>OX453075.1:1200000-1800000 GCA_949699795.1 Spicauda simplicius | reverse complement strand
CTAAAAATACATTAATCTCACTACCTTGCATTTGACACAAACACATAATAATCGAAATAGAACATTCAATGTCTCGAAATAACATAACGTCTAAAATGTCAGATGGCTTTGTCAAAATACCCGCTATTGCTATTGGATGCAGCTTAGCTAATTAAACCTCTTTTTACCTTTTACGGGTTCAAAATAACTTGAAAATTATTAAAATTTATTTGAATTTGAGAAATATTCGTGCTAATGTGGATAATATGAAATTTAGTTTTTAATTTAAATTACGGTTGAATTTCGGCCGTTGCGACGGGTGACTAGTTTATTATTAATGCTTAAGCTACGATTTCATTGTAATGTTATACGATTATATTGTTACGTAGCTTTTAATTCAAATATACCAAATCACATTAGTTAGTTGCTGTAGTTCCGGGACCAGAATAGGACTACGGTACCCTCTGCCTGTCGTAAGAGGCGACTAAAATGGGCTTCCGGGGTTGCGGGTGGGAAGAGTGGGAGCTCGAACCGTCCGGCCAAGCGACCCCGGGAAGGACGGCGGCATGTGTGGTTGCATGCTGCCGTAAAAACCAGAAGGCGCGGTGAGCAGTTCACGCCCACCAGGGAAGAGCCCGATGGGGCACACGCTGAGGACACCGGCGGCGGTCAATTGAAGTTCCCGGAGTCCACCGGGGGGTTTTAGTGCGGTAAGAATCCCACATATCCCGCGTCGGTCGCACGACGTCTGGTACTTTTTAAAAGTTTCCCCCTCGAAAACAAAAAAAAAAGAAGTTGCGTTTCATATCTAATACTATACTAGACGACAGACGTTATAAAATTAATCATAATTTAAAATTGTCTTGTTTATTTTTGGCTGTATCGATCTTCAATCCTAAATCTAGATTGAAAACGACTTCGACTGGGCAATATTCTTCCTTTACCAATTTAAGATGACGATGGTTTCCCGCATATATGCATTTCATAAATTACAGTCGTTTGCTATATGAATAAATTTAATTAATCGAATATTCTTGACACATTACTTGCAACAGGTTTATAATTATCTCCAGAAAACACATCTAATGTTTTCTAGAGATAATTATAAAGATCCGTTACAAATAATTATTGAAAATTTATTTCGTATTCAGCATTTTATTAATAGTTGCCATAAAGCTACTTGTGCACATATTAAGAAGATAACATCCCAACATGTTTGAAGGCTCATAGTGGAGCTGTGACAATCTGATTAAGACATAAATAAAAATAAACTAAAAAAGGCACAGACGATCCGTCTGTGGAGTCAAAGTTGTTAATAAAAAAAACATGTTAGAAGTTTTTTCCGCCAAGTTATGATTGTATTATTGTGAGTTATTATTGTGACATATATCAACGTCTTATTTAATAGATAATTCCTTACTTATAAAAAATTAATACAATCTGCAGCTTTTACTGCTTAATATCTGTTTTTATATTAGTACGGTGCTAGCGCCACACTTATTTCTAGTGCGGTTTTTTCGTTTCGGTAGAAGGGTATGGTCGTAAACTCGTCGTAAGGGTATTATCAAAGGTGGTAGAACCAGTGTAGTTTGACCGGGGAAGTACCACCGGCATTCGTAGCTTGAAGAATTTCTTGCGTTTCGATGGAAGAGTGTGGTTGCCGGCACAGTTTTATATGAGGCGACCATTATAGTCCTCGGGAGTTGCAACGCATCTATGATTGACTTTGGATAGAATCCATGTTCTGTATGAAGTTAATTACAGATGTCCATTAGCAGCAGTGACCACTTATCATCAGGTGGACTGCATGCTCGTTTGCTACTTCAGTCATATAAAAAAACTATAAAGGCGAAAGTTTGTGAATGTGTATGTTTGTTACTTCTTCACGTCTAAACGGCTAGATGACGACAATATTGATGACGATATTCAAAATATTTGGTAGGAAGTTACAACCTATAGGTACGCTACTTTTTAGTGAAGGAAAATATCTTACTCCCACGGAACAATCGATACATCGATTTTTTTAATGCAGGCAAAGCTGCGGGGTTCAGCTAGTTCATAATAAGAACTTTAAAGAGAATTAAAAAGCATGTAGGTTCCTTCAAGATATATTCCTTACACTTAAATCAAGGTATCTGTACTGTGTCAAACCTGTATCCCCAGTAGAGACATGGCAGTAAAAGCAACGGATAGTGCATTCAGCGCTTAACACCTAAATGTAAATTAATGAATTTGATTATAAATGGAGTCGGTATCACATTTCCATTCATTTTGCGGTGGCAATTCGATTAGTTAGTAATTACCACGTTCATTGCTGCATGTATTGATAGTACAAAGCAAATTAATGAGGGTTTTATGATAACTGCCTTTTGTCAGCAACGTACGTGTTAACTTTATTAGTTTCTGTGGGTCTTCAGTCATGAGGGTTTGCTATGTATTTGTAGGGTTCCGTAGTTAAAAGGTGAAAATGGAACCCTAATACTTAGAATCCATTGTCCGTCTGTCTGTCATCAAGTTTCACGCTTACACGCTTCCTACCCTCACAGCCCCACATTAGGATTTTCTCCTGTGTCGTGGATACCATGAACACACACAAGTCGAATACACAAACACCCAGACCGAGAACAGGAATCTAATATCATCATTCAGATACCTGTCTGGCCGGGAAACAAACCCGGGACCCATCGCGCGGCAGACTGGTATGGTAACCGCTTTGCCACGCGGGTCATCAAAGTTGTATCTCAGGAACTGTGATGGCTAATGAAATTTTCACAAATGATGTATTACTGTTGCCGCTGTAACAATAAATACTAGACAGAATAAAATAAATCTTTATGGGGGTTAACATACAAAAAACGTGTTTTTTTAGATTTATAGATATATACATTTTTTATAGATAATTGTACGCAACCCTTCATGCTAGTAGGACGCGAACTTAGCCGGGTTTTTCCAATTCTAAATAACTAGCTCTTACCCGCGGCTTCGTCTGCACGGTCAAAGGGCATTACCATTAGCATTTAATAGCGTAATTCAGAACTTGCAATTGAATTTTACTAATACCATCTATTAACAACGCCTGGAACTACTAAATATGTATCAAGTAACAAAACATTGATATTCTCATGGGAATGAGAGAGCACGGTAGAAATTAGCTACGTCACTCTCCGCCCTCCTATCTCCCAGCATATAAACCATATCATATGATGGCTATGTGGCGACGTGAAAGAGGAACAAACAAACACACTTTAACATTTATAATACTAGCATGGATTGGTATGGATGTCTTCGCTTCAACTTTATTAAGTCACAAGGTCTCTTAACAAGAAAATATATCCCAGGAGTGATTGCGACTAGAGTATTCAAATTGTGTACATGGAAATTAGACATTTCACACTTGAAGGCCCATCATTATTCGAGATGGATCCGCGCATTAATTAACCAACGGACCAATTAAACGGGTTAATAATGTTATTTATGATTGACTTCTTGCATAATTGGAGCTAGAAATAAGCTAACTGAAATATGCACGATGAATAAATGAATTGAATTGAATTTTATTTAGACCTACGGAGGACTTATTAACTGTCAGTTAGATTTTTTTACATTATAATCGGAACACGACATCAACTGAGAAAATTCAGCAAGAAACTCTGCGGATTAACTTTATTCTTTGTATTTTTTTATAATGCTAATACTAAAATCTCCAAAGACTGTGATTAACTCTCTGCATTGGAAGTGCTTTTCAGCACTGGACGTCTAAATCCCGTAGTTAGAAAATAAAAAAATGCTAAATAAATTCACCTCTTATTCTTCTATAAACGAGTATACAGTCCACCTGATGGTAAGTGGTCACTGCCGCCCATGGACATCTGTAATCAACTACATACAGAACATGGGTTCCATCTCAAGTCAGTCACAGATGCGTTGCTACTCCCGAGGATTATCATGGTCGCCTTATGTGAACGTGTTCTGGCAACCAACCCTTTCTATCGAAACGCCAGAAATGCTTCACGCTAGAAATAAGTGTGGCGGTGGTACTTCCCCGGTCGAAGTACACTGGTTCTACCATCTTCAAGCTTTCACTTTGCGCCAGGCTGCGCTGTCCTGGGTAATGAAGTCCAAGTGAAGGACTTCCAGTTCATTTCTGATATTAGACCATCACGTATCTTTGGACGTCCTCTTCCTTTTGGGCGTTTATGAAAACTTAATACATTTATTTAAACAGTGTGCGGGTTCTTAAATATATTTTTTAAGTTCAAAGAAAATTCTTCCATTTCCATTTTCTTTATTTAGAAAAACGTCATCTTTTTATTGCTTAATATTTAATATTGCTAATTTTACCGTGAATTAAAAAAATAAATAATCTAGTAACGTAAAATATTAACTAACAAAGAGACGATTTGTATGATATGTGAAACACCACCAACTGGTCATTAGTTAACGTCGCCAATTAAAAGGGTTAATGAGATCATTTATGATTGACTTCCGCCAAAATAGAACTCTGAAACAGGATACCAATTTTAATATTGTGTAATTAATTATTTTCGTTATAACAAGCCTATTAAGATGGAAACACGGAGCCGTGGATAAATTGGGGAAATTATTTTAAAGTGATTCGGGGTTGCACCCCACTTTTACGCATAACACGGCATAACGTTAGCATAATATACAAGATAAATCTTTACTTCAATATTCTTATTTATTTAAGTAATATTTTTAAAGAACCCTCTCTCTCACACCCTCTCACCCCCTACTTTATCGCATTAAATAGCATTACGTTTGCAACGTATACAAGACAAATATTTAGCTTTTAAAGTATTGTAAGAAAGTTTCGCATTTGTAGTCATACTTTCAAAATGTATTCTTTGTGTGAATTTACCAAGCAAACAAGCATCCAGATTGTCGAATTATGTTTGAATGAAATAATCAGTAAATTATCTATAAATAAATCTACTATTTGTCTACGTAACAGTAACCATTAGGTAAGTTAACCTCAATAACCTTAAAAAATATTGAAATCGTACCAGTGTTTAGCCACAGATTCTCTGGTACCCATGAAAACTAATGTATAAAACCTCGTATAAGTCACTTGTCTTACAATTTAAAGCAGAAAAAGCAACGCATTGTTAAGTGCGTTATAAGACTGACATAGGTATGGTGGTGGTTCCGTTCCGCAAACGTATCATAAAGAATTCTAAATTCCTACTATTACAATGACATTCCTATTATTAGAATCTATTTTATTACATGGATTTTATTTTATTACATGGATCACAGAATTAATGTATCTCACATATGTATTTTACCTTATCCTTAATTAAAATTCAATTTATTTATTGCATAAATTATTTCGTCTGTACCAAACGTTTTACTAAACCAAGGAGATTTTTGATGATTGAGTTATGTTGGTTAAGACTTATGATGATTGTAGACAAGAAATTCTATCATTGGGTCAATTTTTTTTTCGATATTCTCTGGTGTTGTAAATATCCTATTTATTTCATCGTTAGGTAAATCTATATTATCAAAATAGTATGGAAGCAGCAAACAAGCATGCTTTCCGCCTGATGGTAAGTGGCCCCTGCGGTCCATGAACATCTGTAATTTACACCAAATAAGATTAGAGACTTAACTAAAGTTTGCCAAATATGTGTTCTTACCAATTTTTACTCTTTATATTTTTTTATCTGATAGGAGTAACAAGCGAGCATGCAGCCCACCTGATGGTAAGTGGTCACTGCCGCTCATGGACATCTGTAACCGACTTCATATGGAACATGGATTCTATCTGAAGTCAATCACATATGCGTTGCTACTTCCGAGGACTATGATGGTCGCCTCGTATAAAAAGTGTGCCGGCAACCACACCCTTCTATCGAAATGCAAGAAATGCTTCACGCTAGAAATAGGCGTGGCGGTGGTATCTCTCCGGGCGAACCTACATGGTAAATATAAATATGTCTTCTTTACCCTTCACCCCATAAAAGCGCATAAGCCTGCTGTTTTTAGGCAGAAATAGGTGCGGCGGTAGCTCGTTTCCTCCTCTATATTATGCATGTCTCGTCTCGTCAACCCATTATTGTCCCACTGCTGGGCAAGGGTCTTCTTTCAGAATTTAGGCCATAGTCCACCGCGCTAGTCCAAGTGCGAATTGTCGGACTATGTATTATACATAAAAACCTTTCTCTTGAATCACTTTATCTATTAAAAAAACTGCATTAAAATCAGTAGCGTAGTTTTAAAGTTTTAAGCATACATAGGGACAGATAGCGTGAAGCAATTTTGTTTTATACTATATAGGGATGCTTTATTTACTTTTTCTTTCCGTAAGTGGGGCCATTCGTTTGTGAATGTGTGATGGGATGTGAATGGGGTTACACCCTGAAGAAACATTAAATATTTGACAATTACTAATGATGGGTTTGATTTGCGTGAAAATCAAAATCCAAATTATGTATTTGGATGTGGTTATAATTAGTTCTAATTAGCTAACTTTATCATATACAATATTGTGTATTCAAAATAGATATTACCGTATAATTTACGGCATAAATAAACAGTGCAATATATACGCCCTACCAAGAAATAAATGCAAAAAAGAAGAGAGCAGTTGGTTACAGTCGAAAAACTATGACGAGACTGAGCAACTTATAAAAATATCAGTGTGTTAAAATATACATACGCTCTCTCTCTCTCTCTCTCCTCTCATACACACACACACACACACACACACACACACATAAATTAAGATACTTACCTTTAATTGTACACTCCGCTGTTTCACCTTTGTTTAGATGCAATGTAAAAATTTCGACCAATACTTTTGTGAGAGCACTGATACCCGTAACTCAAGTTTAATCTTATAATGGGTATCAGAGTTCAAAAAACCACCATTATAACCCTAACATTGTATGGAACATAGACATTGTAATAAAAGGTGTTGTACATTTTTCTGTTCAATAAAGATTATTATTATTATTATTATTATTATTATTAATTTTAGCATATGTATCGGTTTTAAGGGTCCTCAGACCTGAAATAAGGGTCGATGTCAAAATTTCACCCTCTTCTTATCGAGGGTATAAAGTAAACGAGAGAAAAGGTTAAGTCAAGCTGGCTTGTAGGGTTGGGTCATCCGTCAATATTTATCGGAGTGTTTCACCGCGGCTAAGTTTACGATAAGCGAATCATCGATTCGCTCAAACGAGTGAGTTACATAGGGGATATCTCGGCTTAGCACCAAATGTATTTTATTTTTAGAAGGTACTGTTCAGATGTTGTCAGTTGTCAGTTATACTTGGATTTAAATTTCTTTCAAAATTTATGACTCTAGACTAACTCAAAAATATTCAACCCTTGTTCTATTACGGCTGTGCAATTGTCTCTCAGCTCATTATCGTATTAAGAATTTGACCAGATCGGCACACCACCTCTTAGGCCTGTCACTTCACAACTATGATTTTTTCTTAAATTTAGAGACTGATATAATTCAAAATGGTAATAACATGCTATCGTAGAGTTTAATCACCAAGAGTAATAAATCTCGATGTGACCATTTCACGTCATGTCAGATGTATCTCCGTTTGCTGCTTTTATAACATAATCCGTACTGATGAAAGTGTCACTAACTTAACTCAATTATAACAACCCACCTGGCAGAGTAGCCATGCAGGTCTCACGCATATAGTTTCAGTCTCGTTCCCGACTAGACAGATATCTGAATAATGAATTTATTTTTGTTCCAATTCATAGGATGATGAAAGAAAGAAAGAATTTATTCATAATGCGTACACATCCAAGTGTGCAAGTAAGCCAAATTAAAGAAAATTCCTATTTTGAACTGTAAGAGCTAGAAGAGTTAATTTCTTTCACATCTTATCGCACATCTCTTTCAATGCCACCAGAACCTCATCCACGGCGTTTCTCTTGCTTCGCATTGTGTTCCCGTATCCACGTGGAATGGCAGATTTCTGTGGATCCCGTTATGGTTATTTGTCTTTCCCGACTCCCAATTTTATTTCTTGTTTTCCAAGGGAGCTGGAAATTTTCATATTGCGGTTTTTTGGAACTCGTATGTATTTGGGCGGGATATATTAGAATTAATTATCATTTTTGTAATACAAGGGTTTTCATAATATTCGAGGTTTCCTGCTTTCTGTTATGTGTATTGTTTTGAATTATTTTTTCGATCGCTACAAAATATTTGTTTACATAAATGTTTATTGATAAGTATTCGAGTTTGTTTTGTATCCTGCACGTATTATTGTATAAGTTTCGAAAAATAATTATTTGTACATTGTATACGTCAATTACATTTTTGAATTCACAATGAAACGAAACACTCCAAGAACATATGTATTTGTCATTTAATAATAGTATTTAGTTACATACATATAGAGATGAAAATAGCAAATCTGAACCACATGGCCACTACATCAATTACTCCAGCCTATTTGACACGGGACTCCATGGAAACCCATGCCATTATTTACTAGAATGTCCCATTGCATTGCGTTGGGACAAAAAGGTACAACTAATAAATTAAGCGACTTATACATTAATTTGAGGGTCCGTTTATAGACTAAGGCAATAGCTTAATTGCATCGAGTTTCGTATAGCCGTCCCTGGTCTATAGTAGTATCAGGATCAGTCTTCGGTAAATATTTATTTTTATCTGAATGAAGTAGCAAACGAGCATGCAGTCCACCTGATGGTAAGTGGTCACTGCCGCCCATGGACATTTGTAATCAATTTCATACAGAACATGGGTTCTATCTGATTTCAATCACAGATGCGTTGCTACTCCGGAGGAGTAGATGGTCGCCTCATGTGAAAGTGTGCCGGCAACCACACCCTTTTACCGAAACGCAAGAAATGCTTCACGCTAGTTATAGGTGTGGCGGTGGTGTACTTCGCCGGTCGAACTAATCTGGTTCTACCACCTTGAAATGATATTAAAAAAAAATGATATTAAAAATAAATAAATATCTTTAAATGATATTTTAGTTCGGGTTTTCGATCTATATGGGGTTATACCTGTAGTTCCAACACCAGATTAATGCTCGGGTATTCTCTGCTTATCCCGGAGTCCTCTTTATAGCGCCAAGCAAGGCCACCTGGTTAGTGCGGTACAAATCCCACATAACCCTCCTTGTCGTAAGCGGCGATTAAAAGGGGGGCATACATTTTGAATGTTTCGCCTCCAAAAGTGAACAATCTATGTTGCCTGGAATAATAAATATAGCTAAAATACACATGATACAAGAAAAAGTCTATTTTACGATGAAATACCAAAGAGATGCCTGGCAGGGTTTTGTTCGCACAACATGGTTGTTCAATAAGTATGTACAAAGTGAATGTATGGAGTTATTAAACGGATTTGCTAAGACATCCCAAGCAATTACGGTAGCTAAGCAACACCAAATTTAATCAAGGATGAAGAATAATTGACATTCGCGTAACGGGATCTGTTTTCGAATAAGTTATATTTGGTATCATTTTCATTTCCTTTTCCGTCGGATAAGTAAGTGATATCCAATTTCTAGAACTAATAATTGTAGTGTATTTTGACAAAGACATCAGACATTTTTGAAGTTATGTGTTTCGTAAGAAATTGAATGCTCTATTTCGTTTATTATGTATGTGTTTGTGTCAAATGCAAGGTAGTGAGTGTTATGTGTTTTTAGTTGATTTTATGTGTGTTTGTGCATTATTGTAGTGTATTTTTATAAATATCGTACTACCTAAATTTATACAGAAATTATAGAAAATAGAAATATGAAGGATTCAAAAGTGGTACAACTTTTAGTTCGATCAAGCGTTACTATTAATGTTATGTCACTGCCAGTGTAAGAAACTTCAGTAATATTATTTTTTCGTCAACCCATTGCTGTCCCACTGCTGGGCACGGGTCTTCAGTAACAGACTTCATACGCTTTGAGATTTTTTTGAAGTGAAACTTCTTTATCGGGGTTGGAAAACAAAAGTGAAACTTCTTTATCGGGGTTGGAAAAAAATTTAGTGTAACATTTTTTTCGTTACGCGCCATCTTTTTTTATTTTTCGTTACGCGCCATCTTTTTCTGTTACGCGCCATCTTTTTGTTATCCCTACCACGCGTGATATTAGATAGATTATTATAATTTAACTTTATTTAACTAATTTCTGTAAAGTTGCATATAGTAAATTATTTTTTGAAGAATAACGGCATAAAGAAGTTTCACTTCTTACGAGTGTACGCTAGTACACGCACACATTTTTTTATCATACGTACTGGTTTGCTCTTGATATTTTCCTTCGCCGATATGATTGTGATAATTCATTTTAATATACACATTATTTAGAATTATTGAATTATTGATTAGAATACTTGACTTTTATCAAAATAGTGTACCGCTATATTTATTTTATCCTATGCTCCGAGGCATCACTCGCTTTAGAAGAAATGATATAATTTTGAACTGTAACTTCATATAGGATAATAACCAAACCAAACCAAAATATACTATAAATATATTATCAATCCTATATTCTCTTTTCTCCTTTATTTATTTGTTTCCATGCTTGTTTGCTATAGTAATAGCAAACTTCATATCTTATTAAAGGCTTTCCTTACCTGCCTGTTACCTATTTCTCGCCCTAACCGGCATATTACAAGATCAACTTACCTTAGTCTCCCTGTGATCCCTCCTAAGGGCAGTGAATCGCGACGATTCAACTACATTTGACAAATCGGGAAGTCGAAACGTGTTCAAAATGTCTCGGAAACATATTTTGGCGGCAGGAATGATAACGAGATGTAATTATCCAGGTGGAAGAACCAGTGTAGTTCGACAAGAGAAGTACCACCGCCACACCCATTTTTAGGGTGAAGCATTTTTTTTTGGGTTTCGATGGAAGTTGCTTATAGGTAGGTGTCCGTGGGCGGCAGTGACCACTTACCATCAGGTGGACTGCACGCTCGTTTGCTGCTTCAATCAGATAAAAAAAAGGTTTTCGGTCGTTTACGGTTATAATCTGTGTAAAAGTTTTTACAGATATCCATAAGTGCACTGTAGCCTCGGTTTACTACTTCAATGTTGTTAAACCAATCTTATAAGAAAACCTGGACACGGGAAATAAGATATTATTGATGATATCTTCAGTTACGTAAAGCTGCTGGCCTTACGTACCCTCATCATCTCATCACTATACGCTGTGGGGCAGGACTTCCCATAGTTCCATTAAGGGTATCTGGAAGTCTGGAACATACACAAACATTGTGATTCATTGTTGACGATTGAAGACATTAGGACTGTGATAATTTTTAACCTTCTTCGTTTCTCTATAAAGAATTAAATATCAAGGTTAGCTGAGTTAATTTAAATAAGAATATTTTTATTTGCATACGAAATAAAACTTTAAAATTTAAAATATTAAAACAGCTTTGTAGGAGATTGCAGACTGATAGCAAAAATACGAATAACTTTATATTGAGCTCTAAAATTACCACTGTTGAAAACAAACAGAAATTTTATAGCACACTTGTCTTATCGATGGCGATCAGCGATTAGCTATTAGCAAGGAAATGCTGCTGGTAATTGTGATATTTGACATTCAGCTTAAGTTGCCAACTGTTTGGTTATCCTTACAGTTGACCTAAATTTTTCTAGCTAATTTATTGAATTATGAATCAAAAATTATATGTAACGAGTATTCCCTCAAGTATTAAAATGTTTGCACTATGTTATATGTGCTCATTGCGCGTGTTCTTGAAAATATTTTTGTGATATATTTTTTTAAATCTAACGAAGTAATCTTTTTAAAAGTAATTGAACGCATAGTTTGCACGCAGTGTGTATCAAAAACCTTTTAATATATATTTTTTGTATTTTATCTCATGCAGTGAAGCAAGGAGCTTAGGTCGAAAAATCACGAGGAATGTTTAAGTTAAACACATTACTATGAGTTGGTACTGAAACCGGGATAAACGGCCCTTTCTACCCCTACACGGATTATGCTAATTTAAGGACCAAATATTTCGTGCTCATTTCAAATAATTTCCGTTGAGTTGAAATGTATAATGGAACAACTTTAAATCTACTTAAGTTACGCTTTGACTATGTTCGTAGGTAAACGTTTTGGAGATGGTCATATCGCTAGCGAGTAACGAGAAGCGATGATATAGGATTCTCTGTTAAATTAATAGTTTACATCGTTTAAAAATTTAGGTTTATTATGCTATAAGGTTTATAGCTTTGAAGGTGGTAGTAGAACCAGTGTAGTTCGACCGGGGTATTACCACCGCCATACTTATTTCTAGCCTGAAGCATTTTGTTGGAAGGGAGTAGTTGCCGGCACACTTTTATATGAGGCGACCATCATAGTCCTCGGGAGTAGCAACGCATCTGTGATTGACTTCAAATGGAACCCATGTTCTGTTTGAAGTTGATTACAAATGTCCATGAGCGGCAGTGACCACTTACCATCAGGTGGACTGCATGCTCGTTTGTTACTCCTATCAGATAAAAAAAAATCTATGAAGAGTAGAAATGGGTAAGAACGCAACTTTAGCAAACGTCATTTAAGTTTCTAATCTTATTTGGGGTAAATTACAGATATTCATGGAACGCAGTGGCCACTTGCCATCAGGTAGACTGCATGATCGTTTGCTGCAGTCAGATAAAAAAAAAACGCTAACGCTAACTTCTCGCTCGCTTATCGTTTATTATGTAACCTGTACCTTAATCTGTTTTGCGCTATGCATTGGTAGTTTGTGATGCATTTTTAATGAGGATCATGTTCATATTAGCGAAGCAAGTCAAAAGCAACATATGACCTGAAATGTATTTAATATTGTTAAAACATACTTTGTTTCACGTGAAAAATATTTCACTCTTGTTTGTTCAAAATAAAAAAGTTGTGTGAGGGTTGAGCTGTTTATGAAGCTTTTGATTTTATATATTTTTCGATATATTTAGGTCACAATATCCTTTTTTTCTACTCGAGGGAGGGAAATGGAAAATGTGCGACTTTTATTCTCATAAAACGTTCTCGGTGGCTCTTCTCGGCGCAGCGTACTGCGACCACACAAACCGTTGTCTTTCCCGGATTTGCAGGACGGTTCAACCTCCCACTCTTGCGCCGACAACCTTATTGTCCCACTGCTGGGCACGGGTCTTTTCTCAAATTGAGAGAGTTATAGGCCAAAGTCCATCGCGCTGGCCAGTGGCGAATTGGTTGGTGCGAACGTTTTTTTAAAGAGCTCTCGGGCGTGTAGATTTCCGCACGACATTTTCTTTTACCGAAAAGCAGTGATAATTAATTTCTAATACGCACAGAATTTTAGAAAAACCAGTGGTGCATGCCTGGGTTTGATCCTCAGACCTCCCGATCGAGAGGCCAAGTTTCAACCATTAAGCACATCTTCAATTAATTACAAATATAACTCCAGTTTTGTATTAAGTCACTTAATTTTATCTACGGACGGCGGTAACCACTAACCATCAGTTGCGCAGCTGATGGAAGGTGGTCACTACCGCTTATTACATTTTATAAAAGAAAATGCAGTCATCATTTACCATGGAATCGGTTACATAACTATTCAGCTTCACCTTAAAAATACATTTCAAAACTAAACCGAAATTAAAATAATTACATACACCCACAAAATTACAATCTAGCCTAAACAATAGACGCGACCATACGTTTTACCACACAGTATCAATTTGTACTACCACTATACCTTTTCATTCGAGCCTGTCAGATACCGGCGCGTCATTATGTCGAAATTCAAGAGTCATTCCATTATAGTAATCACAACAACACGCTTGTACTCAGAATATTGAAGAGTATAGAATCCGCACCACACAACTGACACCAAATTTGGATGTCATTTTGGTATTCATTGCATATTTAGTATTGCGTTTTGCGGCTTAAATAATACTTTCTATGTTGCGAATAAAGTCTTATTTACTCTGTCTCTCTCGTCAACCCATTATTATCGCTCTGCTGGGCACGGGTCTTTTCTCAGAATGAGAGAGTTATTACTATTATTATTATTAATTATTTACTCAAATACTATTATTTCATTCATTTAATAATTTCGTAATGTGAATATTATTCTTTTGATTTTAGTTTCAAAAAGAACTAAGAAATAGTTTCATTTTAACATTACCATTTAAAGAACCAAATATGTCGTTGGTTTTATTAGTACATTCTGTTTGTTTATACAATCTAAGGTCTCCCATGATATGCAATTGTGACAATAATTCATACTTAATACTTTAAATGCAAAAGTGACTCTGTCTGCTACATTAACATGGGGGAACAGCCACACCGATTGTCATGATTATTTATGAGGTAATAGTTTGAAGCCTGGAAATCAATCGATTATTACAATGAAAAATCATCAAAATTGAGATTGAGCGCTTTCTTGATTTATAAAATATTCTTCTTGTTCAGCCAAATATAAGACAAGTTACTGGAGCTACCTTTTATTACCAATGTAAAACAAGATGGCAAAAAAGACACACAAAGAAAAAAGACAAACACTGAGTTTCTTGCCAAATCTTCTCAGTTGAGGTCGTGTTCCGATCCGGTGGCAGTTAAAAAGAAATGTTTATAAATGACAATTTCTAAGTGCCTCCGTAGGCCTATGCAAAATAAAGACATTTCATTTATGTTGGTGAACAATGAAATTTTTATATGTATTAAAAACCCATCTAAGTCCACGGTAGCATCATATAATAGCTCTTTGGGGTTCCAGCTACTTTATTATACCATTCCTGCCTGAGTGCCTGGGCATAGAGAGTTCTTTCGAAACACTAGATATATGCTACCCAATTCTTTACAATTAAAGCTGTAACATACACAGTCCAAGTTATATATGGACAACGACATATATAAAATCCAGTGGCATATCACTACTCTCAACTTATAACCATGGGCCGTGAAAAAAATACGCTGTTAAAACTTCAAGCTTCAATAGTTCTTTGCCGCAAGTACACGCGATGAAAAACAGAAAGAAATGTCATTAGAAATAAGCAGTACCTTTGAATAAATATTTACAAGATGGTAGAACCAGTGAAGTTCGACCGAGAAAGTACCACCGCCACACCTATTTCTAGCGTGAAGCATTTCTTGCGTTTTGATAGAAGGGTGTGGTTGCCGACACAACTTCACATGAGGCGACCATCATAGTCCTCGGGAGTAGCTACGCATCTGCAATTGACTTCAGATGGAACCCATGTTCTGTATGAAGTTGATTACAGGTGTCCATGGTCCAGAGACCACTTACCATCAGGTGGACTGCATGCGTGCTACTTTAGTCAGATAAAAATATATGTATAAACTTTATGTTGTTTATTCTGTGTGCATTAATAAAAAAATAAAAAAAAAAATCTTTGTACCTAATCTTATAGGGCCACGAAATTTGGCAAAATTCGCTCAACGTTACAGCTTGTTGCGCCAAACTTGTTTCATGGCCGAACGATAAAACTGCATATGACTTTGCGTCTACGTACTTCACAATAAGAAAATTACGTTGCTCAATCATCTGTCAATTCAATAACTTGCATATATTTGTATGAATAATATTTAGGTTTACGTAACCTGGACTCACTTTTACTTTTTAGAATCATTTGTTCGAAGGGAAAGTGTAATATTTCTTACATGTCACTTGTCATGTTTTTACGAATCGCATGGCGCTATGCTCAGATCCGGTTTGACACGTCACGGTTCGGTTTCCGGATAAGCTAATAAGGAATTGTTTATGTAGATCTAATCTTTTTTTTTTGTTTTTGAGGGGGAAACCTTCAAAAGGTACCCAACGCCGTGGGAGCAACGCTGGGTTATGTGGGATTTTTACCTCACTAAACCCCCCCCCCCCCGTGGCCTAGTAGGGTAAAAAAAAATATAATTAACAATTAATTTGAAGGGTCCTCATAGACCTATGTGATTATTCCAAATAGGTCTGTGACGACGCTTCAAATTAAAAATTTCATTTCCTTTTTACTTTCATTTGTAAGGTAATGCTAGTGTGGGCTATGAGTGAAACCCTTTTTTGTCACAATGCGCGGACGTAACAAAACATTTCCCACATATTCCGACGCTCATTCGGAATTTTTGTGTTAGCAATTTTAATATCAGTATCGCGGGCTCCAGGCGTAAGGCTGTTGAATTATGAAATTTTAAATACCGCCACGGGTTTATTTTTACTCAATTCCCCCGTGTAATTACTATCCGGGGTAATTTTATCGGCGTACCGGGAATTTATGGATGTAAAACTTAATACGGAGGCATTATTTGGGTTAAAAATTGAAATAATATTTTTAATTGGCATATGCTTATGAGGATTTCAATAGATTATTATATGTATACGCGCCTTTGTTTGTGTTAATCCTAACTTATTTGAGTTAGTAAAGTGATAGAACAAGTGTGATCCGCGAGAGAAGATTAGGCAAAGTCTGCGGCATTGCGAACCGCAGGTTGACTAGAAAAAAATTATCATTCAGATACCTGTCTGGCCGGGAATCGAACCCGGGACCCATTGTTTTGGATCCACGGTTTTGGATCTTGTGGATTCATCTGTCTTTTTAGGCGTTACTCTAGATGCCAGATTGCAATGGGGTCCCCACATTGAAAAATTGTCGGGTAGACTCAGTTCGGCGGTATATGCTGTGAAAAAAATTAGGCATTTAACTGATGTTGAAACAGCTAGAATAGTTTATTTTAGTTACTTCCACAGCATTATGTCTTATGGTATACTGCTGTGGGGTTGTTCTTCAGACCTCAATTCTATCTTTGTATTGCAGAAGAGGGCTGTTCGAGCCATTTATAATCTAAGTCCGAAATCTTCACTTAGAGAAATATTCAAAGAAATAAATATTCTTACTGTTGTATCCCAATTTATATATGAGAATTTGATTTATGTTACGAAAAATATTAATAAATTCAGTAAACTTTGTGACAACCATGATATAAATACAAGGAACAAACACAATCTCTCCGCACATGTTACTCGTCTCCACAAAATTAATAATTCTTTTATGGGTCAATGTATACGCTTTTATAATAAACTACCAATTCAAGTCAGAAATTTGTCAATCAATAACTTTAAAGCATTTATTAAGATCAAGCTTAGTCGTAAAGCATATTACAAAATTTCTGATTATATAGATGATAAAACAGCTTGGGACTGAACAATACGTAATTAATAAAATGTCAAAGTGTAGCGTATCCTGCCAAACGTGCTCCTTGTTAGGCCAAATGTACGGCAGGATACTGGAGCTAACTATTGTTACCCATGTAAAAACAAGATGGCAAATAAAAAAAAGAAAAAAATAAAAAAAAGATATACAAAGAAAAAAGACAAACCCACTGAGTTTCTTGCCGGATCTTCTCAGTTGAGGTCGTGTTCCGATCCGGTGGTAGTGTAAAAAAAAATATATATAAATGTAACTGACAATTTGTAAGCGCCCCCGAAGGCCTATGCAAAATAAAGACATTTCATTTCATTTCATTTCATTGCGCGTCAGACCGGTGTGGTAAACGCTCCGCCACGCGGGTCGTCAGATCTGTATGAGTGTTCGGTAGCTGTTACCGGTTCTTGTGGTATTTGTGCCTATTTTAGTGATATCCAAAATACCAGTCACTCACGTTTTGGAGAATGTACCTATCACTACATCGTATAAAACAAAGTCGCTTCCCGTTGTCTGTCCCTATGTATGCTTAGATCTTTAAATTTACGCTATGGATTTTAATGTAATTTTTTAATAGATAGAGTGATTCAAAAGTAAAGTTTTTATGCATAATATTGTAAAGGAACACTGATAATTTTAGATTTTTGACTTTAAGGCGCAACCAAGTACCCAGGGTCAGCTAGTGTGACATAAAAAAAAATTCCGACATAGGTTATGTAGTACTAGCTTTTGCCCGCGGCTTCGCTCGCGTGGAATTTAGTCTGCCGCATAAAGTTTGCAAGGTGCAATGGTTCAACCAGGGAGTTATCACCGCCGCACCTATTTCTACCGTGAAGCAGTTCTTGTGTTTCATTAGAAGGGTGTGGCTGCCGGCTCGCTTTTATATGAGGCGATCATCAAAGACCTCGAGAGTAGTAACGCATCTGTGATTGACTTCAGATTGAACCCTTGCCCTTCTTCCTAAATCTGTGTGTTCAAATTTCAAATCACGTCAAATCACGTTCAAATCACGTTTTGTCGACAACGGATATTAATACTTATTCTGAAATTAAAAGTTTTAAGAAAGGGTCTCAAAACGCGTGACGGTTACCAACGCGCAGTTAGCTAGCGTGGTTAACAACGACCTAAACTGCTAATCTGACTTATGTGCCGAGTTGTGTAACATTAAAAGTTCGATGACGATTGAATGATATATCTAACCTTTTCCACTGTTTCATTCTTATTGACCTTTTTTTGTCGAGGGGGAAACCTTCAAAAGGTACCATACGCCGTGGGAGCGACGCAGGGTGTGGGTTTCTTATCGCACCAGGACTCCGGGATCTTCAAAGGAACGCAACTGGAGTCCTCTGAGTGCATTGCCCCATCGGGCTCCTCCCAAGTGAGCGGCTGGGCCCACCACTCTATCTAGTCTTTACCACGATATGCGACCACACGTATACCACCATCCTTCCCGGGATCGGCTGGCTGGACTGTTCAAGCTCCTTGCATCCTGGCTCTCACGACAGCATGCGACCACACATGCTGACATCTTTCCCGAAGTTGCTGACTGGGTGTTTCGAGCTCCCAGTCTAGCCGCCCGCAACCCCGAAAGCCCCCTTTTAGTCGCCTCTTACTACAGACAGGGGATACCGTAGCCTTATTCTGATCCCGGAACTACAGGGACGTCATTCACATCGACCTTTCCCATTTTGCTCCGTGATTTATAACCATTTAAATATTAATTTCATAGAACTTCGTTGTATACGGCAGCGGCGCACGGCGCGTACTGCCGGTCAATCAATTGAGTACGCAATATGTTATACTCGTAATATCTTCACAACTACTTATCCAATTTATATGGTGTAAAAAGCAGATTTAATCTGTATTAGATGCTTGATTTTTTGAAATCATTTATTTTGATAAGGATTAATATTTAGTTTGTATAAAACCCATGGAAACATCAACTTCATATTTTTTAAATTTTCAAAGTATAAAAAGAGTTATTGTGGGTTATACATAAAATATAGATATATGCTGTCGCTGACTTTTATTTAGATCTATGTGAGCCAAACAATCCCACCATACATTATATTTGGATATCTCCAACGGTTTAGGCAGCGTACGCGAAGATAGCTCTCAGAGGACAACTTTTTTTGCAACTAATCTGATATTTCTCGTTATAGTATAACCTTATTACAAAAAAATCGGTATAAATTATAGTCCATGTGTTATTCTGATGTATAACCTGTACTACTGTAAAGTTTCAACCAAATCCGTTCAGTAGTTTTTGCGTGAAAGAATAACAAACACACATACATCCTCACAAACTTTCGCATTTATAATATTAGTAGGATTGTGTACAGACCTCCATCAAACCGCCTTGGATCAACGTGTTTCAGTACTCTGAATTCTAGTTGGTGCTAGATTTGTTCCACACAGTGGTGCACAGTTAAAAGCTCTCTTATTCTGAGAGAAGACCTGTGCCCAGCAGTGGAACAATAATGGGTTGATGGGAGAGAGTGGAGCATAGCTATAAACTTTTGTTTAATCCAAATTTATTGCTGATCAAATATATCTACAGGTGGCCAACTAATTACATAGCTTGCTAGTTTTCTTTAACTCTTTATCTTCCCTTATACAACTTATATCACTAACAGATATTCACATTATGTAGCACATTAACATAATTCAATTTAATAAGGAACATAATAATAAGGGAAAGAAAAAGCTAAAGACAGTAAGTTTGTTTTGAAAACAACCTAAGACATACCTATGCGTCCATCAAACATTTGCCTTGGATTGGGCCTTGACCCTCGCGTAATGGTGGTGTCAGTGCCAAATCCAATCCACTATGGCAATCGGTTGTAAAATTGCTTTTGCCTCAGGTCGAAATAGCTTAAGCCCCTCGTCTCACCTATTGAGCGATAGAGCAGCGATTGAATCGCTTTGGTCTTGTAATGTAACTGTCGAAAGAGCAACCTATTATATGGTGATATCTGCTGATTCATAACCTAAAAATGTCAGGTAGAACAAAAAACCCAAGGATCGGAGATTTCTTGCTACTATACTGGGAGAAAGATGGAATGACTCGGAATGCCTTATATTGGTACACTTTTACACTTCTAAATTACTGTTAGATGAAGAGTTGCTACAGTTTACAGTAAGCTTTCGAATAATTTAATCATTTTACTAACAACATGGAAACTATCATCATAGTTTTTCATTAGTTATCTTTCTTAAGGGTGACTCGTTTTATAACATTGAAGTAGTAAATGAGCATGGTGTAGTCATCAGATAGTAATTGGCCTCTGCTACTCATGAACACGTCTAATCAACACTAGTCAGGACAAGTTGCAGTTGAGGTTGGCTACAAATGCGTTACTTGCGCTAATGTATAAATTAGAATACCTTCGATAAGCACGTCCTGCACCCTTAAACCAAATCATAACACCAAAAGAGTCACTCACTATTCTATCACGTGAACACTTTTTTGACGGTTCTTGCGTCAGTTTTCCTTTTTAAAAGAATTTTAAATGTAAAGTTTGTGTTGCTCTGTCCGATGCTAGGTGCTTACTCCTTGATACTGGTTTTAATGTGCAGAAAAGCTTGGGAGGGTGGTGTCGTCACAGTGAGACATTTTATTATCTTGATCAGCCACTTACTAGGCGATTTTCCTCTTGCCTTAAAAACAGATGAAGACAATAAGCGTATGTTTATTTTTGTTTCCTGCTCGCTTTTCGTTTTCGGTGGGACTATACCCTAAACCCCGCTTTGGCCAAAGCGAGCTAGGCCCAAATTGAAATCATTGTAAAACTAATCCGATTACCATTTAAATTATTATATCGGCTTCACCCATGCACCTTCGACCCTAATTAATTAAGCAGGGGTGTGATTAAAAGGTAATGGCCGGCTGAAAGAGGGTTACCCGGGTTGCTAGTTTTGAAGGCTAACACTAAAACATTTAGGTATTAAGAACATTGCTTGTATTATGCGATACGACTACGGTTACGACACGATTAGTGAAAGTGGCATTGTACTTCAGACGTTTGTATTATTTCTCCAAGTTTGAAGATTTTTTTATTAAGGTTTGAATTAGCTTTTATGGGGTAGGTAAAAATAGCTTCGTGTCATCATATCATCTCTCATATCATCTCGTAGATGCAGTAATAAAATGAAATTTAATCAGTAAGTATTAGGCAATTTGCCATGCATGTTTGTCTCATGATTAAATATTTCTACTTACTAGTCACCCGGTTGCATCAGTTCAACGGTGCAAAATTCGACTCGTGATAAATTAAAAAACTAAACTTCATATTGTCCAAAGTAGTACGAATATTTCTCAAATTCAAATAAAATGTAATAATTTTCGAGTAATTTTGAACGCACCCGTTAAACATAAAAAGAGGTTTAATTAACTAAGCCGCATTTAAAACAATACCGGGTATTTTAACAAACACTGACATTTCTGGCGTTACGTGTTTTCATAGTAAGACATTGAACGTTCTATTTCGTTTATTAATTATGTGTTTGTGACAAATGCACGGTAGCGTGTGTAATGTGTTTTTAATTGTTTTTATATATGATATATGCATTATATGAAAAAAAATATTAACATCCTGCACTCCTTCTCTACGTCCACTATAACCGTGCAAAATTTCTATACTAATGCGTCTGCGGCATATTACTTAAAAATGCGTCACAAGTTTTTGCTTCACGTTTTAATAAGGCTATGCCTAGGGAGAGGCTGATCTCTAGATAGAAATATATAGATATTTGCCTCTCTCTCATCCTTTATAAAATACGTATAAGGGGAAAAATATAAAGCTTACAACCTTTACCATGTCATAAAATATTTGTATTTTTAAAGAAATAAGGGTAAGAATCGTGAACCTGATCGTAAACTATGAATAGCCATTAACCGAAATAGCTCTGTCTCGAGAAGTGAAGATGTGATGTAGCCATTTTGGTTACGGTGGGTACCTGTGCTCTATTAACTTCGCTCCGGTTGAGTGGTTCGTTTCGTAGTTTCTAGTCATAGTTAAGGTAAACTTTAATAGCAGAAGCTAGGTATCAGTAGTACTATTTGAAGGTGGTAGACAATTTTGCAGTTCATCTTAATCCTCAGTTATCCTCATTGTTATGGAGGGGGAAACCTTTAAAAGGTACCCGATGCCGTGGGAGTAACGCCGGGTTATGTGGGATTTTTACCTCACTAAAACCCCCGGTGGCCATCCTCAGCGCTGCGTGGAGGACTTCGGGATCTCCAATGGAACACAACCGGAGTCCTCCGAGCGCGATGCCCCCTTTCGGCTCTTCCCCGTGAGCATTGTACACACTGCGCCTCCTGGCGTTTACGACAGCATGTAGCCACACATGCCGTCCTCCTACACGGGGTCGCT
The DNA here is from genome assembly GCA_949699795.1 of Spicauda simplicius. Classification (NCBI taxonomy): domain Eukaryota; kingdom Metazoa; phylum Arthropoda; class Insecta; order Lepidoptera; family Hesperiidae; genus Spicauda; species Spicauda simplicius. The sequence continues at coordinate 1,777,464 of OX453075.1, read as the reverse complement.
TGGCTGGCCGGTTCGAGCTCCCACTCTTACCGCACGTAACCCCGGAAGCCTATTTTAATCGCCTCTTACGACAAGCAGGAGATACCGTAGTCCGATTCCGATCCCGGAACTACAGGGCTAACCTAGTTTGCCTATCACATAATTTATTCTCCATACACATAAACTGTTTAGTACACATCAGCTCGTTGCCTAACAATTTCTCTTGTGAAATTGCTAACTGAAACGCGGACTATTAAATAAAATAATATGTAGCGAGAGCCACTTAAACTTTCTCTACTGTTTTAAACTCAATAATTGACTGTTTGTGTAGCAATACGAGTGCATTTCAAAAGTTCTAGAATCTATAAAGAGCGATGGCTTTGATATTTGATAGAACGGATTGAAGTATTATTTGTTCGTCTGTAAAAATTATATACGGAGTCTTATTTACATGCCCACTACTGTAAGTACTGGTATATGTCCACAAATAAGCCTTTCAAATGGTAGGATCGGTTGTAGTATGGGTGTGGTAGGGGTATATATTTACAACTAAGGCATGTGTTGAAGGTGGCAGGACTCTGGTTTGACTTTGGCAGTACCACCATCTTTCTCTGTATACTAATAATTGTGATTCGTATGGTTATACTCTAATATGAAAGATGTAGTAAATGAAAAATATTTATACGCAGTTTTCCAACGTAGGCCTAGAAACGAATCTTGTCAATGGACCTCGACCAATGACAACATTAGTGACTTGATTTTTGACTTACGTCTAGTAGTTTCTTATCGTCCATAAGGCGTCATGGTTAAAATAGTTTTACTTGGTAAAAGTGAGCAGTGATATAAACTTGTAACCTTAGTGTTTATGGAGAACTTTTAAGGAGATATGGATTCACCGAAATTAAAACGACCAACCGACCCGCAGTCGTTTGTGAATTGGACCTCAAAAAATGTAGGGCTGGTTGTAAGCCGAACATTTTTAACTCAATCGCCGCCCATTGCCAAGTCCAAGTAGATTGCGAACAAAGGATTTCAATTAAAAGCCAATAAAAACGCGAACAATGTTTACGGTGTCGGCTTAATTAAATTCATTGCTTGTTGATATTCGCATCACGCCGTCACGTTTGGCAAGCGCTTAAGTTCAGCACGATTTTGTATGGTACAAGGCGTTCAACGATAGCGGGCAAGAAATTTTAAATTACATGGTTTTATCTAATAATACCTGTAGATTATTCTTATAGCTCTTATCTTGATCATTTTTACATTGAAGGAATTACAAACAGGAATGTAGTGTATAATACAATACAATACAATGCACGACCGCTCATAAATATCTGTAAGTAAATATGCAACAGGTTGTAATATAAGTCAATAACAGATGCGTTGCTACTCTCTAGGACTAAAATGATTGTATCATATAAACGGTAGTCGGCAACCACTCCACTGAAACGCAGAAACTACTTCACGCTACATCTGGTGTTGCGATGGCATCTCCCTTGTCGAACCATATACGTTGTAACATCTTTCATTTATTAATCTCTTATGTTTAATTATTGAAAACCTTGTTTTAACGCGTTCCTGAGCGAAAGTGTTATTTTATTACTTATACAGCATGGTTCTAAAATTAAATGCTTGATCTTTCCCATTTGAGTCCGTCAACTCACAATTTAAATTATTACGTTACTTTTTTCATTGTCATTTACAGATTCTCGAATACCAATTTGGTATTGATTGACCGATATTTCGTATTTTCTTCGAGACACTTGACAATTATCGTAAAGTTATAAAAGTTATTACCAAAAGTGTATTCAGTAGTAATATTAAAGAACATATATCTCTACGTGACACAGGTTGCGTAGGTCCAAAGAATATTGAAACAAAATCAATAAAAATAAAGTATCCAAAACTTTATCCAGACGTACCCTTTGAAGCGAAAGCCGAACTTTTCTTTGCATTTTGAATTATTAAGCCTTTGCGTGATGAAAAATCTATTACGTATTCAGAAGAAAGAAAACAAACGGATGAAGAATTCTTAAGCTTATTATTCATCTCTTATAACTTGCGCTGATCAGTCGTGGGCGGGGTTACATCTTGTGAATTTTTATTGTTTATTAATTCGTTACTGAATTTGAAATTAAGATCGAGGTTTAGAATCAAAATTTAGATTAAATGTTCGTGGTAATGCTAATAAATTTAAATTCCTTGTTTGTCTAGCCTTCAACTGTAGAGCCCTTACATTTGACTGTAACTCCTACTGGAAATCATTGTCCAATAATATCAGTATTAAGCGAATTTGTATTATAATTTGAAAAGTGTGAAGAATATACATTTACTAGCTGTCCCGACAAACGTTGTTTTGCCATATAAAAAATAAAAATAAATGTTAAGGGTGGAAAACCCTTAAGGGGTATGAAATATAGATGTTGGCCGATTCTCATACCTATTAAATAAGCATATAAAATTTGGAAAAAACCGGTCAAGCCGTTTCGGAGGAGTATGGCAACAAAAACTGTGACACGAGAATTTTATATATTAGATATAGCTTAGTCTTCTGGGATAGTGGCACATTTACAGTTAATCACAATTTCCAGTCACATGTCACTGAGTGTAAAGATTATTTACCATCAGGTGGATTACTGGATATTTATTTTCAGCATCGGGACAATAAATTGCCTTATGTTATGGATCTTATTTTATCGTTGATTTGAGTTTCCTAAAAGCGATGAAATACCGGTACAGCTTAACTTGAAGCTATGAAACATTTTATAGATAGGTATGAATAAACTTTAAATTTAATGATTACAGGATGAGTACAATACAGATAGAGTTTAAAGAGAAATCATTTGATAAAGGTATCCAATATCCCGTTTTATAGTATCTTGACTTTCAGGAACCTCTGACGTAAGAAAGAAAGCTAGCGCAGAGGAACGATAAATTCGAAGAAACGCATAAAGAGGATCTCGTTAGCGATATGAGCTTGCAAGGAAATAAACGTTGGAGAAATCGATTTATAGTACCTGCTATACATAATTCTGGAATCGAGACTAGTGAATTGTTTAAGATATTTACTGATGTATCGTAATGTTGTTGTAGAAGTTCATAATATATTTATTTATTTATATTTGGGAAACATACAATAATTGTAGTGCAGATAACAGGGTTCTTAAAAATAATACAGAAATCAGCAAAGTTTCCACTAAAAACTAATGTATACACTAATTAACGTTGATAAGATTTTAAAGAATTTTAAAGAGCAGAACAGATGACAAGTAAAAAAAAATAAAGAGAAAAAAATACAAATTACAAAGAAGTTACACTGCGATCTCATTGTTTTTTAAATGTTGTCTCACGTTCTTCTTATATTTGCTAATTGGGCAATTGAAAATGTCTAAATTGTTAAAATTTTCATTGTATGATTTGCACGATCTATATATTGCCAGATTGCGTGTGTACTTTTTTTTTGCATAGCGGGACGTGAAACAACGAGTTTACACGGGGGCATCGTAAATTAATGTTGCTTAAAAGAAATGGGGAATCGATGTAATTGTTTAAGGTTTTATAAAGAAAAAGTTGGTCTCTCTCAGCTCGTCAAGTTTCAAGCTTCGGTCAAGTTGGTAGTTTCTGTTACGTTGTGAAATCTATATTTTAAATGTTTTATATATAATTGACAAATTCTGTTATAATAGTAATATGTAATATACTAATAATTCTGTATTAATATGTCATAGTTCCCTTACGTAGAAGTTAAATAGGAAATGGCCTGTAATGAACTAAAGCCTAACAGCAATGATATAGTATTTTTTAAAGGAGTTACCGATTCGAATTAAAAATTAAACTGCATAACAAAAATAAAATAAATTTCCATAGCACCGATTAAAACAAGCCTAACAAAAAATGGAAAGGCCGCTGCTATACCGTACATGATATTTTAGTGTAAATTTTTATTTGCTTCAGAATTTCGAGACATATTTTCGTACACGAGTCATCCTGGTTTTAGCTCGAGACTTAAATAAAGCACCAAATGTGTACATTAATTAATCAGACGAAACACTCTGAAAAATAGTTGGCGCAAAAAGCGAAATAGAAATAACGGAACTATCCCGAAAAGGATCCGGGCTAATGGCCGGCCGGGTTATCCGGATACTGGTACATTATTCCGGGGCCTATCTACTTCAATTAGATGATTCCTGAAACTTTACGTCGCTTACACTTTCGTATGATATAAAAGTAGCAAAAGAGTGTGAGGTTCATGAGGCCGTTGCTAACATTAAACATTTGTAAGCGAACATAGATAGGGTGAGCATTTTTTTTTTAATACTGAAGTAGTAAAGAACCTTGCAGTCCACCTGATGGGAAGTCGCCCATAAACATCTGTAATCAACTTCATATAGAACTAGGTTCTATCTGACGTCAATCTCAGATGCGTTACCACTTCCGAGGACTATGATGGTCGCCTCATGCGAAAGTGTGCCAGCAACCACACCCTGCCATCGAAACGCAAGAAATGCTTCACGCTAGAAATAGGTGTGACGGTGGTACTTCCCCGGTCGAACTACATTGGTTCTACCACCTTCAAGAATTACCCATATCTACCATCTACCACATTTTAATATTTTGGTAAATACTTGTTAATTCACTCTGAGTTTATGAAATCCAGCCCGCATATCATATTGTTATCTTTTACAGATTCTGAGGAACACGTTGAAATTAGTCCTCTTTTATCGCTTAAAACATACTTTCACATTGCTATTACGAAACAGAAATATTTTGAAATCACTACATAGTACAAAACAAAGTTGCTTCCCGCTGTCTGTCCCTATGTATGCTTAAATCTTTAAAACTACGCTATAAATTTTAATGCAGTTTTTTAATACGTAGAGTGATTCAAGAGGAAGGTTTGTATGTATAATAAATGCATAATACAATGTAGGACCACTGAGAATTTAAGATTTTTGGCTTTAAGGCGGAAAGAAGTTCGCCGGGTCGACTATTATCATAATAAAGACTATTTGCTCTGGTAGTGGTCTAAATTACATCGCAATCAAGTTGCATCGCAATAATTATTTCATTTTCTCCGATATGAAGAATTGTTTTCTGAATTTCAACAGATAATATTTTGTTGTTGATAAGACTATTTACATACTGTTTTTATTTACTGGAAAGTTTATATATATTATTTTGTATTTTTTTATTTTGCGACGAATGTTTTATTTTGTCTACTTTTATATATTTGTAACATTTATTTATTTATTTATTTAAAGTTGTACCAACAGAATAATCACTAGTATATACATTTAATTACAATATTGCGTATAGACTAGGAGTAAGTGTTACTCCACTCGACAGGTACAGGACAGGTGTTACAGGTACAATCGACATGCAATTAACAACTAGCAAGCAAAAACAATGATGTAAAATGATAATAAATTAAATTGCTATTCAAAATTAAATTAAACAAAGTGGATAAAATGTAACAACAATAATAATAAAAAAAAAAACATTTATTTTCCTTCGCTGTTTCCTTACGGAAATTTTAATTTAGCCAAATATTCTCTTCCGTGCATGCAGTATACGTAAAAAAGGTTCAGGAAATTTCGCTTCACTTATACTCGTAGATATAAAATATACCTTTGTTCCTATAGATACATAGCACACAATTGGTTTCGGGTTTTATTTACGATTAGTTGACCTGGCGAACTTCGTACCGCCTTAAAGTCAAAAGTCTAAAATTATTCCTCCACTATATTATGCACGTATTATACGTAAACACCCTCCTCTTGAATTGCTGTATCTATTAAAACAACTACATTAAAATCCGTAGCGTAGTTTTAAAGATCTAAGCATACAGGGACAGACAGCGGAAAGCGACTTTGTTTTATACTATGCAGTGATTAAACGTCTAAGGGCTTCTTCAGACTCTGTACTTTATGCATCGGGTGATCGATAATTTTGTTGCTTTATAGTGTCTAGATAGATTAATTAAACGCTACATCTTGTATTTTAAAGCCACCGCGGCTACTTTTGGACGTTTAGTTCAGTGATGTTAGTAGAAAAACGCGTCACAACATTAATGTCGTCAACCCATTATTATCCCACTGCTGGGCACGGGTGTTCTCTCAGCGTGAGAGAGTTTAGGCCATAGTCCACCGCGCTGGCCAAGTGCGAATTAGTGGTTACTGCTAACATGCACAACATTAATGCTAACCTGAAACCCCCTTTTTTTACCGCTACAATGCGAAATTTCAGTTGCAAAAACGCGAATTGAGTACTGAAACTAACTAGTAAGTAAATATAATTTATCCTTTCCTGACTTTAAACAGTGTTTTCAACAGAATACTGAATATGTGTTTTTAAACTAATATTATCGCGGAATTGTACACATTTTAATACGTGGCACAAAGAATTCAAAAACCGCATATCGTGAGTACCCGTTAAGTATTAAACTAAATAATAAATTAAAGAATACTGAGTATATTTATAAATATACTGAAATTTTTTTTTTTTCTAAATTTATATAAACAAATTGCGTACCTTAAGTGCGCCTCTTTTAATTTCTTAGGATCCGAAAAACTCGATAAATAATGTGGTTCGCAGCGAAATAGAAATAAAGAAACCCAAAAAGGATCCGGGACTAATGGGGGCCGCTTCGCACGGTTTATCCGGATATAGACCGGTATATCATGAACCGGGTATGTCTACTTAAATTAGACGGGTGTTATGTAACTTGCGTCTTGTTTAGAAAGATAAATAAACTCTTTCCTTTAGGAAGTCAGTTAACTCGTTTATAAGTAATTTGAGTATCTACAAATGAAATATTTTGAAACTTTTTTTTTCATGAGACTTACGGAAAAGGAAAATTCATACGTTTATTATTATAATCATTACAATAATACACTATATGCTTTATACGCTTTCTACACTCATAGCCCCTAGGATTTTCTCCTGTGTCGTGGGTACCAAGGACAGACACAAGACTAATACAACAACACCCAGACCCAAAACATGAATCTAAACTCATCATTCAGATACTTGTCTGGCCAGGAATCGAAACCGGAACCCATTGCGCGTCAAACCAGTATGGTAACCGCTGCACCACGCGGGTCGTCTACAAGAAGAAATAAAATATGGGGGTATTCCTGCTGTACCTACAATGAAGGGCCAATAGAAACATGGGCAATGAACGAGCCTATTAAGTAAGACAAACATTGATAAAAAGTTGTATACATACAAGTATTTTGCAATCCGTACAGTATCATCCGTTTTAGACCGAAATTTCGGGAAATTCCTGGTTTAGTTTACTAACAAAAAATAAACTGGTTGCACGAATGATAAGAAAAGACGATGGTGTATTTAATATGTTATATTGGATTAAAAAGGAACGAAAATATACCTTAAAATTTTTAAATTGATCAGCGTAGTTAATTATACCGACAACCTCCAATTATAGAAGAAACACGAGGCCAGCTTTTCAATACATACAAGCAAAAATATTTCCTCCTTCATTTTAAACCAATAAAAAATGCAGTTTAAATAATCCCTACTAATATTATAAATGTGAAAGTAACTCTGTCTGTCTGTCTGTCTGTCTGTCTGTCTGTCTGTCTGTCTATCTGCTACTTATTCACGCCTAAACAACTGAACCGATCTTTATGAAATTGGGCACACAGATAGTGTTGACCTCGAGAAAGGAAATAGGCTGCTTTTTATCGAAAAAAATGGGTTGAAAGCGTTAAAATCGGGCATAAATGTTTGTATGGAAGTTCGTTTTTGACAAAGTCCCATATTGACAAGTCTGTCAAGGGGTACGATAGACTTACTTAAAACCTTATCTAAATAATAAAACATAAAAAAACATTGATTTCGAGTCGACAACATATATCCGTAAAATTCGGATTGTCGCGTATTTTGTTAAATTCTAATGTAAAAATGTCTGACATGACAGTAGTGTGACATGACAGTAGCCATCATGGCCGCCCGGATGCCATTTTGAATTCATTCAAAAATAATACGTATAAATTTGTAACTATCAATTATCATAAAAATAGATGTGATTCAAATTGATTTTAATTTAATTTATGAATTTATGAAATATTTCAATAATAAAAAAGCATCCGTAGACGCGCTGCGGCCGCGCATCTTGCGACCTAATGTAAAATCGCTCTTAGAGTACAGGGATTCCCAATTGATAACAGATGGCGCGTCATACTATTATAGTAAAATAGTTATTCGAATCCAATAATTCAAAGGCGATAATTTTTTTAACATTGTTTCAAAATAAAATTATCGACTCCATTTGTCACTGTCATTAGATTTTTAGTTTTAGTTAGATGCACTAGGGGGCACGGGTAAAACATTTTTAATAAATTTACTATTAGTGTAAAATATAAGATCTGATAAAAAAATAGCTATTGCCGTGACGTCGTCCAGCGTAGCGCCCACACTTTTGAAAAGCGGTCATAATGCCTGCCTATTCGCCTTTGAGCGTCCACTCAAGATTTGTAGCAACGATTTCTCTAACATTTTTATATTTCAAATCAAAGGAATACTGGAAATTCAATGCGGGATTGTTATTTGACTATTTGGGATGAAGATTCTGTAGATACAGCCATCAAGATCGAAGACATTATCCAACAAAATTTTTGGTTTCCTTCAATTTTTTAATAAAAATACGCTTTCTACACTCAATAAAATAGAAAATTTCTACAATTTCAATTTCTACTAGCCCCACACTAGGACTTTTTCCTGTGTCGTGGGTACCATGGATACATAAGACGTATATAGAAACACCCAGACCCAGACCATGAATCTATTCAGATTCCTGTCTGGCCAGGAATCGAACCGGGTGTGGTAGCTGCTCCGCAACGCGGGTCGTCAAGGTTGTCAAATTAATGTTAAAAGTAGGTTCACCTATATGTAATCTTACTCAGAAATTTAAAAGGACTAAAAATTACTTAAAATAGTATTTTTCAATTCATAAAAGTTAAAATCCATCTTTATAATCGATGCGCTTTGGTTTAAATGTTGAGGCGTTGTTTGAAAAGATGTATTCCGATATTGTCAATGTGACCACTAAGGCTGTAAATTGGTTCAAAAACGGGGTTTACGATATTCTGATTCGTCTTATTTTCATAACATTTTACATAACAATATGCACCTACCCACAAATACACACTTAAAATTCGTTTTTTCACTCTGTGTTTGTCCGGGTAATCCTTGACCGGCTAAACCGGTTTTTACGGGTTTTTTTACTATAGAAAATGTTAAGGAACAACATGTAGACTACTTTTATCATAGAATTCCCACTGAGTGGAGATTTGCGCGGGAAAAACTTAGCGATACATTGATTTGCACGCGGGCGTAACCGCGGGTACAGCTAGTATTACATATATTATTGACGAACTTCGTTCCGCCTGAAAGTCAGAAATCTAAAATTATCAGTGTTTCGCCACTATATTTGACATGTATTATATAAAAACCTTTCACTTAAGTCACTCTATATATAAAAAAAAACTGCATTAAAATCCGTAGCGTAGTTTGAAAGATCTAAGCATACATAGGGACAGACAGCGGGAATTGACTTTGTTTTATACTATGTAGTGAAACTGATTTTTTTTTAACGAATCATTATTCGAAAATGTCTTAGCTTTTAGCTTATTCACACGGTTCTCAAAGAAATTGATTTAAATTTATATAATTTTATAATTCAAAAAACAGCACACTTTCACATGAGGCGACCATCATAGTCCACGGGAGTAGCGACGCATCAGTGATTGACTTCAGATGGAACCTATGTTCTGTATGAAGTTGATTACAGATGTCCATGGGCGGCAGTGACCACTTACCATCAGGTGGACTGCATGCGCGTTTGCTACATCAAGTCAAATAAAAAAAAAAATTTTAAACAAAAAATACAACCGACTTCCATGCCACATAAAAGTAAAAAATAATTTAAATACATGTTGGTTTAGAGCAAACACAGTTCTTAGTACATAGTCCCGAAGTCGGCGCTTACCATATTTTGCTGGATCATGACGAAACTACATGTATCTTATATGAGCGCCGACTTCGGGACTATGTACTAAGAACTGTGTTTGCTCTAAACCAACATGTATTTAAATTATTTTTTACTTTTATGTGGCATGGAAGTCGGTTGTATTTTTTGTTTAAAATTTTTTTTTTTCACGCTTTTCAGTCACGATAAAATCAGTTATGGCTGTTGCTAGTCGTCCGCTAACCGGATGAATAAAATTAATTATTCGTCCGATTTTCGGATGAATAAAATTATGTGCTGACGTCATCATATAAAAATAGACTTCTTTGACACAACCGGTCGGGGGCGCTACCGCGCCCCCTCCCTTAGATTCTGAATTGGAAAAATCTGTTCGAACCTAACCTAACCGAATAAAACAACTTTTTCTGAGTAAACATTTATTTAAAGAATAGACCTATAATTATCAATATTTAAAGTAGAAAAAGTAATATAAACCTTATAACTAAGAGTATAATTCAACTGATACTGATAAAAATAACCCATCCAATTTAAAAAGGTTGGTAGTACTCTTGCATCTTTCAGGTAATTGTATTCAAAGTGGAATTTTTGATCATAATTATATCCTCTCCGAAACTCATTGTTGGTATTGTGAACAACAACATTATGTATACGTAAGCACTATATGGCCGATGCCTACGGTTTAAACTTGAAGGACCCCAGCATTATCAGGGTTGAGGAGTTGAAGGTCAAAATTATCATGTCATATCTTTGCTTAGTAATCTCATTACATATACGTAAGCACCATATGGCCGATGCTTATGGTTTAAACTTGCAGTACCCTGCATCATCAGGGTTGAGGAGTTGAAGGTCAATTTTCTTATCATACGTCTTTGCTTTGTAAATATATTACATATCCATAAGTATCAAATGGCCAACGCCTATGGTTTAAGCCTGAAGTACCCCTGCATCATCAGGGCCGAAGAGTTGAAGGTCAAAATTATCATGTCATATCTTTTCTATGTAATCTCATCGCATGCACGTAAGCAACAGATCCCCAAATTCTATGGCTTCTATGGCTTACAGTACCCTGCATCATCAGGGTTGAGGAGTTGAAGGTCAACTTTTTTATCATACGTCTTCGCTTTGTAAATATATTACATACCCATAAGCATCAAATGGCCAACGCCTATAGTTTAAGCCTGAAGTACCCCTGCATCATCAGAGTTGAGGAGTTGAAGGTCAAATTTTTCATCTTTTATCTTTGCTTAGTAATCTTATCAGATATACGTAGCGATCATGTAGCTAACGCCTATAGTTTAAGCTTGAAGCACCCCAGCATCATCAGGATTGAGGAGTTGAAGGTCCAATTTTCCACCGTATACATCCATTTTTCTAATGTTTTACCTTACATTTTTTTAAATATCATTTTGAATGCGTAAGATTGAAATAGCTAAGTTTTATGGCTTAGGCATTCAATACCCCTGCATCATCAGGATTGAGGAGTTGAAGGTCCAATTTTTCGTCGTATACCTTTGCTTAGCAATGTTATTACAAATCCGTGAGCAACAAATGTCTAACGTTTATGGTTTAAGCCTGCAGTACCCCTGCATCATCAGGGTTGAGGAGTTGAAGGTCAAATTTGTTATCGTACATCTTTGCCTTGCTATCTTATTATATATCCGTAAGCACTAAATGGCCATCACCTACGGCTTGGGCTTACAGCACCCTACATCATCAGGGTTGAGGAGTTGAAGGTCATTTTTTTATAATATGTCTTTGCTTAGTATTGTTATAACATACCCATAAGCACCAAATGGTCAACCCCAATGGTTTAGGCTTGAGGCACCCCTGCATCATCAGGATTGAGGAGTTGAAGGTCAAATTTTCATCACATGTCTCTGCTTAGTAGTCTTGTTACATATATGTAAGCACCAAATAGCTAATGTTATAGTTTAGGATAGCTGTAACCCTGCATCCTCAGGATCGAAGAGTTGAAGGTCAAATTTTTTGTGAACCTATATAAGCATAGATATATAATACATATTCCAAGTTTCATAAGAATCGATTTGGTAGAAGCCGAGTTATCTCAAATTATCTAAAAAACTTGAGGAGTGGTGGTGGTTTCCACCCCATAACTCAAAGAGTTAAGCATCACAGCATACCCATGTCCAAGAGAAAAAGTTGCGTGACGAAATTTCCTATCAAATGAAAGAAAGAAAATGGAAATCGGTTTATAAACACCCAAGTTATTCAAGATTTTAAGAAACCGACATTTTCCAATTTTCCGGGAAAACCGCCGGAAGGTTTTCATTTTCCTTAATATGGGACTGCCTGTGAAACTAGCCGCATACAATGTCGTATGAATCGTGTCGGTAGGTCGACGATTTCTAGCCATTTCGCCCGAACATACATAAAAAAAAAAAAAAAAAAAAAAAAAAAAAAAAAAAAAAAAAAAAAAAAAAAATATACGTGACGAATAGATAACCTCTTTCCTTTGGGAAGTCGGTTAAAAAAAACATTACATTCAGCAGAGTGCTATTATTTCAAAACATCAGAACTGACTACAGTTTGCGTGTGAGGGGTAAGCAAATAAATGATTATCGGGGTTGCATGCTTGCAACAAGCTCAGACAAAATAAACAGTAGTTAGTATTTTATAAATATGTATAAGCAGTTAAGCCCTTGAATTGATAGTAGAATGTAGTATTGTAACTGATTTACGTAACATTAGTTTAAATAAACGAAATTTAAAAAAAAAAAAAAAAAATTTTTATATATATTTTGTTGGCTTCTTATTAATATTAAACAAATATGTGGATCGTATCATTAAATCTGAAGTATTTACTATTTTCTTAGTATTTGTTATTTTATTTAAAGTTTGTGTATTTGTTAAGAAGTTTTTTGTTATGAATGATACATTTTTTGTGGATATGGCAAATTAAAAAGAAACTGTTTAAATTATTATAGTACATAGTAATTTTGCCTCCTTTTAAAATTTATTAAAATTAAATTAAGCAGTTGGATTCTTTGTGTCTTATTTTAATAATAATAAATAAGAAAAGTAATTTATCTATCGATATATTAATATGTGAAGCAAAAAATTGTGGCGGAGGAGTATGAAATTACGCATGGTTATAGTTAATGTAGAGAAGGATTGCGCAATACTAATATTTTTTTCAAATAATGCTTATGACATAAATAAATTACATTTGATACAAACACATTCATAATAAACGAAACAGAACATTCAACGTCTTGCTATGAAACACATAACGTCAAAAATGTCAGATGTCTTTGTCTAAATATCCGCTATTGTTTTACAATTAATTTAAATTAGAGAAATATTGGTGCTACTTTGTACACTATAAGGTTTAGTTTTTTTCATTTAAATGAGGGTGGAATTTCGATCATTGTGACAGGTGACTATTTTTAATAATTGCATGATTTTCGCAAGTACTGCTCTATGAATTTGCTTAATGGACAGTTGATATCTGTGCGAACATAATTGCAAACGCTTGTTTAGTGTAAATACACCATTTACCAGGTGGCAGAACCAATGTAGGTCGACCGGGGAGGTACCACCACCACACCTATCACCGTTTTGGCGGAAGGGTATGGTTGCCAGTTCACTTTAATTTAAGGCGACCATCTTATTCCTTGGGAGTAGCAACGTATCTGTGACAAACTTCAGATAGATCCTCTGTTCTATATTATGTTGCTAACTGATGTCCATGGGCGGCAGTGGAAATTTACCATCAAGTGGTCTGCAAGTGGTCTGCATGCTCTCTTAACTGTATGCTTACTCACCTTTATGAGAAGTTCAGTGCGTAAGGATACAGTTAGTGTAGTGTGACGTGATACGGAACCTAAAAAAGAAAAACGAACTAGACGTAGGGTAGATAGGTTAATCTATCACTAGTGCTTGTCAACGGCTTCTCTCCGCCACCGCAATTTCGCCGCGACCACGATCCATGTAACTGGGTCGAAATATCGGCAAAAACAATTCGAAAAAAATCAAAAACCGCATATCGTGAGTACCCATTAAGTATTAAAATGTATCAATACTGCGATAATACTTGTCTAAAATCGACTGCATGCTCGTTTGCTACTTCGATGTATATAAAAAATAATATCATTAAAAAAAATTAAAACAAGGTTTTATTGCATGGTACAATTTTCTATCATATAAAAGCTTGTCGCGAGATTGTCTACGTCAGATTTACTCGAACCTAGGTCTGCTTTTATACGATAGAAAATTGTACCATGCAACAAAGTGATGGGTTGGACTACTACAAAGTTTATTTCTTTCTTCTTAGTCCGTTGAAATAAAAGCTTGTTTTAAAATGTATTTTATTTTATTGAAGTGAAACTTCTTTAGGCGCATGAGGGTAAAATTTTTACAGATGAAACGTCACGCCGGTATGCAACGGAAGTGTCGGAAAAGAGAGAGAGAGTGATCGAGACCGATTGAGAGAGAGTAAGACAGGGCGAACGTCGTATCACGCCTTTTTCCCTTCCTCTTAATCTTGGAAATTTAAAGTTTTAGATTTGTATAAATATAAACAAGATTTATAAATTAGTTCGCCAAAGAAGTTTCACTTCTGACATGTGTACTTTGTACGCACGCATGTTTTTTTATTTTTAGTTGTCAGTGGACGTAATGCTCGTATATTTGATATATATAATGGGTGGATTGTACTAAAATCTGTAATCTTATATTTTTGCGGCCACCGAAGATTTCTTTTTTTTGTCGTGTATTGTATTTTACAAGCCCTTTTATTTTATTCCCATATTAGGTAGGTTGTACGAAAATATATTATCTTGCTGTTTTTGGCGGCCATCTTGGATTTAAATTTTGTTTTCGTGGTGTATGTGTTCTACAGATTAAGTCCTTTTCGTTTGATACCCATATTGGCTATGTTGTACAAATATATGTAATCTTTAATTTTTTTGTGGCGGTCATCTTGAATTTGCAAATTTTTTGTACTTAAAACTTAATTTAAGTTTAGCCCTTTCATCCTTTTAATCCGCCATTTTGTTGCGACCGCCATTTTGGATTACTGACAATATTGTTTATATTTTGCAATTAAATATAAACAATATTGTCATTGTCATCAGAACTGTACATTTATTCCAAATTTTAGCTCAATCGGACACATCGCTCAATTGGGTTAAATTAAGGTTGCGAGATTTGATCTAAACTTACAAACTTACGTACCTACTTACATCCTTACATACTTACGTACAAACATTCTAAGTTAAATAAAAGCTTTAAAAAAAAAAACATTACAGGATAAGACATGATAATATTGCGTCTTATTGAATATTCCGCTAATCTGAACGCTCATTATGTGCAATTGATCACAGCCTGCAGCATTACTTGATTACACGTCAGCGGAGACTGCAGGATGGCTTATTGAATACCAATGATTTAATACCAGCTTATTAGAGTGGATTGGCGGATTGCTGTAGCGTTTGCTATTGTATTGTTAGTGCTTAATAATGTATTAGATTGACATAGGTAGTATTAGCGGTTGTAAATCCTTTCTAATAAGCGCATTAATGTGTCTGGGATTCGTGTCTCGCTTCTCTTGAATGAGATCGATTTTGTTACAACAAATATTATTATTTAATAAAGACGACCGTCGTTCTCTTAATACATTATTCAGTTTATTTTAATTTAAAGGACGAGTTTTATTTAAAACATCAGTTTGGACGCCCAGCCCAACACTGGGGCCTGACACTCAGACAACGAGACTTTATAATATTTTAATGCGTAAGATCTTTGTGTGTTTGACTTTCTTTTGCGCAACTACTTATCATATATCGCTTATTTTGATATACAAAAGTAAACGTTTTTAAAACGGATGGAGCGCGAGAATAAGCTAGTGTATTATGTATGACGACCCGCGTGGCGGAGCGGCTACCATACTGGTCTGACGCGCAAAGGGTCCTGGGTTCGATTCCCGGCCAGACAGGTATCTGAATGATGAGTTCAGATTTATGTTCTGGGTCTGGGTGTTTGCGCATTCGTGTTGTGTGTATCCATGGTACCCACTATACAGGAGAAAATCCTAGTGTGGGGCTATGAGGGTAGAAAGCGTGTGTTATAAATGTTTATGTAATACCAGTCACTTTGGGAAAAAATATTTAAAGAGTCAAAGATACTGAAATTTAATTTACCTAAATATTGCCATCTAGTATATACATATATTTACAATAACGCAGTCTCTTATAACTAACAAATTCTTAAACTACCACTAGTATTTCAAGCACGTGTGATCCTTTCGACGCGTCATATGTGTTACAAAAAAGTATCTTATATCGCGCAAAGTGTTACCAGCATTTTCTATGGAATACGATATTGGATGTATCAAGTACGAAGCTTAAGCGGAAGCGTGAGCGGAACGAGAAGTGCTTATTTTGCCTTCGAGTTGTACAAAAAAATTGGGAATCGCAATTGTATCGTATAAATTTGAGTAATAAAATATCAAACCTACCTGAACTAGCTTCTGGGAAGACTGTTTAAAATGTCGCTCCGTTTAAAATGTTACTCCGGAATGTTTATATAAGTTTATCCTTCTTCAAGTTCCGTGAAGTTTGTTGAACTAACCGAGAGGGGGAAATTATATTCTAATTTACTATCTTTAAGTGGTTCTACTTATTCCATGAGCTGCATGATTGCTATTACAGCCATGAGCGTGTTGAACATAAGCCTGCATTATTACGAGTCGTTCAATATAATCTTGATGTTCTGATCATACTTCTATATTAATAACTTCTCAATAGGGCATCGTAGAAAACACAAAGATCAGAAAACTAAAACAGAGTTTTAAATGGACTTGATACGTTATATTCAAAGTCGCGTCATCTTGTGTCTTGCGCCAGAACTAATATGGTTCTCTAAGTGAAAATTTCGCGGAAAATGATAAATAGAGGCTCTGACGGGAGCCGAATGTTGATGGGTGTTGGACCCTTTATGTGGTATCTTGTTTCAAAGTGGGCTTATCCTTGGTATTGTGCACGAGGGGTTTGGGTACCGTGCCACTCTTGGTGTTTATCCCGGTTTCATGGGGAGGCCGTTTAGATGTCATTGTCACTTAATGCCCGGGAGAAATATTTTTTATTATATTCCGGGAACGTACAAATGGATTTTTATATGTTTGAGTGTTCTTATGTAATGTTGTTTCTGCTCGTGTATTTAGGTTGATGAAAAAAACATTCTTAGCTATAATTTGTATATACGACATAAGGTAGTAATAACCGCCAACTGTAATAAAAAAATTGTCAATACATAATTAGTGATGTATGTTTTCACAACTGCGCTTGATTTTAAGCGTCTGCAAACTCATCTCCTGTAGAGCTAGATAAGCCAAAAACAGCAGTGTTTTTATACTTCCAATAATTAGTAAAAAAACTGCAATCCATCCATCAGCCCTTGGAGTTCCACTGCTGGCATAGGCCTCCCCTAAATGACGCCATAATAATCCAACGGTTTCCCGCTGTCCTCTTTAGGACATCGGTCATTAAAAAATTGACAACTTTATAATAATTCGATGCGGTAATTACTTATTTAAGTCTTTTTGTAGTGAGCTATGATAACCTTATGGTGGAAACTCTGATTTTCAATCGTGGGTTCGAAGTGCGTGTCCCAGGCAGGTACCATTGATTTTTTTATAATAGATAAGCGTATTATAAACTACTTACCCCTTTACGGTGAAGGGAAAAATCGAGTGAAAACCTTCATCTGAGACTTCTCTAAGAAAAAATTGTAAAATGTATTTAAAGTGTACCTATTCACACTGGTCCAGCACGGTCGATTGTGGCCTATATCTCTCCAATTCTGTGATAAAATTCACGCCCAGCACTGAACAATAATAAGTTCACGACTAAGTTTTTAGTTAAAATAACTATAGATAAACTAATGTTACGAATAATAATTTACATACATATATTACATCATACTAATACGGTTACTATTATGATTATCCGGAGATCAAACAGATTATTTATGCGAAAATGTTAAGGTTCGCAACGCCGGACGATATAGAAAATATTCGAATTTGCCGGATCACCAATAATATTATCGAAAAATCAAAGGGAATAAATCTCAATGCCCATTTCTAACATATTAACCGCTGGTAAACATAAAACGGTCGCCAATCTGATTTGAGATCAGTCGTTCGATTCAGCAAGGAACCGAGTTATATGAGATAAGCATCAAAAAACTTTTTAAGGAGAAAATATCGTCAAGACAGTCGCGGTCGCCTTAAAAAGCCTTACTTAAAACGTGTCTTACCAAAAGCTAGGAACTTATCGCTATGGTATCTGTATCAAGTTATAATGAGGATATTGTCCATATATGCCTGCTAGTTGCTGTTGGAAACTACATTCATATCTTATAACTAACTAGGTACATAGTATAAATCAAACTCGTTTCCCGCTGTCCGTCTCTATGTATGTATAGATTGCTTTTCATAGTAACACATTTTTTTTAATAATTAATGTTCATTGACCATAAATGAGAGTTCGTACATTTGAATGTTCTATTTCGTTTATTATGTATGTGTTCAAATGCAAGGTAGTGAGTGTAATGTGTTTTAGTCGATTTTAACTATGCTTTATGCATCATTTGAAAAAAATATTAGCATTGCTCAATCCTTCTCTACATCAACAATAACCGTGCGTAATTTCATACTCCTGAACCTGCGGCAAGTATCTTAAAAACGAATCTTAAACTTTTGCTTCATGTAATAATATTTCGTTGAAATTCATAAGGCATTTTATCGCGTATCGTTCACCATCGTGTATTGAAAGCTGGCCAACTTGGAAAGACCTTCCTTATGCCGCGGACACTCACTTAGGATTTAGGGAGGATTACTCCGAACGAATGCTTAAAAGGCCAAGAACGACGGGTAAAAGAAAACCGGGATGAAGGACCGAGGGAGCTAATACATTTACTTTGGTCATATTTCTAAAGGGGAATAAAATCATAATCTGCAAAGCGAAGATTTTCTGAATATTTCATTGCCAGTTTGAAATTTGGTTTGTTATATTTTTTTGCTTTGAAACTTTTGTAAATAACAAGATGAATTATATTTTATACATAAGAACAGACGGTTTCAAGGTAACATGGGTGTCTTTCAATAAAGTGCAAGAAGAGCTCTTCTTGCAAGCTAGTGATAATGACAAGTACACTATGTTTAGCAAGTATCCAGGCGACGTTAACTTGTATTCATTACTCATTACATTGTTGGTTTACTTATAAGGCTGTACAAAAAGATACGTTAAAAGACTTGAGACCAGAAATCTTATAAAATAGGTAAGTTAAAGTAGTACTTTCCTTAACAATAAAGAGAAGACCATTGTTAACGATCCCTTGGAGCTGTAGAAGACCCTTCGTAAGAATAAGCTATCATTTCTCAAAGGGCGTTCGGAAAATTCCTTAAAAGCCTGCATAGGAAGCCGTCAGCATCGACGTATTAAAATATCGTGTTACGAAATATTTTACACAACAAAAAATATCATCGGCTCAATTTACATAATGGACTACGCAACGCTCAGACTCGGTCTGAAAGGGGCCGAAGGGAACAGATAATACCCTCTCGGTTTACATACTTGTGCGACTATGAACGAGTAACGATATGCGATATCTGCTTTGGCTTGCAATGCTTGCAATCCTGAACGTAAAACTGTGATCATGTAAAGTGTTTTTTCCAGATTTGATGTACTCTGTCACGTCTTAATATTGTAAACATTGTTTCGCATGCCATAATTTGATTTTTTTTTTTTTTTATTTGACTGAAGTAGCAAACGAGCATGCAGTCCACCTGATGGTAAGTGGTCACTGCCGTCCATGGACATCTGTAACCAACTTCATACAGAACATGGGTTCTATCTGAAGTCAAACACAGATGCGTTGCTACTCCCGAGGACTATGATGGTCGCCTCATGTAAAAGTGTGCCGGCAACCACACCCTTCTATCGAAACGCAAGAACTGCTTCACGCTAGAAATAGGTGTAGCGGTGGTACTTCCCCGGTCGAACTACACTGGTTCTACCACCTGTGATTTAGATAACAAACATCTCTGACGTTGCCCGAATTACACGAACTATTATAAAATGGTGAATCGTTCAAAAATACTTCGATCAGGTCGCTTCTAGGTTATCTTTTACCTTCAAACAGGTGCCGTAGTTTGGGTCCTATGAAGATAAAGCAGATTAGTCTATAGTGGTTCTTAATATAACGGACCTTGATGTCGGATTAAGTTGGATCTTTTAGACATTATGTCTGAGGTGGTTAGACAAATCCAAGGTTAGTGGCAATAAAATAAATTAAAGGGTTTACTATAGAGTTCTTGAGCCAGAACCGAAACAATTGCCGAATATTTACCTAATATTTATATAAGCCGTAGATTAAATTGACGAAATCTCGGTTCTCAAAAAAATCCAAATTACAATTACTGTCTTCACTACAATATACAGCAGAAAACTTTAGATTCATATTTTTAGAATATAGGCGATAATTTTTAGAATATACAATATTGGTGATGTTATTTTAGGCGATCATTTTTGGAATATAAAATATTGATGATGTTATTTAAAGAATATTTGGGTAGCGTAGACTATAACTGTAAAGTATTTCAAGTTTACATACTTCATACTTTTTCAACTTAAGAAGTATTGTATGACTGAAGGAGGAAGAAAGAATAAAATAAAAAATATCTTTATTCTTATTTAAGAAGAGGAATGTTCTAAAAATGAGCAAAATAGGACAGTAGGAAACGTTAAAAATATCTCCATATTTTAAATGATGATAAAAATAAATTATTTTTGTTTTACAACAGAAGTGTTGGGTAGTGTTTTGTGATAGTAATTGAGTTTTGACATAATGTCAGTTTTGACACTACTGAGCTCTGACATAGTGTCAGTTTTGACACTGGATGTCACAACGATTGATTATATTAGACTAGCTGAACTCTGCAGCTGAACCCTGCAGCAGAACGCCCGCGTTAAAAAAAATCGATGTATCGATTGTCCCATGGGAGTAAGTCCTATTTTCCCACGGTAAAAAGTAGCCTATATGTCAATCAGGAGCGTAAGATATTGCTCCAGCTGTTTAGACACTCACAATCTTTCGCTTTGATAATATTAGTATGATATTTTTAACCTATGAGGGGTAAAAGATCTAAGATAGAATTTGGCTTGTTTTTATATTCAATACAATTGTTAGCACGTTCATAAGTAGCATTAGTAACATGAGTTACAATTTCAGTAACATCAATTATGCAAAACTTTTACCATCTTTCCCTTCAACCTGGCTCGTCTGATCGACTAAGGTCACTGGTACATGTGCTATCAGTGGCATGGATCGACTTGTACATAAGAACGCGAATACGGTTCCGTCATAAAGATGCCTTATCGAGATATCGCCAGATCGGTATCGGCTTTGACTATGTATGATCGTATTTGAAGAATAATGATATTTTAGGGTACTTTATGTCGGTTACAGTATAACTTTTTTTCTTGTTCTGGGTTAGTAGTAAAGTCTTGGTAGTTTTGGTCATTTGGCCCAAATTTCAGATATTTTTGTTATCCTCCATTCATCGTCTTTGTCACTCATTCCTAAATTAACTCTATTCGTCCTTTATGAGGTTACGTAGGCTTGTGTTCTTCATTGTTCATGAGTGTTTTAGTAGAAATCTATTTGGTAGACTCCATGTTCGTCTGCTCAACTGCTACTTTAATCAAACAAAAAGGAATATCATAATTATGTTTTCTGTTATAATTTTCCGTAATTTACATAATAGCTTATGTGGTCCTAGGAACCTCTTATTAACTTTATTTGAAGAATAATTATAAACTAAAGTGACTCTAGATAAAATATTTTGTAAAACAATTCTTTTAAATAAAAAAACCTAACTCTACTTGATTCGCTATGAAGTTTATTCTCGATGCTTTGATAAAACTTTTAACTTCATCCATTAGCGAATAGGTTCTATTTTTATTTTTTTCATACTATGAACCTTCTCAAACTAATTTAGGGGAGAATCAGGTCTAAAACCAGTACTATTCGTATAGAAAACCATCTGGGTGTTAAAAGTTAATAATGTCACGCTTTTCACAGTGTATGGTTACTTCATTTTTTGCTTAAAAGATTTGATCACAAGCTGCATACGCCAAGGGAACAAAAAGTGATCAAAACTTATAAATTCTGTATAACTGAATCTTATATGTACAATTGTATATTTCTGGGGTCCTATGACAACGGAGACAAAAGTCCTTAGCGAAAATAATTAAGGTCGGAACATTATCGCAGCCGCTTACCTCTTTACGTGAAAAATATATAATCTCCTAATGTAAGGTAAATACTTACTGAATATATTAAGCGATAAGCGATTATTTTCTCAAATTATATTATAATAAAAGAAAACAATTATAGTTACTATTATGGTAGAAATGGAATTTAATATATAAACATAATACACAATACATCCATAATTATGTTCAAAAGAGGGCCCAAAGGTAATATATCAAAATATAATAGAAAATACAAAATAATGTTAATAAGCAGGAAGGTAGGTGTATGTAGTATTGTGGATTTTATAAATAACTAAAACTACTACTTACAAACAAAAACCACTTAATAAAACTGTATTTAGATATTTTATGTCTTTTTCTAAAAAAATATTTCACTCCTTCTGATCCATATAACTGGTTGCACATATCGCCAAAAATGATTCGAAAAAACGGCATAACGAGAGCATCAAGTTCATTTAATTATTCCATATTGAAAATAGGCTGTGACTTTTAAGCACAGCCTTTTTTAAATCATACTAATATTATAAAGGCGAAAGTTTGTGAGTGTGTATGTTTGTTACTTCTTCACGTCTCAACGGCTGGAGCGATTTTTATAAAATTTAGTAGGGTGTTAGCTGACACTCTGGATTAACATATAGGCTGTATACTTTTTACTGTGAAAATATCTTACTCCCACGGGACAATCGATACATCGATTTTTTAACGCGAGCGAAGCTGCGGGGTTCATCTAGTATGAAATAAAGTATCAAAATGCATAATTCCGCGATAATATAACTCTAAAAACATATTTTACTAGTTAATCGCTTCTAGTATGACGGTTAAATAACGACGGAATTATCACAACACCGTAACATTAACTCCAAAGCGTTGTTATAATGTTGCATAAAATTCTACTATTCAGTATTCACCTCTACGTTTAATCTTTTCGTGCTTTGTTAAATTTTATTCACCTCCATTTGAGCACGATAACGTGACGAACAAACAAGTTTGTTTTAGGAGTCTAATGTGTAATTTCATTATGACTAACTGAATTGTTTTCTTTACAGGTTCCATGACGCCGAAATGTGAGTACATTTGTTATTTTAACCAGGGTTTTATTCTATTGTTTTTAAGGATACTTTGGGTAGGTTTTGTTAGGACAAGTGGTCGTATGTAAATATTTTTGTTACGCTGAGTTTTTGAATCAACATTTTTTTTATAGTTTTCCACTTTGAGACTAGTTGTCATAAAGATGTGTTTAAATTGGTCTGATAAAATACATATTTTTAAAGAACTTCAGACTTTGTGCGTTTTCTTCCCAGAACACTAATAAAACGATTATTTTAAGAGGCCAAGGACAGAAGTAAAGCCCTCTCCACTAAGAAAGCCCCCTTTAGGTTTATTGGGGCTTATGTAACCAGAAAAAGTAAATAAAAAAAAACTATAATTATTCACCCTTAGGAACTCCCACAGATTCCACTTAACATCAGTGAAAGATAAAACAACAAAATAAACTTAATTTATGACTCAAAATTCATGATTGGTAGCTAGAAATATTACCAAAACATTGCTTATAATTTCTCAATCCTAAACAAATCACCGACCACCTTGATATATTATTTCTTTGCTTTCTTAGTTATTAATCAAGCGTTCAATCGAATGGCGAATGATTTGACCGATCGAATGAATCGAATGAGTTGACCGGTCTCGGTCAGTAAATAAATTGAGACGAACCAACGCGTTCTGTTTATGGTCCAAACCAAATTAATTTGCCGTCAATGAATCGTTTGCTGTGGCAAAGATGAAACGGACCCCAAAGTAAAGAAGGTAAGAGTGGTTTTGGTACGAATGATTGTATACATTCGTGATAGTTGGACTTGTTGGGCCAATGAATCGTGATGGGCAACGATTTGATTGAAAGTAATATTCCTTGACAAGTGCTTGCTTGTGGATTCGCTCGAGTGGCAAGTGCTCGACATAATTAGCGTAAAAATCAAAACATTGCTGTCTTAATATTACAACATCTATTACATACATTTCACAATTTTTTACGTGAATACTTGAAAATAAGCTTATTATAATTTTGCGACATGTCATTTTACGAGTTGTATAACATCTATTATTAATCTAATTAATTATTCCACACACGATGACTTGCCAGTAGTTCGCTGACTCAGCATAAGTTTATTGTGCCTATTTATAAAAAAAATCCGGCAAAGTTAAAAAAATCTGAAAACACTAAACAAATATCTAGTACATCATAAAACCACATCATTATCATCACAATCATCATTTAACGGCTGATCTGGGTCACTTATCACAATCAGTTTCGGTAATTTCTCAGTGTTGTCAAGTATAGGTCTCACGTCTTCAATGATATTGCAAGAAGGGTTCTAGTTTCCTGACGACCTGCATGGCGCAGCGGTTATCATACCGGTCTGACACGGTCGGGACCCATTGTCCCGAGTTCGATTCCCGGCCAGACAGGGGTCTGGATGTTTGTGTATTCGTCTTGTGTGTGGCCATGGTACCCACGACACAGGAGAAAATTCTAGTGTGGGGCTATGAGTGTAGAAATCGTGTGTGTTTTTTACTCAGTAAACTCATAACCATATACTCTAATATAACTCTTTATAAACAGACAGAACTGTCTCTTTATTTATTATTGTTGGTCATGCTTTCTGGGTGGCAAGTGCGTTACTGTGCCTTGATTACAAATATTTTTGTTCTATACCCGTTTCATGGTTCTCAATTTTTGTAATCACTGTCACGGTTAATGGGTTTATGGTTTCAATTTTCCATAATTAAGTGATTCTCTACTTCAAATTAACTTTCAAAATTAAGAAATTTTGATGCTGGTCAAATTTGTTCGTACCGTAATTAAATTTTGTTGTAGGCTGTAAACATTTTTGTGACAAAGTAATTATGGATACTATCCATACGGACAATAAAGGCAGTACCGACAATGTTTTGAAGTACATAATACAGTATTGTGAAGTTATGTTACTATTTTTCCCCTCTCCATTTTTCCTATCTCCCAAAAAGTTTTAAATTAAGTATTATCAAAAGACTGCTTAAATAAAAAGAAAAAAAAAACGCTTTCTACACTCATAGCCCCACCGTAGGATTTTCTCCTGTGTCGTGGGTGCCATGGATACACACAAAGACGAATACACAAACACCCAGACCCAGAACAAGAATCTAAACTCATCATTCAGATACCTGTCTGGCCGGGAATCGAACCCGGGACCTACTACGTGTCAGACCGGTACGGTAACCGCTGCGCCATGCGGGTCGTAATTATAAAATAAAAATTAGGCTCTACATTATAAAATACATCAATATAGATTATTTATTTACATATAACGCTTTTTCGAACTTTGCGCTAATATAGTCAATTGAATGTATTATAAAATTAATATCTACTTAAATTACCTTTTTTTGAATTTCCAGTGAAAATAAAAGAAACATCCCTTCCCTCCATTTTGTCTATTCACATGTCTCTCTTCATCTCTGGGTACCTTATATAACTCCCAAACAAAAAAAGTCATAGACATCATGTTGTTAAAATTCATCGGGCCGTTTGAACTGTACAAATGTTTTAAAGAAATAAGCATTCTCCTATATACGCTGGAAAAAAATGACTTTCCTGTCCGATAATTATCAGAAACAAATATGTTAATAATAAAAGGAACAGGCAAATTCTCCACTTATCTGCAAATATTGTTCCTTACTTCCTCAATATAACAAAAGCTAATTACGGTAATTGGTGCCGACTAATAATTGAATTTGAGAAACGAATTCCTGTCTCTTCCAGTAAAACGGATGCAATCATATTTTCATGGAGGTCACTAATTCCTAAAAGCTCCGGCTGCTTTGTTTCCGGTGCTTTCAGTTCAGAAGCGGCAGCGATTGATATTGCATTTCGATTATTTAAATAAAAATTTGTTTTTTTAAAAGGAGCAAACGTTAAAGCATTCTAGGTAATGTTATTTTCTGCAGCAAATGAAAGTCTCGGGCTATCTTTAAATTAAATTAGAGACATATTTCAATAGCTTGTTATTGATAATTCATACGCTTTGAATACAAGTCATTATTAAAATAGTTAACAAGGTATTAAACTTTAAATAGAATCATGAAGCAGTTTCCAAAATTAACATTACATAAAAATCAATAAATCAGCAAATCAATCAACCAAATCAACGTCATCAAATCAAGTAATTTAAAGAGTATTAAATATTTAATAGTAAAATGAACAAAGACAAAATATAATAACAGCCAAACATACTGCCTTGATGTTGTAATATTCGGATATAAATATCTGTCATATAATCTCAAACAGATCACACCGAGGAAACGCCAACAGAAAACCACAAAGTATTGTCCCGTATCATACATGGTATTACGCTTTAGTTTCCACAACATACAAGAATACTAACAAATAATCTAAGTGTAAACTAGCGATTTTAATTATTTTCTTACAATCATATGACAGC
The DNA here is from genome assembly GCA_949699795.1 of Spicauda simplicius. Classification (NCBI taxonomy): domain Eukaryota; kingdom Metazoa; phylum Arthropoda; class Insecta; order Lepidoptera; family Hesperiidae; genus Spicauda; species Spicauda simplicius. Next base: position 1,750,699 of record OX453075.1, on the reverse strand, counting down.
TTTCATAAATTAATCAATTTGGAATATTCCGCCGCCTCTTCCCACTTAAATCCCTTCAAGCCATTAAAGGACAATTCTACTTTCATTATATCAATTAGTCGACGTGAAATAATTAGATCTAATTCTCACGATGTCTGCTGTGTTACGTATTTCATATGTTCAATATTAATTTACGCCATACGGCACATCTTATTTGGCATCGAAATAAATGTACTTGCTTATTTCGGATAAAGGTTGGTTTTTACACCTTCAGGCTCGTCGGCCTTTCTAGACCTAATACATTTTTCTATCTATTTTTGTCTATACTCTAGTCCCTAATTATAGCTCGCTACGTAACCCTATTACTTTGTAAAAAGGTTAGGGATTTGTAATGCCTACATGTTCAACTTTACCTGAAACTTTACTTTTCGAATTTTCACGGTAAATGTGTCTTTGTGTCAAAAAAATATAGGATATACTAATATTATAAAGGCGAAAGTTTGTGTTATTTATTACTTGTATTTGTTACTTCTTCACGTCTCAATGGCTGGAGCGATTTTCATAAAATTTGGTAGGGAGTTAGTTGACACTCTGGTTTAACATATAGGCTACTTTTTATCGTGGGAAAATATCTTATTCCCACGGCACAGTCGACAAATATTTTTTTTAACGCTGGTGAAGCTGCGGGGTTCAGATAGTGTAAAGAAAAATGTATGTTTAAAAAATTAAGTGTATGAATATTTCATGAAAAATATTTATAAAGAATTGTGTTAAAATAACTTGTAACAGTTCATCTATATTAAATGCTGGTTCCAATTATAACACACAATAGAATAACGTATCTGAATTGTCCAATAGCTCGTGAAAATTGACAATTTGTTCCTGATCCAAAATAACTTCGTTGTTACATAAAATTGCTTCCAGTCCTCTGCTTTATTATTTCCCGTGCCGTTGTTTATGAAAGGTGTCCCGCAGTAATTACTTCACGTTGTCCCGGGGATTACTTTCAGTTAAAATTGTTCGTTCCCTCCACTTTGTGATTTGAAGTGGAAAGCAATTGGTTATGTCAATTTTGATCTTGATTGGAAGCTTAGGTGCTTGTAAGCGGAATAACAAGTAACAACCCGAAAAACCGATAGTACAGGAATAGATATAGTAGAAGAAAACAATAAGTAATATGTTACATAATCCTAACATTGATGCATAGACCTGGTGCATCGCGTCCCAACCAGCAATCCGACAAGATGACGCAGCACCTACAATGTTCCCACATACCGTGGGACTGGACATCATTCAGATCTCTAACATTGACTCGGTTTCACAAAAATTAAATGTCAAGAATGATTTTGATTTTCTCTGCGACCTCCGGCCGCCACCAATCGTAACTATTACATTAATAATTTTTCATAAATACGTGCTTTGACAACTTAAATTCTATACAAATAGGTCGAGGACGTTGCAGAAGGTCACATGTATTGTACCATTAAGTCTGTATATCCTTTATATTTCAAGACCTTGAGAGTCCTTTAAGTATCAGCGATAAGTACTAACTTCAAGTTAGTTTAATACATTTTAGCGTTAAGGCTGTTCTTGTTAAAGTTAGCCTAATTCTGCTGTTTAGTCAGCGAGAAACTCGAGCGGTAAGTGAAAACTTTTCCAATTGTACTATTTATCTTTGACATCAGCGCCAGTTTAAGAAAATGTTTTACCAAGAACGTTTGCGTTGCCATCGTTCAGAGTTAAGCTGTTAATATGAGTATCTTAGATTTAACAGTCTTAAATATTATTCAGCCAATACTCGAAAATAGACATGGAAATAGTGCTAAGATAATAGTTACTTCACACTAAAATTGTTTGGGACCAAGTCCCTACGCTCGTTCCGGTCACTCCTCTCAATTCGCTCCAATCCCGGCCATTCCGATTATTCCGCTGACTCACTCCAGTCACTCCGCTCATTCCGGTCATGCCGCTCATTTCGCTCAATTAACTTACTCCGGTCACTCCGTTTGTTCCGGCACTTCACTCGATCCACTCACTCCGGTCACTCCGCTGACTCCGTTCATTCTGGTCACTCCGCTCATTCCGGTCACACTGCTCATTACGGTCACTCCGCTTGCTCCGGTCACTCTAGGCACTCAGGGCAATCCGGTCACTCCGGGCAATCTGTGTTTTCCGGGTACTCCGGGCAATTCGGTCACTCTGGGCACTCCATTCACTCTGAATACTCCGGGCACTCCGGTCCCTGCGGTCACTCGGGGCACTCCGGGCTATCCGGTCACTGCGAGCAATTTGATCACTCTGGGCACTCCGGACAATTCTTTCACTCCGGGCCATCCAGTTACTCTGGACACTCCGGGCAATTCGGTCACTCCGGGCTATCCGGTCACTCCGGGCAATTCGGTCACCCCGGGTAATCCGGTCACTCTGGGCACTCCGATCATTCCGGGCACTCCGGGCAATCCAGCCTCTCCGGGCAATTTGGGCTCTCCGGTCACTCCGGGCAATTCGGTCACTCCGGGCAATTCGGTCACTCCGGGCAATTCGGTCACTCCGGGAAATTCGGTCACTCCGGGCAATTCGTCACTCTCGGGCACTCCGGTCCCTCTGGGAACTCCGGGCAATTCGTACACTCCGGGCAATTTGGTCACTCCGGGCAATTCGGTCACTTCGGGCAATTTGAGCACTCCGGTCACTCCGGACAATCCGGTCCCTCCGGGCAATTTGGGCACTCCGGTCACTCTGGGCACTCCGGGCAATTCGTTCACTCCGGGCAATTCGGTCACTCCGGGCAATCCGTCACTCTCGGGCACTCCGGACAATTCGTTCACTCCAGGCAATTTGGGCACTCCGGGCAATCCGTCACTCTCGGGCACTCCGGGCAATTCGTTCACTCCGAGCAATTCGGTCACTCCAGGCAATCCCTCACTCTCAGGCACTCCGGTCCCTCTGGGCACTCCCGGCAATCCGGTCCCTCCGGGCAATTTGGGCACTCTGGTCCCTCTGGGCACTCCCGGCAATCCGGTCCCTCCGGGCAATTTGGGCACTCTGGTCACTCCGTCACTCCAGACAATCCGGTCCCTCCGGGCAATTTGGGCACGACGGTCATTCTGGGCACTCCGGGCAATCTCGTCACTCCGGGCAATTTGGTCACTCCGGGCAATCCCTCACTCTCGGGCACTCCGGTCCCTCTGGGCACTCCCGGCAATCCGGTCCCTCCGGGCAATTTGGGCACTCTGGTCCCTCTGGGCACTCCCGGCAATCCGGTCCCTCCGGGCAATTTGGGCACTCTGGTCACTCCGGTCACTCCAGACAATCCGGTCCCTCCGGGCAATTTGGGCACGACGGTCACTCTGGGCACTCCGGGCAATCTCGTCACTCCGGGCAATTTGGTCACTCCGGGCACTCCGGAATATTTGGTCACTTCGGGCAATTCGGTCACTCCAGGCAATCCGATCACTCTGGGCACTACGGTCACTCTGGGCACTCCGGACAATCCGGTCCCTCCGGGCAATTTGGGCACTCCGGTCACTCTGGGCACTCCGGGCCATTTCGTCACTCCGGGCAATTTGGTCACTCTGGGTACTCCGGACAATTCTTTCAATCAGGGCAATCCGATAACACCGGGTAATCCGGTCACTCTGTGTTTTCCGGGTACTCCGGGCAATCCGGTCACTCTGGGCACTCCTAGCAATTCGGTCACTCCGGGCAATCCGGTCACTCGGGCAATGCGGTCACTCTGGGCATTCCGAGCAATTCGAACACTCCGGGCAATCCGGCCATTCCGGGCAATCCGGTCACTCTGGGCACTCCGAGCAATCCGGTCACTCTGGGCACTCTGAGCAATCCGGTCACTCCGGGCCATTTGGTTACTCGGGGCCATTTGTTCACTCCGGGCACTCCGAACAATTCTTTTACTCAAGGCAATCCGGTTACTCTGCGCACTCCGGGCAATCCGGTCACTATGGGCATAACAGGCAATCCGGTCACTCTGGGCACTCCGGTCACTCCGGGAAATCCGGTCATTTTGGGCACTCCGGGTACTCCGGACAATCCGGTTACTCTGGGCACTCCGGGAAATCCGGTCATTTTGGGCACTCCGGGTACTCCGGACAATTCGGTCACTTCGGGCAATCCAGTCACTCTGCGCAATCCGGTCACTCTGGGCACTCCGGGTACTCCGGCAATTCGGTCACTCCGGGCAATCCAGTCACTCTAGGCAATCCGGTCACTCTGGGCATAACGGGCACTCCGAGCACTTAGGTCATACCTGTCACTCCGGACACTCCGGGCGCTTCGGTCAATCCGGGAACTCCGGTCATTCTGGGCAGTCCGATCACTCTAGGCACTCTGGCCGCTAGATCGACATCCACATCATATGATTCCGAGTAACAAATTAAAAGCATTCTACCTCATCAGTCATTCTTTGCCAAGTGGTAGAACTAGAGTAGTTCGACCGGGAAGTGTCATACCTATTTCTAGCGTATCCACGGGCCGCAGTTACCACTTAACATCAAGTGGACTTCATGATCGTTTGTTACTTCAATCAGATAAAAAAGGGTCCATTCAATCAATTTACTCACCTTTCTTTATCATACTTCTCACTCATGGAACACACGCAGATTGATCTTAAAAGAATAAATTATAACCGAGAGTAGACATATTCCTATTAGTGTCCAAAGGCCTGTACTTATACTTCAATCTTGCGTTTACTCTCTTAGGGGTTGATTTTCCGCTTTAAAATAGGGATTAAAAGATTTTTCGGAAATCCGCCTGATGCAAGCTGAGTGAAAATTTGTATTTAGTTTTTATGTTCAATACATTGTTGTCTATTCAGAAAACGAGTAAGGTAGATATCCAGTGAACAGTCAAATTAAGTCTCTCACGTAATTAGCAAACTTAATCTATTCTGGGAACAATCTTATGACGAACTTGAATGAAAAGCCAACGAAAACATTGGAGCGTCATCAAAAACCAAAGTGCATGGAAATTAATGCAGAAAACGTTTCAAATCAGCTGTTCGGACTTCATTTTAATTTGCTGGGTTCACAAAAGCATTTCTCCTCTCAGTGGAAACAAATCAGGAATCGTTTCAAATTCATGATCTGATTTTGTAAATACGTGTTTCTATTCTTGGAATTTGTATTTTGCTCTGATTATTATTATTATATGAATGAAATAGCAAACGATCATGCAGTACGCCTAATGGCAAGTGGTACTGCTGTCCATGGACATCTGAAAACAACTTCAAATAGAACATGAGTTTTATCTGAAGTCAATCACAGATGCGTTGCTGCTCCCAATGATTATGATGGTCGCCGCATATAAAAGTTGTCCGGCAACCACACCCTTCCATCGAAACGCGGATTTCTTGCGTTTCGACCTGATTCACGCTAAAAAATAAGTGTGACGGTGGTACTTTCCCGGTCGAACTACACTGATTCTGCCACCTGTAAAGAAAATAGAACGACACAAATATGGTCACAATTAGTTGCATTTTGCTCTACCGACAATAGTTATTCTACGCGCATGGCTCATCGATCGGTGAGTTGTAACGAATCGTACATGATTGGAACTATTTTGTTCAAGAGATAAAAGAACAGTTTTGCTTCAAATATATAATTCGACAGACAGAGGCAAAGAAACAATACAGAATAATGTACCAGAATATAGTTTGTTACCACATAAAGCACATAATATTTAAGCAGTTGGGTTTTTAGTTTTATAAAAAATATTTAATTGCCTAAACATCTAATTCCGGTAAAGTTACCTAAAAAAATGTGTCTTTTTTACGTTGAGCTTGATTTTAATTTTCTTTCAAAAAAAATAATTAAGCCTGATTGTACTAACTAATATTACAAAAAAACTAATTACTCTTACTAATTGCTAGAAACTATCAATGTAACTACTAAAACTTATAATTACAATGAAATACGCCTTGATTTATTTTGAACGGCGGCGGATTTAATTTAAAATAATTACGGTAACATGAATACTATATTTGAGCCCTAGCCTAATATTATATTTAAATTTAATATTCAGGGCTAATTCAGCAATTTTACATAGTTTATTGAGGGGCGAGCAAGGTATAATCAAATTACAAAAGTGGAATAGAAATTTAGAAAACGTTTTAGATAATCACAGGAAACAGCGATTCGCGAGTATTAATTTTGTCTAAAATACAAAGTCCTGAATTTCACTGAAATCAAAAACAAATTTAGCCGAAGGCGTATACATTTATTTGGCGTTTAATTACTCTGTATAAAATATGTATCTGTGTAAATACCTCAAAGCATTTCCAAACTTCATCCTTCTTATCAAAAATAAGGTGAATTTTAAACTAAACAATTTATTTAAGCTTAAAGTCCTGATGTTCCAGTTTGCCTGAACTTTTGTTCATAAGCCGACCCTTTCTGATTGCTCCCGAGATAGGAGTTTTAATGTTTCATCAATGCTTTTAGCTTCAAGAAATGTTCAAACTACTATTTTACTAATTTTACTCAAGAAAGATAAGTACTATAGTTCAGATATTGAATTTGTTAAAAGTTTGAGTTCGAGACAATAATTTATATAAATATTTGATAAATCGCGTTCAAATATTATGATGGCTTCGCCTTGACGAATTTTATATGAACTATTTAAATAAAAAATATAATAAGGTAAAATCTATAATAATATCATTTATTTAAACCTCTGTCGTTACTAAGTACACCTTATTTAAAAACTGCTTCAAAATTCTGGGTGCCACTTGAGTTTTGAATAAAGTGTCCAGAGATAGCAAAGCAAAGTTAAGGCTATAGACCACCACGCTGGTAATATGCGAGTTGATAAAACCTTACGATGCCCTTTTTAAAATCTTAGTTTTTCATCTACAATTTACGTCATTGGTGATACTTATTTTTTTACATAGAATTAACATTAGGTGCATGTGATTTATTTTTTATCTGACTGAAGTAGCAAACGAGTATATAGTCCACCTAATTGTACGCGGTCACTGCTGCCCAAGGACATCTGTAAGCAACTTCTTATAGAACATGGGTTTTATCTGAAGTCAATCACAAACGCGTTGCTACTCCCGAGTACTATGATTGTTGCCTCACATAAAAGTGTGCAGGCAACCACACCTTTTTATCGAAACGCAAGGAATTCTTCACGCTAGAAATAGGTGATAAATACTTCCTATGTCTGTCATGGTTTTAATCTCCTACTTCCATCAAAATATTTACTAGTAACTAATAGTATTTTATAACAAAAATAACTACAGATGTAGTTCATTTGAGCGCAAAGTCCTTGTTCCCAAAGTTCGAACACAACTTTGTACGGGAGCCGACCTTTGTGTGGCGTCTGATTGCTACGATCCCGAGGGAGCTTTGAATTTATCATTAGCGCTTCTTGCTGCGCCGTAACCACTGAAATATTCAAAAGGAATAGGTTTTGTTGAACGGAAAATTTCTAAGATATTCTGTTGTTTGATTTAGATTTAGGTGTATTTAGCAATGTTTACTGAGTGAAAGCTTCGATCATTTTTGTATTCTTTTGTATTTATCTAAAGCAAAAATGTTTGATACCTTCCAATATTTATTATCAAATCATAATAACGATTATATCTTCCATCTCTCCTATTGATTGTATTTCTTGTAGGTTTATGTATTGTTTTTTTATGTCTTAAAATATTCTATTATATTTTTTATTCTATTATATTAATATTATATTTTTTATGGCTTTGTATTCCAGAAACATTTCATTAGTAATATTTTATTACGTAATAATCATTGGTTTCAGTTTAGTTTTATGCTAGATATAAATTAAAAAAACATATCAAACTAAATAGAACAATTTCCAATCTTTTGAACGGATATTCTATTTGATATTTAACCTCCAAAATTAGTTAACGAGCAAATTCAAACCTGCACAAATCCATAACAAGCGCTTTGTGCACCTCCTGCTTCCTCTCTGCAGCTATTAAGGCGGTAATAGTATCAAAAGAGCAATTCACCATACTTAATAACCTGATCCGAGCTAATTTGAGCTCGGGGGTAGCAAATGGTCCCATTTGCAAGCAGGAATCTGTAGAGGGGGGATGAGGTGAGCTGATAACATAAAGAACAGCCGATCCAATCACCGACGGTTAGAGATTCAACGCGCGGAGATTACGCCGTTCAACCTCCATGGAATTATGGCGCAAAATTCACTGTCAGAAATTATTTTGTGGCTACAAAATCAGCGGTACGTATTATTGATGTTCTTCGTCATGTTCGATGTTAAGTCAATAATGCTTTCGACTCTCATAGTCCTACACTAGGATTTTCTCCAATTACGCAGGTGCCATAGACAAACACAAGCATGATTTTACAAATACTCTGATCCAGAAAAGTAATACACTTTCAAAACTCCAAGCCCCATAGTAAGATTTTCTCCTATGTTGTGGATGGACATGGACATATAAAAAAAGTACATAAACCATCAGATCAGATCAGAAGTCCATCTGGTCAGGGATTAAACCTGGGACCAAAGTCCAGTACACCACAGAGGTATCGAATATCGATGACTCTTGAAGCCGATTGGTCTCCGGTTTCAGGTTGGCGCTAATATTTTACTATCGGTAACATGATTGTTTGGCTTTTCGTTGGGTAATTCTAAGATTCTTAGAACTTGCTCCACTCTTTATATCTTTGATTATAATGAAAATGAAGGTACATCTTTTATTATTTTACTCTAACATTTGCTGTAGTCTCAAAGAAATAGCAACTGCTATCTTTTCCTGAATCCTCCTCGTTGTTTCTGAGTTTTCCTCAAAATATTGGATAATTATTTTTTTCTGTTTATTTCTTACTATGTATTACTTAGTTTCTATTTTATTCTAATGTACTGATAGTTTAATTAATTCAGATTGTTTAGTTAGTGAGTGACCTATAGAGGTAAATTTAAAATCGTTAAAATTCGAAACAAGTTCATCTCCTGCCAAAGAACTGCCCGCATATCTAATATCAGTATGTTCCCGTCACATCTCACCTATCGTCGTTTCTGGGGCCCCATCTCAAGCGGAGATAGGACGGCACCTAAACGGTTCGTTTAACCTTCGATCTCTGAATGGGAATGAGCGGCACTGCTACGGAACTTATGGTAACCTGTCTCGAATATTCTTTACTAGCTTTTCACTCACGACCCTGATTATTTTATAGGTAGTTAGTTAACTTCAATACCTGGAGATTGTTACCAAGTGTATACAATGTAAGGAACATTATAATGAAGCAGATCTTGTGCTTTGTGGAAGGGTATGGTTGCCGGCTCAATATTATATGTGACAACTGCTACTCCTTAGAACTGAGAGTCCTAAGCAGTAGCAATGCATCCGTGATTGACTTCTGATAGAAACTTTGTTATCTATACAGTTGGATAAAGATGTCCAAGGGAGGCAGTGAATGCTTATTTATTAGGTGGACTTATAGCTCATCTACTACTCCAATCATACCTAAAAAATTGTCACTTAAAAGTAATGAAGGTCCGTGTAGTAGATCGATCATATGCTTTCTGTCACAAGGTGGGTTCAGGGTTCGACTGCCGGCCAAACAGTTGACTAAATAATGTATTAGAAATTATGTTCAGAGTTTAGGTGATTGTGTTTACGTCTTTGTGTGTATCCATAGCAACGACGATACAGGGAAAAATCTTAATTTATATATTCATTTATTTTATTCTGGATACAGACAGTCATACAGTTTGGTATTAAGATAACATAAAGATATCATATCAGACTTGAGTGCCATCAATTATTATACAATACATTAGACAAGTTTAAAAAAATAGTTTAAACGAGAAATTGTATTGATAATAACAGGTAAGTTATTCAATTATGCATTATCAGATTTTTTTAAGTAATTAAATTTGAACAAATAATGATTGAGTAATATTTCTTTTAAATGTACTTATTGAATTACTGAAAGGGTCAATATGACCCATTTCTTTGTCATAAGCAGCCAAGTAACGATTGAAAAATGAATTTGAGGTAAATTTAGTATAAGATGTTGATATGGCAAATAAATTATTAGATCGGCGGCAAAGGAAATCTTAAATTAACATTTTCTGTTAGGCCAAGGGAGTCGATAAAATTATTTAAGATTTTGTATAAAATCATATAGTCACGCTGTTACCGTCTTAAATTTAATGATACTTTTTTTTTATACTTTAACCTATTGATAAGGCAGACGGTCTACCTGATGGAAAGTAGTCACCGTCGCCTATGGACATTCGCAACACCAGAGGAGTCGCCAATGCGTCGCCGGCTTTGAAGGACAGCTCTTTTCACACATTTCTTGAAGAACCCAATGTCATAGTACTCCAGGAATACCTCAGGAGGAAGCTCATTTCTTTAATGAGTCACTATAAGAGAGACGTTGGAACCCAGTTCGGTACTTTAAAATCCTTAACAATGATTTCTAGATTCTTTCCGTTCTACTAATGTGACATGCGTGATAAGGATTCCAGACCACAAGTCCTGAAGTCTAGTATAGATCGGACTAAGGAAAAATAAAATTAACGCGGGGCTATGATTATAGAAAGCGTTATTTATCTATTGTTATTATGGATTAGCCATATTACTCGATCTTCTTCACCTATCATCTTGTAATAACGAGATAAAATAGTTCCACGCTTGCCCTAGATATGAATGAGGCTCTCCCCATAACTAAGCTTGCTAGTAATTAATGGAGCGTAAGCAGGGTTCTAGCCAATCTTTTTCTTATATCGATAGTTGGTCTGAATTCAATCCAAGTAATTTCCTGTTTTTACTGACGCCGATTCTTATTTTAATGACAGTAGGAAGTATGTGATTCGAGCACATACTTCTTAATATCATTAAAATAAACAGTGAGCTGTGATAGCCTAATGGTTGAAACTTGCCCTCTCGATCGAGAGGTCCGAGGATCAAACCCAGGCATGCACCACAGATTTTTCTAAATTATGTGTGTATAAGAAATTAATTATCACTGCTTTTCGGTGAAGGAAAACATCGCGAGGACACCTACACACCCGAAAGTTCTTTAAAAAAAGTTCTCGGAGGTGTGTGAAGTCCACCAATTCGCACTTGGCCATCGCGGTGGACTATGGGTTATAACTCTCTCATTCTGAGAGAACGCATGTTTAATTGACTTCAGAAAAAACCCTATTCCATATGAAGTTGCTTACCATAATAAGGTGGTCTACATGCTTGTTGGTTATTTCAATATGATGAGAAAAATATATTAATATTGTAGGATATTATGGATTAGTTACGTGTAAAAGTCACTAAAAAAAAGGTTTAAAAACCAAGTTTTTCGCGAACAGATAAAGCAATTGCGATCAATTCGAATTTGGGTAATATCCAAACGGTTCGTTTAACCTTCAATCTCTGAATGGAACGGCCTCACAACTTATGGCTAGAGGTCGTGTTCCCGCGCCGATGAGTTATTCCCATGCGATGTCGCGAGTTATTTATGCGATGTGGTGAGTTATTGGGTTATCTTGAAGTAGGGTAATATTTTGATCTTCGAACAGTTGGATTATAAGTATGTTCCTGTACAGGTTATTTGGAACGCGTGATTAGTGCATTAGAGTAGTACATTAGTACATTGGAGCAGTGTTGGAGCAGTGATAGCCTAACGGTTGAAACTTACCCTTTCGATCGGGAAGTTCGATTTTCAAACCCAGGCACGCACCACTGAATTTTCTAAAATTATGTGCGTATTGGAAATTAATTATCACTGCTTTTCGGTGAAGGAAAACATCTCGAGGACACCTACACACCCGAAAGTTCTTTAAAAAAGTTCTCGGAGGTGTGTGAAGTCGACCAATTCGCACTTGGCCAGCGCAGTGGACTCTGACCTAAATTATCTCAGTCTGAGAGAAGACCCGTGCCCAGCAGTGGGACGATAATGGGTTGACGACGATTAGTACATTAATAATTACAAATATGCCAACTCAGTTACGACATTAAAATGTTGTAATACATATACAACTATGTGAAACGGTTTATTTACTAGTTTTCATTAAATATCCAAAAATTTATAATAAAATAATTGCAAAATATAGCAAATGTCTAACAATTGAAGTAAATAAATAAGCATTCTTACTTATACAGTATATATACACACACTTATTCTCTATCTCCCTCTCACACACGTAGACACAAATGAAATGAAATGTCTTTATTCTGCATATGCTTACGGAGGTACTTACAAATTGTCAGTTACATATAAGTGTATATTATTTTTCACTACCACCGGATCGGAACACGACCTAAACTGAAAGAACCCGACAAGAAACTCATATGTGTTTTTTCTTTGTATATTTTTTTTGCCATATTATTTTCACATTGCTTATAAAAGCTTATATTTGGCTGAACAAGACATTCACTTAAACGAAAACGTATTATTCAGTCCCAAGCTGTTTGACCTTCTATATAGTCAGAAATTTTATAATATACTTTACGACTAACCCTTAATAAATGTTTTAAACTTATTAATTGATAAATTTCGGATTTCAATTGGAAGTTTATTATAAAAGCGTATACATTGACCAATAAAAGGATTATTAATTTTGTGAAGACGAGTACTTATACTTACATACTTAAATTCTGTCTAAACAGTTGTTAAACAGTTACAGATAATACTTAACACGCGGCCAAATTCTTGCTAAGGCTTCTATAAACAAAGATTAAGTTGCAATTGAATCGAATCCAAAAAACGCGATCAAAGATACCAAATAAAAACCTTTGGTTTCAAAACTGTACTAAACTGGCCATAGTTCCCACCATCCCGATAACGTAGAATATATAAAAATGCTTTCAACTTTGTCTACACGAATCATTATGTTCCCTATAATCGGGCAAATAAAACACAATTAGATACTAAACCCAATAAATATGTATTCTATATACAATCTAATCTGAACACTATTTATCTTTTATTTATGGTATTCCTAGGGATGAACTAGACAGAGCTACACGCGATTGTAACCCCTATTGGTGGTTACTAAAAGAGCATTTCGTTTAAAACGGCTAATACTCGTTTGATACGAAAGTATTTATAAATAAAGGACCTGTTCTACTTTGGCCTAAGAAAGAGTATTTAATAGAGAATATCACACGCTTATTAAAGACGCTCTAAGGTTAAAGCCAGCAATTCTTACCTATACCGATCAAATGGTTTAATTGTGATGTGTGCTTGTACGATCCTATGACTGTCAAACCGTATGCTGTTCAACCCATTATTTTCTCACTACTGGGCAGGGGTCTTCTCTCAAAATGTGAGAATTTAAGTTCATAGTCTACCGCGCTGGTCAAGAGTGCCGGCGCGAATTGGTAGATTTTTACACCTTTGAGAACTTTTTTATTAATCTCAGGATTACAGGTTTCCTTACGATGTTTTCCTTCACCGTAAAGGAGTGATAATTATTTTCAAAATTATAATATTTATTTTATTGGAAACCTACACACCCTAGAGTTCTTTAAAAAAAAAGTTCTCGGAGGTGGATGAAGTCCACCAATTCGCACTTGGCCAGCGCGGTGGACTATGGCCTAAACTCTCTCATTCTGAGACGGTTGACGACAATATTTATTTGAATTACCTATATTATAATTAGTTTTAAGTACATTTTTAAGCATGGTTCCCACCGGCTCGCTGAAGAGCTTAAGAGGGTTAGAGCCAGTTGTTGAATGAGAGTAGCTGAGGACCGAGCATTGTGGCACAGCATGGGAGAGGCCTATGTCCAGCAGCGGAATGGAAAAGGCTCATATGATGATAATGATGACGATGAAGCATGGTTCTAATTATAATAATTATTAAGTACTGATAGTTAATTTTGAAAAGATAAACCAGTATAGTTTATGTTAATGCGCATGCAGTTGCTAGCATGTATGTTCTAGTTTTCTAGTTTCGCTTATTCACTAGTCGTCTGAATGGTCGCGAATCGATTGTTTAGTCGCGGCAATACCCATTGTACTGTTGGACGATAGTTGTGCAAATATTGTTACGCGACCGTTGTTTTCCGATTTTTTAATTGAACGAGTATCCAGTGGGTCTAATTTGGATTTACATACATTTCCAAGTGCATTAACGTGCAATTATGTAAATAGTTGTTCAGCTAAAAGTTGCATATGCGCTAAGTCTAGGTAGTAGTGTGTCGATTAATAGATGATGCGTAGGTAAGAAGTAGGATAGCCTTTTTTTATCTGATTGAAGTAGCAAACGACCATGCAGTCCACGTGATGGTAAGTGGGCACTGCCGCCTATGGACATCTGGAAGCAATTTCAAACAGAACATGGGTTCTATCAGAAGTCAATCATAGATCAATTACTAGTCCCGAGGACTATGATAGTCGCCACATAACAAAGTGTGCCGGCAACAACACCCTTTCATAAAAACGAAAGAAATGCTTCACGCTAGAAATAGGTGTGGCGGTGGTTCTTCCCTGGTCGAACTACTCCGGTTCTACCACGTGATGAAGATGAAGTCTAGATATACATAGATTTAAATTAGGTTTTTGAAAATTTATTATGCATATTCTTAACGTGATGCGTAACGTAGGTAATAGGAATTCATTGACACGTTTCCCAAAAAAAAAACTGTTTTCTATAGTATCTAAAAAGGCATGTAACACATTTCACTTTTTCACGACCAGAGTAGTGGGATTATAAAGGAAGATAAAATAAATATATTTTTCGTTCTATCGTTACTGGTCTGACAGGACATTAAAACTTACATAAATGTTTATCGTCTGTAAATCTGTCAGATCTTTTTGGCCTGATTTAGTTTAAATCTTGTATAGGACGATCTAATGATAGTACAATTTTATCATCCGACAGGCCAATTACCGTAAACATGCGTAATAAAGGAAGTGACAATGTTTTTATGTTAAGGAAAGATACACAAAAACAAGTTTGATCGTTATTTGTTTATGGATATGTTATCTTAGAAACTGGGACGCTATTTGTTTATGTTAAAAGTATATTTTTAACTTAATAGTAGTGTGAGATATTTACTATATCCAATGAATCTGTAACTTCATGACCATGTTGGATGGTTACTCCATTCTATCGCTGCAAGAATTCAATTCTGCCTTATAAGAATAAAAGTAAATTTGTTGTTTCTTTAACTTTAGGTCTCCACATATCAGCTATGTTAACAGAGTCTTGCTTCCTCGATGTCCGATAAAGCTAGAATGCTGTTCGATTTAGGACAAAAAAGTTGTGACGTATGATTTTTCTTTGATCTATTGTATGCATTGTCTTACGGGACGGTTTGGTCGTTACGCGACAAAGTCTTTTCAAAAGTTAATAAATCGTAAAATCTGCTGCTTAATTTTTTACAAAGATCTCTTACGTCTAATAATTTGTCACGTCAGTAATAACAACCAATATTTTTAAGTATGGAAGTAAGATGAAGAGAAGAGACTAAAAGAGAAGAAGTAACAGTGCCGCCGGTTATGCACTTCATATGTTGCATATCACTAAAGTGCTAATAGTATTTTCTATCTCTCAGACTCAATCCCCTAGTCCGCTTATAATATCCATAAATATTGAGTTGCTACCCACAGCCAAAATATAATTACAAAAAGCAATAAACTAGAACGTTATCACAATTACTTCTAAATCAAATATCATGAACTCTCAATACAAAATGATTGAGGAACCCATAAAATTAATTAACAAAAATGAATGCCGTTCGTTTAACGATCCTTCCGTTACTTTGTTTTATAACCGAGTTCATGGCACATCGACAGTTTAATGACAGTAATGTCGTTAATATTCGTTTATATGGAAATGAAGTACGGAATGGAAGTGTTCATCCAGTACTGCAACTGTTTTTTGGTGAATAAGGCGTGTTTTAGTTTGATGGTAGATAGTTTCTGCGGCTTCATCCGGTCTGGTGATGTCTACCACAGTAATTGGTATCATATGTGATAATTTAGGTCATGTCAAGGTAGAACCAGTGTAGTTTGACCGGGGAAGTACCACCGCCGCACCTATTTCTAGTGTGAAGTATTTCTTGCGTTTTGATAGAAAGTTGTGGTTGCCGGCACACTTTCACACGAGGCGATCATCATAGGTAGTCCTCAGGAGTAGCAACGCATTTGTGATTGACTTCAGATGGAACCTATGTTCTGTATGTAGTTGATTACAGATGTCCATGGGCGGCAGGTACCACTTCCCATCAGGTGGACTGCATGCTCGTTTGCTACTTCAGTCAGATAAAAAAGGTGCTAGATTTCTGCTAAATTCGACCAGTAATGTGTGCGTGGAAGAGTAACAAAGTCACGTACATACGAGTGCATCCTCACAAAGATTTCGAATCATTAAAAAATATTCTGCGGATACGCATAAATATACGGGTCATTTTTGTCTACCACCACAAATTTGGATACGGATCTCTACTTTTTTACATATTTTACTTAATTGTCACTATAATTTAGAACCTTTATTTTATGTACATATTTCGAGTTATATCCTGAGTCTATTACACGCTTTCTACACTCATTAGGATTTTCTCCTGTTTTGTGGGTACCATGGACACACACAAGACGAAAACCACCCAGACAACAAACACCCAGACCCAGAACATGAATCTAAACTCATCATTCAGATACCTGTCTGACCGGGAATCGAAGCCGGAACCCATTGCGCATGAGACTGGTATGGTAACCGCTCCGCCACGCGGGTTGTGAATAGTTACTTTGCCTGAAAACAATCATTGTTTACGTATTCGCCTATACATTAGTAATTTACAAAGATGGGCGCAAACGTAAATAATAATTTCACGGAAATGTTATAAACTCGTGCTAAGGGGGGTGCTTAGAATATGAATCGTTTCCATTTAGTTTTAAAGTAGGGCTGCCATAAACAGGGATTATCTTTGGTTTGTCCTAATCTGAATAGATACCCTGCCTCAGGTGTGGATATATTAATTGTATAGGAATTCCCTTATTGTAGTGATTTCTGTTATTTCGGAGGGTTTCAGATTATAAAATGAGCACACAAATTATCTTATTTGTATAAATTGCAAAAACAAATTTACTTTCGAAGGTATAATTAAATTAGCTTCTTGATTTAATCGTAGTGATCACTAAAAGAAAAGATAATTGCTTTCAAATTATTTCATTAACTGTTCAGCCTCAATAAGCTATTAAGATTTTTTATGTAGAAGAAGCCGCGTAAAGAAAACCAATTAAAATACAACTTTGGTTCACTACAACTGTAGTATTAAACATACAGATATATTTAATAAAGATAATACTCAAAACATGAGTATTGTCTCTATGACAATAGTGGATGAAATACTTCACTTAGTTCCAACGTTGGATTGCGGACGTGTGTGATGTGACTGGCGTCCATTTCGTCAACTGTCACAAGTCAATGGAGCGGACAGTTGGATTCGTGGTACAAACTGTATTTGACATATTCTAACCCACTGAATATTTGAATGTGCACACGACTTCAGAAAACATTTAAGTGCATGCAATGTTGAGGTTTGTATAACTGATAAATTAGAAACCGTGATTAGTTTTAACAGGTGGTAGAACCAGTGTAGTACGTCCTGGGATGTACCACCACCACACCTATTTTTAGCGTGAAACACTTCTTGCGTTTTGATGGAAGGGTGTGTTTGCCGGCACATTTTTTTATATGAGACGACCATCCTAGTCGTCGGGAGCAGTAAAGCATCTGTGATTGACGTCTGATAGAATCCATGTTCTACATGAAGTTAGTTACATATGTCCATGGGGGCAATGACCACTTACCATCAGGTGCAAAATAACGCTTACTACACTCGTAGCCCGTAGCTGTGTCGTGGGTGCCATGGACAGACACAAAGACGAATACACAACTGAACTGCATTCTCTTTTCCTATTTCAAGTAGATAAAAAATAAGAGTTTATACAGATATTTTGATAGAGTTCATACGCCAATTTTTTAACTAATGAACATCTTTGCTCCCATCATCATTATCATGCGCATCAATTTTATCGTCGATTTGATCATCGCTACCAGAGTCATTAGGGACAATGTCATGATCCAAAACTTTTACTATTGTGCGTGAATCTGCATTGGTCTTAGAAAAAAATATGGAATCTAACTTCAACGGGATCGATTTTGTAAAATAAATACTAGAACAAAAAACCGTTGAGACTAACCTTATAAATATCTATAAACATGAATGAAATCGTATCTTCCCAAATAAAAATTTAATGAAAAAACGTAACTGTGACATGTACACCAAGAAATCATAACCGAGGATTGTGATTAATCTCCAGACGAGAAGCCTAACAAAAATAAAACCACACGCACGTAAAAACTTCAATGAGTTATGGTCGGTCTTTCAGAATATCTAGGGCGTGAACTCGCAACTGAGGATTATGATTAGCTTGCAAGACATTACGACCGTACAGATGAAACCTTTGTTGAAACAGACTGATTAGGATCGTGTAGTTATGTTCTTTTATTCCTTGTATTAGTTAACCCATCAATATAGATGCGAAAAAGGAAGTGGGTTCATAAGATCCATTTTCCACCCATCGCAAATAGTTTAACATATGAGTAATGTATTTTGGTTCATGGAGCGATTCCTAAGAAAAAGATTCAAGGAAAATAAAATCAAGAAACATTGTGTGTAAATTTGTTGTTTTTCTTTTTATAATACTAAATACTCTCTTTCTCGGCAATACAGCTGCTATATTATTTATGGCGTAAAAAGCATTGAATAATGGTCGGAAATCAAGAGAGAGAGAGATTTTTTCAAGTGTGTGATGGGCCGAAAACTGCCTTTATTGATCCACCTCCTTTAGAACAACTCCGCGACTTGTGTACTAATATCAATGTCAACTGACCTACAAAGTTAGGCAACGTCTGCTCAGAAGTTAAACTTCTAGAGGCTACATGTCATACGTGCTCGATTGACATTAAAATATCGTTAATTATATCTTTAGACAGTAGTCATCTTCTCTGCGGCCCCAAGGCTGTTTGAGAAAATCCCACACATGTTTCCACAGTTATCCCCGTCTATTAGGTGAATTATAGATTAGATGAAAGTTAAAAAAAAACAATTAACAATTATGAACGTCAAATAAGAAGATGAAAAGAGTTTCAATCAAAGAAATTTCGTTAAATTTAACATCAATATACTCGTAATCAAATAGCCAAGAAATTAAAATATCTTGTGTAAGATAATATTCTAAAAATTATCTCTTAATAATCTTATTATTCGGCTATTAGTTCTCTAAAAACCCTCTAAATATATTTTATTATTCCCTTAACCTTCATAATCGTGTTTAAAGGTCACTAAGGTGTAAGACCTCTTTATTTCCTTCAAGTTGGTGCTTTCGAGGTAATAGCCTTGAATAGAACCAATTATGTCGAGCCTTGAAAACACGAATCTTTTTCAAGGACTATTATTAAATTAACTAAATATACTCGTGTTGTACGACGCCAGAATGAAATGTTAGGAAGGGATGTGGTTGAAATATTGAATGATGTACTGATTATTTACCAGATAATTATAGTTTATACGTAGTTCAGGTATAATACATTTTTTCCAATGTTTATTACTATTTGAATATTTACACATGGTGGTATTTTTAGGAACGTACCTACAGATAATTGTTGTACGGAATTTTACTATAATGTGATTATAATATAATATTAAAAAAAACTGTGACTGATTTAATCATAATATTTTACAAAAAAAAATTGTGAAGACTTCGGAAACCAGTAGCAATGCACTTCTGAGGTTGTTCGAAAATATTCCATCCTACATCAAAGATTGTCATGATGTTCATCTTCTGTATAATCAAATCATCCAGCTCATTAAAATGTATGGTTAATATGATTACCTATATAAGTTGTTTCTTATATAAAAATCAATAATTAGGAAATCAACTGGATATCAAGTGACAAATGTAACCTTATGCATTACGCAAGTAGGTCAGAAGTTAGAAGTCCTATTTAAAATTGATTGACACGAATTATTGTTAACTTCGTCCGATATTAGTGTGTCGTACGATGTCCTTCCAGACAGAACAATGATACCAGTTGTTATAATTTAAACCAATCATACTATTAAAATGTCACATTTTTCGTTACCATCAGTAAAACTAACAACTGAAGCATGACCTTCATTGGGTAATTCATCAAGTTTGGGAAGTAAAGGCGCGCAGGACCGGAGAACATGGTTAAGAATTAGAACTTATAATGCCTACCGTCGTTCTCGCTTACCATTAGAAACTTTTTTCATTCCATCACACCGTACACTTCGAGCAAGGGTTCCTGAGGGACCGTTTCGAAGTTTCAGCCCGTAACTTGATATTCTACCTCCCCCTAGTGAACTGTGTTTTATGTATCCTATTTCTCTGGTTATATTAAAGTATGTTAAGTTACTAGGCATTCCAGTTTGGTTTAATGCATACTTCATTATAAAGAAATACATCAATGTATTAAATTTCATGTCAAATTAAGACAGATCGGTAGCCGAATCATAATAGAACTTTTTAAATATTTTACTACGTCATTGTTTTTTGAAGTAATATAAAAATTAATAACCAAGGAGGGAAAAATGTATAAAACTTCTTAGACAGAAAAAGAAGATCAAAATTTCTGTTTTCATTGCACATTACGAAAAAAAGGATATCTATGAACTAAAATCTTTAACTATGAAGTGTACTGTTTGCCGTTAAACGGATTTCATTAGATAAACTAACAAATATTGATAGTACACATGATTTGATGTGTTTATTTTAAAGACACAACATTTCCAGTTAATTCTAGTATATCGATCTAACAATAATATGAATACTTAATTATAAAACTTATCCGACGTAATCTGACCTTAGAATTGTTTTAAACATTTATAAATTAGACTTTAATTAAAGCGTCGGCTACTTTATTGATTCCAATCAGCAAATATTCTAATCAGGATGTCAGCAGATAAAGAGCTAGAATAAAATAAGATTTAGTGACGTTTCCGCGCATGTGAGAAAATTTGGAATATGATCCATTTGAGGAAGTAACACGTGCTTTTCATCGTCGTCGATAAAAACCAATACCTCCCCTTGAAATAGCTTATAAAATCTAAATTTCATCTACTACTACTACATAATCCTTATATTTGTAAATGAAATGTGGATTTACAGTCGTATTTTGAAAATCCTATAATGTGATTGCATTATCGACGTAGAAATGCTTAACAGGCTATGCAAGGAGTTTGAGTTTATTAACTTTATCAAGCGCAGAATGTTTTGTACTTCGGTCACGTTATGAAAAACGAAAAAAACACACTGCTCCAACTGAATACCCAAGGAAAGATCGTTGGAGAAATAAGTGTTGGCAAAGGCGGCACTTGTGCTCTACTAAGCTGAGACCTCGAGAGTAAAAAAAATCATAATCTCGCCTAGCCTCCGATAGGAGTTGAACAAGACGTAGTATCTAAGTTGTTTAATCCTAACTAACCCTAGTTTAATCCTAGCAAAATCATTAGAAAATTTTATGTGTAGGTGCTAAAAATATTACAAAAAGAATATTCTATAAATATACTATTACCCAAGAGAATAAGGAAGGAAGAACGGAAAAAGAATGTTGAAGTCTAAAAAAATCTGAATTGTCAATCTTTTAGAATTGAAGTGTAGAATGTATTAGGCTCGGTATCACGACAAGGTCGCAATAAAAATATAAGATAATGTATGTAAATTAAATTCGGCTCCTAGAAGTCTGCGCGATAACAAAGTTGAATATCTGAGGTGACAATTGTAACATACTATATTTGGAGAGGACGTGTTTTTCTACTGCTTTTAAACCCAAGTTGTAATGTATTCAAATTGAGGACTGATAAATACTTGTATATCTTGGTATAAGTCTAAAGAAATGCATTTTTTATAAGTGTACTGTGCTTATAGTAAGTCTACTGTAAAATAATGCAATTTAAGTTAATCACAATACTATTGTTTCAATAATATAGATTATAAAAATCAAATAGGGATATATATATATATATATATATATATATATATATATATATATATATATATATAAAACATGTAGTTTTTACTAGCAACTGACATACTTTTTACTTCTGAAAGCCAGGAAAATGCAATTTTTTTGTTACGGGGAGGAAACCTTCAAAAGGTACACCGAAGCCTTGGGAGAGACTCCGGGTTATGTGGGATTTTTACCCACTAAAACCTCCTCGGTGGCCTTCCTCAGCGCTTGTAGTAGGGGACTCGGAAACTCCAACGGAACGAACCGGTGACCCCTAGCACAGCGCCCCTGACGGGCTCATCTCTTGGAGGACGTGAGGAAAATGCCCTATAGTTTTGAAAATTAACTTGAAACGCCACATGTACAAGATAGTAGGATTGATTACAATTCTTCTAAAGGGACTTAAATAACATCATTACATTTATGTATAATACATGTATTAAAGAAAGAAAGGTTTTTTGAGATATTTTATACAAGCACAAATATACATGACAATGTAAAGAAGCAGGGCATACCGAGAATAGTAGAAGTTCCATAAAAGAAGACTCATAAAGTTTTGTGAAAATTTTAGACTACGCTTATTTTAATAAGAAGTCGTAAGATTTCGGGATAACTAGTACCTACACCTATCGAGTTACATCATTTACAAGAACATTAATTTAAGTTAATTAAACAAGTTGTGTTATTTAAACAAGTTTGAAATTTACTGAGAAATGTCAGATTATATAACCAAATAATAATTTATTGGATGTTATATATGACGTTAATCTAACACGTAATATCGATATGGCCTTATTGAATAATAATTAGCCTTAAACACGTTTAAGCTTTTTTGAGTTAGTTTAATAATAAAGAAAAATATAAATACCTAAAACAATAAAAGTTTATGTTACTTTTTAATGGCTTTAGCACAGTATTCATATCATACAGAAGTCTAACTCTGCCGTGTCCTTGAATTTTATACCTACAGACGCGCTGAACGAGAGTTCGCGTTCGCGTTCTTTCTTACTTATTATGTATTTTATTCAGTAAATTAAGGTAAAAAACAACGCATTCTTTTAATATTTAAGAGACTTAATAATAAATCGTATACAAATAATAGTGATAAATTTCATACTGAATAATATTTTACCAACCAAAATAAAAATTATTAACACTGGACGTGTTTATGCACAATTAAAGCAATCAAAAACAGCTTAATATAGTTTACAACTGCTCTTCGCTACATTATTATTTAAATAAAAAGATCCACTGCTTAAAAAACGTCACATCGCCTGCTCGCCACTACGGCACATTCGCTAGCTGTTGGGTACCGAGTGCATACCGAAATCGTGGCGCGTAGGTACGACTTGCCCTTGTCCCTGTAGTTCCGGGACCAGAATAGGACTACGGTACCCTCTGCCTGTCGTAAAAGGCGACTAAAAGAGGCTTCCGGGGTTGCGGGCGGGAAGAGTGGGAGCTCGAACCGTCCGGTCAAGCGACCCTGGAAAGGACGGCGGCATGTGTGGTTGCATGTTGCCGTAAAAACCAGAAGGTGCGGTGAGCAGTTCACGCCCACCAGAGAAGAGCCCGATGGGGCACACGCTGAGGACTCCGGCGGCGGTCAAGTGGAGTTCCCGGAGTCCTCTTCGCAGCGTCGACGTCGGCCACCGGGGGGGTTTTAGTGCGGTAAGAATCCCACATAACCCGCGTCGCTCCCACGACGTCGGGTACTTTTTGAAAGTTTCCCCCTCGAAAACAAAAAAAAAAAGGTACAACTTGCGTTTCGTGCGTTTGTAAGAAGTTAGAATACTATAGATCCTAGTACTATGGCTTTAGGCTTCCTATCTATATCTTTATAGAATTTATTATGCATGGATAAGAACTAAAATATTACATTTACAACTCTGTAAACCTAAAATAAAATCTCAATATAGATGATAATGTGAATATAAATACAATGAAGATACCACTAGCTGTTTCTATATTTATACATTAGACTAAAAACACAACATATCTTAAAACATGTAGAATATTCGACATTCGTTTTTGGTATGAAACGAGTATTTTACCTCCAACTGTGACCTTAATTCCTTAACTACGCCAGCGAACAGGTTGTAACCAATTATAATATTACGTTTTTGGTGAATCTTCATTTGTCTTTAGCTAATTTCGCTCTTAGCTCCGCCCGCGTGTATGGGTTACTTTCGACATATTGACCACTAATGTTATCAAAATGACAAACTTTCTATAATAAAGGTAATGACACTCATAGTCCCACAGTAGGATTTTCTCCTGTGTCGTGGGTATCATGGACACACACACATACACAAACACCCCGACCCAGAACAGGAATCTAAACATTTAAATTACATAACCTGCCCTGGCCGGGAATCGAACCCGGGACCCATTGCGCGTCAGACCGTTATGGTAACCGCTCAGCCATTCGGGCCGTCAATAATGACAATATGATAATAAGCACAAGATAGTATATATAGTATAGTTACTATTGTATAATTACTTTAACTAATATCCGCAAAAACCGTCTATTTCGAAGTTAAAATTATTAACAAGAAAAAATGTTATTGATGAATAGATAACCTCTTTGGGCAGGCGATCTATACAATATTCACAACGTTGATGTGTAGTATCAAGTTTATGGTAATCTAATTACACTAAAGAATGTTTAATAGTTTTAATACTTTTTTATATATAAATGGTAATTTTTATGGTACTGTAAGATACCATATTTTATTTGATTTGGACAATAATTGAGCGAATGTAGGTTGTTTGAGAAGAAATCACTTATTGTCGACCTACGTCCAATATTGACTTGCGTGGGTTTATTTGATTGCATTTTACAAAACGATACGGTACAAACCCCAATCACATAATTACGATGACTAACTGCTATTAAAACAAATATTTTAATGAAATTATTAATTGATGTGAACGATTATGCCAGATTGTATAAAACGAGTATGGTCGCAAGTATTTTCTTATTTGTTAATAACTAGCTGAACCCCGCAGGTTCGCCCGCGTTATAAAAATCGATGTATTGATTGTCCCGTGGAAATAAGATAATTTCCGACCATAAAAAGTAGCCTATATGTTAATCCAGAGTGTCAGCTAACTAGTACCAAGTTTTATGAAAATCATTCCAGCCGTTTAGACGTGAAGAAGTAACAAATATACACTCACAAAATTCATCAGTATTGTCATAGTAATTATTGACCAATCTAAATTGTACATACTCGTATCGTACAGCTTCGTGGCTATAGTTTACGAATGTCCTAAACCAAAAATGTATAAAATGTATAGCCTGTTCCGAGACTTTATTTTTCAAACTTACATATTAGTTCTACTTTTTCATTTTGAGCACGTATAAAATCACGTCACATTATGTTGACAGTCACATTTCGGACTGTCGTGAGGTACTGCCCGGTAAAAAAATCTTCCTAAATTCCTTAAACGGTTAGGATTCTTGATAAATATCAGTACCTATCTACAATATGAACCGTTAGTTCAAATTACTTGGCAAAATTTTGCCACCGTAACTTCGAGGAAAACGTGATGATTCCAAACCATAACGATTCCTGTGATTGATAGAGGACTTAAAATCGGATCAATCCAAGAATCGATCCGAAACAGTATCCCATTCAAATTGAATTTTGAATTGACGGCATTCGTTTCCAAACTGGTGGCAAAATTGGAAAATGGAAGGAGTGCCGAAACTTCATCTTTGAATTTTGTGGTAAATGACGAAACTTCGGCAAATGACGACAACGAAATAGTCCTCGTTCATTATATGTTTTTGGAGGGGTATTTTATATCCATCAAGAAAAACTTGAAAGACAAACAGAGGTCCCCAGAGGAGACGATTCGCGTCAATTAGGATTCTTACATAAATTTATATGAGATTTATGGTAGGCACTAATACGGCAGTAGGTATTTAGCATCAGCTTTACAGCAAACTCGTTTGTTAACTATGTAAAAACCTAAAGAAATGCACAGAAATTTTCGGAGTAAGTACAGAAATTCAGTCATCATTTAGGGTTCTGCCTGGTCAACGTGAGAATTCAGAACACTCAATGAGGCAGACCACTGCGCCACGCGGGTCATCAGTCAGATGATTGTGATCAAAGCCGCGCAAACCGCTAATCAGCTAACGTCAATCAGGTTTGCGTCATTCGCACGTTCGACGGTCGCTCTATCAGCGGCTTAGTCGTTGGCTTTGTGTTTTTGGGCTTAGGGCTTGCGAATGAATAAAGTAGTAATAGATAACTGGATGTATAAATCTTGACTTTTCCGATAGTTTGAATTCTGTTAAATAAGGTTTCGGTTATTTTGAAAGCACATTGCCCTAAAACGTAAGTTCCGATAAGTTGGTTAAAAATAACAATTGTGATTTACCTAAAAATAAGGTAATTGGGATATTTAGCAGACGTTTACATCACCAGTCACAAGGCCAATGTGTCGCAAGTTTTGATGAAAAGCCATTATCGCACCTTTCTTAAAAACCCTATGCCATAACATCTGCAATAAAAAACATAAATGCACAGAAATACCCTAAGTGAAAACAGAAGCCTAAATTCATCATTTATGGTTCTGCCTGGTCAGCGTGAGAATTCCGAACACTCAACGAAGCAGACCACTACGCTACGCGGGTCATCAGTCAGATGATTGTGATCAAAGCCGCGCAAACCGCTAATCAGCTAACGTCAATCAGGTTTGCGTCATTCGCACGTTCGACGGTCGCTCTGTCAGCGGCTTAGTCGTTGGCTTTGTGTTCTTGGGCTTAGGGCTTGCGAATGAATAGAGTAGTAATTGGTAACTGGATGTATAAATCTTGACTTCTCCAGTAGTCTGAATTCTGTTATATAAGGTTTCGGTGATTTTGAAAGCACATTGCCCTAAAACGTAAGTTCCGATAAGTTGGTTAAAAATAACAATTGTGATTTACCCAAAAATAAAGTAAATGGGATATTTAGCAGACGTTTACAACACAAGACACAAGGCCAATGCGTCGCTAGTTTGATGAAGAGTCATTATCGCACCTTTCTTAAAAGCCCTATCATAAAATTTGCCATAACATTTGCAATAAAAAACACAAATGCACAGAAATACCCTGAGTGAAAACAGAAGTCTAAATTCATCATTTAGGGTTCTACGTGGTCAGCGTGAGAATTCTGAACACTCAACGAAGCAGACCACTACGCCACGCGGGTCATCAGTCAGATGATTGTGATCAAAGCCGCGCAAACCGCTAATCAGCTAACGTCAATCAGGTTTGCGTCATTCGCACGTTCGACGGTCGCTCTGTCAGCAGCTTAGTCGTTGGCTTTGAGTTTTTGGGCTTAGGGCATGCGAATGAATAGAACCGTAATTGGTAACCCTGTATCTATAAATTTTGACTGCTCTATTAGTTTGAGTTCAGTTAAATACGGCTTCAGTAATTTTGAAGGCACAAAATGTGCCTTCAACATTACCTAAGATGTAAATTCGAAGCGGTCGTTTGAAAATAACCAATGTGATAAAATAAAAAGAGTCGTGTAGGTTTTAATAAAATATATATTTGAATGTAACGTTAAAATTTCAAATATTCAAAATTAAACTTTTGCGTTATCCGTCAATTTATTTAGTTCTGCACCATTTCATCCTCGAAAGTTTCTATGGTTAAATTTACTTTGTACTTTATTTATTTCTAATGTTAGGTCACTCGATTTGAAGTAATCTGATAGAAGTAGCAAACGAGCATGCAGTCCACCTGATGGTAATTGGTCACTGTCGCGGCAGTGGTACCTTCCCGGTTGAACTACACTGGTTCTACCACCTGGTAAAGTGCTGGTAAATATTTGTACAGTTCATAATACAATCAGCGTTTGTGGTAATCCTACTATTTAATTAACATTACAAATAAGTAGTAAACTTACTTTCAAAGTTGAATACACTTGAGTTTTTTTATGGCACCATAAAATCATTATATTTGTTCGTATGCTATAAGTCGTTTAAGTTTTTGATATCCAAAAGTAATAATCTAGTTAATTACGTCTAGACAGGTGTACTTATTTATAATGTATCAAAGGGTCAAGCAATTACAGTTACGACTTCAAAGTAGCAAATTTTATCACCGCAGAGGTATCTGCATAAAGGAGATGTTTCAAAATGTATGGACCTTTGGCCAGGTATCTGTACACCATATGATAAAAATGCCAATAAAGTATAGAGCACTTTTTGACTAAGCATTTTATTATAATCGACTGGGTTTATTGGTACAAGACTAGAATTTTAAGTTAGAATTGCAACACAAAATAATGGCGGCGGTAATATTGCATTTTGACAGTTGAAGTTAATAAACAAACTGTGACAATGACAATCAGTTGTCAATGATCATCTGATCCAACGCAGTCATATTATTTATGTGTCAACTATAATTAATAATTATGCCGTTTTAGACTTGGACTTCACACATTCATTTTACAGTTCTACTGCTTTCAAGTTATTTGATGGTCAATTGATAGAAAAACTTAATTGGCTGCAACGCTTTTTGTGTCTTACTGCTGGACGTTAGTTTCGCTCCATAAGTGGAAAGGGTTGGACCTTACTCCACTACGCTAGTCCAATGTAGGTTGATGGAGATATGGGTTAGTTGCCAACCCGTTATCACATATTTTTAAACTCTCTATGTGGCCTCCAACAAGATTTGATTCCCTTATTGAATATTACTTCGCTGTATAGTTTTTTTGCTGCATGCGTTCTACACCACTCTCAGAGACATGGGCGCTTCAAAGACAACTACATACTGCAAAAGTATTTTATATAAGGTTGGAAGAATGAGTCTAGAGAAATAATTGAACAGCTGATTTATATTTAAAGCCAAACAAGCAATCCCACACACACATTCTCAACTTAAATTATGAATTTCATTATCTACTTCAATTAAGAATCAAGCATATTGTTAAAGACTACTTCTCCATTATTTTAATTGCAAAATATACCCTACACCTATTTCTAGCGTGAAGCATTTCTTGCGTTTCGATGGAAGGGTGTGGTTGCCGGTACTTTTATATGAGGCGACCATCTTAGTCCTCGGGAGTAGCAACACATTTGTGATTGACTTCAGATAGAACCCATGTTCTGTATGAAGTTGATTACAGATGTCCATGGGCGGCAGTGACCACTTACCATCAGGTGGACTGCATGCTCGTTTGCTACTTCAGTGAAATAAAAAAAAAATATATATACATATTGCATATTAAAAATTACATAGGTCATCATGTAAATAAAACAATTTCTTTTATTGGTATTTTTTAATCATTGAAATCTGAATCTTCCCTTGCCAATATAGCATCGAAAAATGGAACAGGTGCTGTAATACTAGCTTGATGCGGAGTCCAGCATAAACACCAGACAATAGTCATTGTGTAAGGACAGCAACATACTTTCGATTTTTCAGCATTGTAGCTGCAATAATATCCTATTATTTTTCATCCCAACAATTTCCTTGTCTCACACACACTTGGTCCCTGACACAGCTTCAAGATGTTGAGATATTTCTACCTGAAATGATCCATGTTGTTTTAAAAGCTAGTATGGATTGACTTTCTATTTAAGGGGCAAAGGCCTCCTCCATGCACGAATATTTGTGTTACTGGCTCTTCCTTCTTATATTATTTCAACCTCTTCCTATTCTCCTTGCACAATGTGTGTGATTCTAACCCAGCACAAATATTCTATTGTAAGATATCTACAACAAAAATAGATCAGAGTATATTATATACTGAAAAGAATATCCTTATTATTTTTTGTTTATTTACAAATACAGGTTAATACTTACAACTGGACTTGAAATCTTGTCAGAGATCAAATGTCTTTCCCACACTCTGGAAGGGAATGAGTACGCTTCTTATATGAAAAGAGTTGAGACCACATACAAACATGCTGGTCATGAAAATGCTGCAACTCAAACTACTTATGTTCACTTTGTGTGTCTTTCACTACAAGTAGGCACTGACATTATTTGCATGTTTGATAATAAGTGATTACATATTTGAACATTTTCATCAACCTAAAAAAGAGAAACTTATTATTACATTAAGTAGCTTAACTATGATAACCTTAAAACTATTGTATAGTTATGGTTCTATGTAAACAAAGACTAATCTTACCTCATAGTTAATAGCCAATTACAATTATGATGTCAGGTTAAAAAATATAGCAAGGGCCATCTTCATTTATGTCTGAATTACATTTAAAATAGTGCACTATTGTGAACCTAAAACAAGAATACAGGAATGATTGTACAGTGTTGGTATTTGATTTCTATGTTTATAAAACAAATAAGTAAACACTTTCAATCTAAAATAAAATTATATTTCAGTATAGGTTGTATTTTACCTGAATTAATCAGTTGATGTTTGGAAATCCAAGTTGAGTATGTAAATCCTTTATTCACTAGCCTGGTCAACAGGTTAACCGATGAACAGTCCAAAAAATGAAAGTCAAGGCGACTGAGGTAACCAGCGATCCGAAATCCAAGATTACATATCTTGCCAGGGGTTGATATCTTGATATAGAAACTCCAACACAATACGCACACGAAAATATTCCGTGAAAATATCTAACAAGACATGAATGGATCTAGTAAAAGAATCAATATGACAGTTGTCAGATAATGACAACTACAGTTTTATCCACAGACTGTCTAAATCAGTTGTTCCGCCATATTGGAAAACGATGAAAGTAGTTGATTTTAATTGGTTTTGTACCAGAAAAGTACACGTTTTCATGAATTTTATGTATTTTTTTAGGATTCTTGAGATTTTTCTCGATTTTTTGAGGTGGTGTACATATACCTAGCCAAGATTGAAACATCTCCTTTACTATTTGACTCGCTTATTTTCAGTTGTGGTCGTGTTCCGATCCGATAAAGTAAGAAAAATATTGTAACCAATAGAAGTTGAAACTATTGTACCTTATGCAAAATAAATATAATTTTATTACTTTCTTCTCATATTACTAGTAACCGGCTTCTAAAGAAGAGGAGGTTTTTAATGTGACTGTATTTTTTTGCTGAAAGTAAAAACTGAGGTGTAAGGCTGATATTTAGAATTCACTATTTATCCGTCGATCGGTCTCCGTGTTAGAAAAAGTATGGCTTTTACTGCACTACTAAGAAAAATAATAGCACGTGCTTCATGTTTTGAAACAAGCAATAAATCTACATCAGAAATAATTACATGTCGTGTACAATGGTAAAAACTACTAGTACAAGGCTGGCCTCGAGGGATGGTCGTTCAAAAACATTTGGATTTCACTTAGCAAATAAAGGCTACACTCACTAATGAAGCCCGTCAATCAGTCCGTTTGTCCGTCTGTCACTCAGCTGATACAAATTAGTGACAACGGCGCGACGTCCGAATCCCTGTTAATGATCTTGTCTATAACTCGTACAGTGGACGAGTTTATCCATAACTCAGAATGTACCAGCTGCACAGTATCTACAACCTGTTTTGAATCTACCACTTTATATTAGAACTCAAATTTCGATGCAGGGACATGTCGGTTAGAACGTATTGAAATTGTGCGCCTAGAAACAGTTTCACCAAATGAAAGCCTTAACTCACGTGATGACGGACTCGATTTTCAACCTAATACAGTTGATTCAGAGGTAAATGTGGCACGAGAGGGACTTTAGGATGAAATGTGTGCCGCATGTACCTCGTACGATACTCATTTAACGCGGGAAATAATTGATGATGTGTCGTTGCTCGCTTTATAATTTCGACGTTATTGAAAATAAAAAATAAAAAAAACACTGATTCGCTAGGGACTGGTGATAACAGATAATGCCAGTGAGAAATGTGAAGTTAATGAAAATGGACTATTAATTAAGGAGGTATTTTATTTTCAACGTGAAGATACAAAATTAATAATGTCATTCCAGGCATCTGATAGAAGAACATTATGTTAGATAGCCTCACATTTTTTGTGTTATATACGTTAAATTTGACGTAAAAAAATCAGCATGTTATATACTCGATAATAGGTAGTCACTGCCTCTTCTTAGTATCTGTAACACTTTCCAAAGAGTTTAGGATCTCAGACCATATTGAAAGATTTATTTGGCCGATGATTATATCAGATAACAGTGATACAGTGATAGCACCCTTTTGAATAAAGTATTATATATTTTTGCATTAAAAATTACCGTGTGCTATTGATACTATGATTTTTTTAAATTTTTGTGTGCCACATGTATTGTGACCACATCTTAAATAATGGTAGGTTTAGCAACGCCACTATAAATAAAATATTTGTGTGCCTACATTCCAGCTTCCAACCCTTTAATGAAATGGAAAATGTTCAAACATGAATACTGATATTAAATATTACCATCCCCTGAACTATGAGTAATGAATATGGTATATACGTGCAGATTGCCATAGGCGTAATAATATAACCGCGATCACACTATATTCAAAGATATTATAGATATTATAGTAATCGCTAATTCTCTCCTAAATCCTGGATTGTCAATGCTTGACGTCTCACGTTAAATTAGGGAATATTATAATATTGTATATAAAAGGCTTAGCATTTGGAGTCACCCGCAGCCCATGGTGTGTGTATTTTTAACATTATCTATATATTAATACGCAAAGAAAAAACTTGTGGTGCATTTTCAAGTAATATGCGGCTTACAGATTAGTATGAAATTTTGCACGGTTATAGTAGACGTAGAGAAGGAGTGCAGAATGTTAATTTTTTTTTTCAAATAATGCTTAAAACATACATAAAATCAACTAAAAACATTACACACACTACGGTGCATTTGTCACAAACACATAAATAATAAACGAAATAGAACATGCAATATGAAAACACATAACGTCAGAAATGTCAGTGTCTTTGTCAAAATACCCGCTATTGATTTTAAATGCAGCTTAGCTAATTTAACCTCTTTTTACCTTTAACGGGTGCGTTCAAAATAACTTGAAAATTATAACAATTTATTTGAATTTAAGAAATATTCGTGCTACTTTGGGCAATATGAAGATTAGTTTTTTTATTTAAATTACGGTTGAATTTCGACCGTCGAGACGGGTGACTAGTTTCTATAAACCCAATGAAAAGCAAGCATGTAGTTTATCAGATGGAATTTGGTTGCAATCATCTATCTATCTATCTATACTATAATAAATCTGTAAGAGGTCGCTGTCTGTACATGGAATAAATTTAGGTGAAAATCATTTGTAGAGGTCTTTAATACGATATAGAACCCAAAATAATGGTTTTTAGAAATCTTTTCTGTTTGTCTGTTTGTCTGTTTGTCTGTTTATCTGTTTGTCTGTTTGTCTGTTTGTCTGTTTATCTGTTTGTCTGTTTGTCTGTTTGTCTGTTTGTCTGTGTGTTTGAAAACGCTAATCTCAGAAACGGCTTATCCAATTTGAATATAATTTTCACTGATGTGTTGGGGGAAACTTCACTTAACATTTAGTGTTTATTTTATGTAAATCGGTTTATAAATAAAAAAGTTATGTCAATTTTAAACTACGCAGTATTTATTCTGTGTTCGATAAGTGTTAATAAGTTAAGTAACTGCGTAGTTGAATTGGTTGAAACTAAACATGTTATGGTCTGTAAATGTATTCCTTTGTTATGTATTTTTTATTGGTTATGTGTGTACCTATGTTATTTGATACTATACACATCTATATATATCTATATATACTTATATAAAAACGAAAGGATGCTCTCTCACTCATCTATTGAATAAACATCGTAGAGCCTAAACTGCTAAAGATACGAATATGATTTTTACTAGGGGTTCTTTTTATGACGTAGACGTCAATTATGAATGAATTTTCTGATCCCCCCCCCCCCCCCAATTTAACCCAAATAGGAGACGTAAGTAAGTAGTAAGTCAGTAGTAAGTCAGTCAATTTTGAGGCCACCTCAATAAAATTTAGTATTTCGCTTTGATTTTTATGTTAAAACATCGTTTTAAACCGACTTCCAAAAAGGAGGAGGTTATCAATTCGTCTGTATTTTTTTTTAAATTTTATATTTGTTACTCGAGTTCTCCGCACTGGGTGAACGGATTTGGATGATTTTTTTTTTCATTTGAAAGGTAGTGCGTGTCATCGGGTCCCATTTATTTTTAGTTCACTTTTGACAGTGGCATCCATAAGAAAAGCGCATAAGTCTGATATTTGCATTAACGATGTGCGCGATAAATAGATGAATAACTCTATTTCCCGCCAACCAATTTCGATGATTTTTCTTTTATTTGAAAGAATGTACTTCAAGGGTACTCTGATAAGTTTGATACATGGGTTCTGATCATAGGATCCATTTATTTGAAGCAAATTAACGAATTTAGCGATACTCGGCCAAACCTAAGCTGTAGGAGTCCTATTGGGTTGAATGTAGAATGAGATTACTAAGCAGATATTTCCTAAAAAAATTGACCTTCAACTCTTCAATCCTGATGATGCAGGGGTACTGCTAGCCTGAACCGTAGAAGTAAGTCAATTTGTTTTTATGGATATATAATAAGATTGTTAAACAAATTCATGAGACAAAAATATGATCTTCAACTCCTCAACCCTGATGATGTAAGGGTATTTCAAGACTAAACCGTAAGAGTTGGCTATTTGGTACTTAAGGTTATGTAATAAAAATACCAAACAAAGATACACGGTGAAAATTTTGACCTTCAACTCCTCAACCCTGATGATGCAGGGTTACTTCAAGCCTAAGCCATAGGAGATGGCCATTTGGTGCTTTCGGGTATGTAATATGATCACTAAGCAAAGACATAAAATGAAAATTTCGACCTTCAACTCCTCACCCCTGATGATGCAGGATGCTGCTAGCCTCAACTATACGAGATGGGCATTTGGTGCTTTCAGGTATTTAATATAATTACTAAGCAAAGACACATGATTAAAATTTTGACCTTTAACTCCTCAACCCTGATGATGCAGGGGTACTTCAAGCCTAAGACATAGAAGTTAGCTATTTAGTGCTTTCAGATATGTAATATAATTACTAAGCAAAGACACATGATAAAAATTTTGACCATTAACTTCTCAACCCTGATGATGCAGGGGTACTTCAAGCCTAAGCCATAGGAGATGGCCATTTGGTGCTTTCGGGTATGTAATATAATTACTAAGCAAAGACACAAAATGAAAATTTCGATCTTCAACTCCTCAAGCCTGATGGTGCAGGGTACTGCAAGCCTAAGCCATAGGAGTTGGCCATTTAATGCTTTCGGGTATGTAATATAATTACTAAGCAAAGACACAAGATGAAAATTTTGACCATCATCTCCTCAACCCTGATGATGCAGGGGTGCTTCAAGCCTAAGCCATAGAAGTTAGCTATTTAGTACTTTCGGGTATGTAATATAATTACTAAGCAAAGACACAAGATGAAAATTTCGATCTTCAACTCCTCAAGCCTGATGATGCAGGGTACTGTAAGCCTAAGTCATAGGAGTTGGCCATTTAATGCTTTCGGGTATGTAATATAATTACTAAGCAAAGACACATGATGAAAATTTCGATCTTCAACTCCTCAGCCCTGATGATGCAGGGTACTGCAAGCCCAAGCTATAGAAGTTGGCTCGCAAGTGCTTACGTATAAGTAATAAGAATACTAAGCAAAGACACGGGATATTTTTTTTACCTGCAACTCCTCCCTGATGATGCGGGATAGTGCAAGCCTAAATTATAAAAGGTAGTCACATAATGCTTACGGTTGTTTTTAGTATATATTATAAGTTTAATGACAGCTCATTAAACTGAAATGTGATTAATAAATTATACTTCAATTCATCAACCCTGATAATTAATCTAAGTACACAACCTACTTAAGCCGTATGAGTTTGGTACTTATTGATTACAATGTAATGTACAACGCGTTCCTGAGAGAACATTATGATGAAAAGTGTCACTTTGAATACCTAAATCCTGAAAATGCAGGAGTATTGTCATGTTATTGTTAAGAGTTGGATTTAGCTGTAGCTTTTTAAACAGGATGGGTTAGGTTAGGTTGGAACATACAAGAAAACATAAAAAATAAGCGAGCAGAGCGGGGCAGTGCCCTGCGAGCGGGTGCGCCCTGTTCGTATGAATTGTATAAGTGTTTTGATTATGTTTCTGCTTTACAAAGAACAATGCGGGATTTACGCACACAAATAGCCCGATGCACCTCTTAAAAGATCTTATCTCTGGCCACATGAAACAAAATATGAACTTAGAATATATGTCGCTGTTCAGTGATATTCCAATTTTCTAATGATTTACTTCAAGTAGATAATAGTGCTTTGTTATCCGGAAAAGTTAAAATCAATCTTTATATCGATACGCCTTCGTTTAAATGTGGAGGAGTTGGTTGAAAAAGTATATCCCAATATGGTTAATACAACCAATAACACTATAAATTGGTTCCAAAAGACGGCTATATACCCACCCACCAATGAACGTGTCGATAAAATAAATGATTTTTTTTTTCAAAATGTAAAGCAGCGTCACAGATCTACTATTCGGTAGACACAGTCATTGAGATGGAGGAAGCAGTACATTATCCAACAGAATTTTTGAAATCCTTAATGCCTTCCGGAACTCCTGAACACAAATTAATATTAAAAGTAGTATAGTACCTATAATCTTACTTAGAAATTTGAATCCGCCAAAATTACTTCAAATAGTATTTTCCAATTCGGAAAAGTTCAAATCAATCTTTATAATCGATACGTTTTGGTTCAAATGTGGAGGAGTTGATTGAAAAAATGTATCCCGATATTGTGAATTAGACCACTAAGAATGTAAATTGGTTCAAAAAAGCGGTTTACAACATTAGAATTCGTCTAATTTAAAAAAAAATACATAACCATACGCTCCTACCCACAAATACACACTTTAAATTCGTTTTTTCACTCTGTGTTTGACCAGGTAATCCTTGAGCGGCCAAACCGATTTGAATGTTACTACTTTTTATCATAGAATTCCCACGGTGTCGAGATGTGCGCGGGAAAATCTTTGTGACACGTTGCACGCGGGCAAAGCCGCGGGTACAGCTAGTTCTCTAATAGATTTGGAGTCTGTTAAATGTCTGCAACGGATTCCATTTTTACCTCCAAGTATTACTTTGAAAAATTACTTCGACCTATCGATATCGATAGGTCGTAGTGATTTTTCAAAGAATTCGATATCCAAAATATCTATGACCGTCCTTTGAATCCAAATGAGGACAAGTCTAATTCTCGGAAAAAATAAATAAAAATCACAAGTCGGATATTTACAACGAAGAATATAAGAAAACCGTTTGGCGAAAACTTCTGAAAAGATGTAGATTTTCGATACGAAAAGCCGCGAGCTCAGAGTTCAGATATCTTAAGAACATACTTTGCAACAAAGTTCACAAGTTTGTTTTTTGTTATTCGGTTATGTTTTTGTTTATCAACAATTTCAACCGAATACGCAACTCTTAAGGGTAATATTTTACGTTTAAAATATTACAAAACTTCACTGTTTAAGTTTGTAGTCAGCCGTTTTAAATTAAGGCACATGTCTTTAAAAAATACTTAAAACTGAAAAGCTACATTTATTGTAGTTTATTAATTCCGTAGCATTGTTTTTTGTATTAGGACACACATGTAACCTAAATTCTTAATAAAAGTTTTATATGCTCCCTTAAAATATTAATGGTTAAACTTTTCGTTTATACATTGCACGCTTACGTTTTTAACCGACTTCAAAAAGGAGAAGGTTCTCAATTCGGTCGGTATATAGGTATATATTTTTTTTGTATGTATGTGCAAGGATTACTCCGCCGTTAGTGGACCGATTTTAATTATTCTTTTTTTTTGTGTAGAGACTAGCTGCGAATTGGTCCCACTTAAATATGGTTAGGGTCCATCAATGGGTTCTGGAGAAAATGAGGAAAACTCCTTAACCGATAGGAGTAATTGAGTTGTGTGTGAAGATATTTGATGTAGGTTCGAATGAAATTGCAAAGCCAGTTCATAATTTACTATTTAAGGGTCTGATAATGTGGCTCGGAGACAAAATATGTAACTCCTCTACCGATGGAAATAATTGACTTGTGTTTGATATTTGGTGTAGGTTGTAACGAAATTGTAAAGCCAGTTCCTCTTTGACTATTTGAGGGTCTATCAGACCCTGTCCGTCAGTTTCGGGGACAAAATATGCAACTCCTCAGCCGATGGGAATAATTGAGATGTGTTTGAAGACATTTGGTGTAGGTACTAATGAAATTGAATTACTTACTAGCTTTAATCAGAAGAACATACGTACATATAGAAATGAAAAAAAAACTTTAGTATAAAAAGTTTAACCGACTTTATCGGTCAGCCTTTTTATATAGGATGGGTTAGGTTAGGTTGGAATTTAAAAGAAAACTAAAAATTAAGCGAGCAGGGCGCGGCAGCGCCCTGCGAGCGGGTGCGCTCAGTTAATATGAATTATAAAAATATTGTAAGTTATGGCTTAGGTTTATATTTAATTTGTCATGTAAGGTTGAGATTGAATTAATATTTCCATTTTTGTATGCACCATGTTATCTCATTGATCTTATTGCGATACCAGTAAAAGTGAGTTTATCGTCACTAAAAAGGGTGAAAAAAAAATTTTAAACAAAAAATACAACCGACTTCCATGCAACAAAAAAGTAAAAAATAATCTAAATACATGTTGGTCCCGACTTTGGGACTACTACTAAGTACCTACTGTGTATGCTCTAGACCAACATGTATTTAGATTATTTTTTCCTTTTTTGTTGCATGGAAGTCGGTTGTATTTTTTGTTTAATTTTTTTTTATTTTAGTCACAATATTAAATATGATTGTTTTGATACGAAAAAATTAAACTCGTACTAAGGGTACTGATGGTAAGTATGCCAACACATTATTGTTACACTGCTGGGCACGGATCTTCTCTCAGAATGAGAGAGTTTTAAGCCACAGTCCACCGCGCTGGTCAAGTGCGAATTGGTGGACTTCACACACCTCCGAAAACTTTTTTTTTAAAGATCTTTTGGGTGTGTAGGTTTCCTCACGATGTTTTCCTTCACCAAAAAGCAATGATAATTAATTTCTAATATGCACAAAAAACAGTGGTTAGTGCCTGGGTTTGAACCTCGGACCACGCGATCGAGAGGGTAAGTTTCAACCATGAGAGCGGAGGTAAGTGATGACTGTCATTCATGAATCTAATAAGTTGGTACCTACGTCCTTTATAAGTATATATCTCGCTTGGTTTAATGCTAATTGTACTAAATGTGGTTAGAGAGACACTCATTATAAGGTACAAATTAGTGTGGTGATGGTGTAAACTGACAGCCTTTTAGATGTCACTCAAAAATTAAAATTTGATTTAAAGTACGCACACCTACCAAATAATTGTTCACAAGTTACGAAGCGTATTGACTAGATGTGAAACAAAAGCTGTTTGTAAAGCCCTTTGTTTTGTGAACAGCGTTAACAATAGTCTAGTGTTACATTCATTCAAAATCGATCTCTTTCGTTTTAATTGGAATCATTATAAGTTCCTACGGTGTCGGTGTTTAAAGAAAACAATAGGCTGATATAAGGTTGCTATAAAAAACTTGAACAAAATAATGAAGCACAACAAATTCTATTAATTTTATTGGCATATTTATGAAAATGTAAGGTAAAATTTATAATTTTACTAGCCCATTGTGGCTCCCTCTGCTTCGATGAAGTTTACCAAGGCAATGTAAATCCAATTCATATACTGTGTGCTTTCAACAAAATATGTATACCTAGTTTTTTGCGGAAGATTAACGAAACACACAATTTTATTTATCTATCTGAAGTAGCAAACGAGCATGCAGTCCACCTGATAATAAGTGGCCACTGCTGCTCATGGACATCTGTAATCAACCTTATACAGAATATGGGTTCCATCTGAAGTGAATCACAATCTTATTATAAGCCAACGTTTGGCCGCGATCTTACCTGATGTTAAGTAAGATGCAGCCTAGGATGTTACACGCTTGCTTAGATAAAGCCTATTCACCCTCGTCTTGAAAACTTCTAGATTATAAGTGTCGGGGAACAACGAACGCGGAAGTGAGTTCCACTCCTCGGCAGTTTGCAGCAAGAAGGAATTACTGAAATGCTTTGTGCGCCCGAATTGAACATCAACTAGATATCGGTGGTAACCCGCGGTTCGTCTAGATGTCCGATGGTAGAAGAGGGCTGCCGGAATTATGAATTTGTGTACCTATGTATGTACGTTGTTTATGTAAATTTACTGAAGGTAAATTGACATTTACTCAACACTGGTCTATAAAACGTTGGACTGCGAACATTAAACTAATCGTCATGAACGTAATACATGGCACAACACAGTTTTTAATTACATGGAATTCACGCGAACTGTCCATCACCTTTGTGATTATTGCCATTACAATAGCCTTATATTCATGTCTACGAGTAATTTTAGCTTCAGTCTTATTAGTTAACCATTTACTAGTTACTAATGTAGTAGAGCTTTGATATTCATGGTCGTACATTAAATACATATACATTCGTTGAAATTCATGGTCTCAATCCAGGGTCCCAAAGTCGAATCCCAGGTACCACTAGTATTGACCCTGTAGCTCCGAGATTAGAATAGGGCTACGGAATCCCCTGCCTGTCGTAAGAGGCGACTAAAAGGGGCTTCCGGGGTTGCAGGCGGCTAGAGTTGGAGCTCGAACCGTTCGGTCAGGCGACCCCGGAAAGGACGGCAGTATGTGTGGTCGCATAGTGTCGTAAAGACTAGACGGAGCGGTGGGCCCAGCCGCCCCATCTGGGAGGAGCCCGATGGGGCTTCGCGCTCAGAGGTTTCCGGTTGCGATCGTTCCGAGTTTCCGGAGTCCACTTTATAGCGCCGAGGACGGCCACCGGGGGGGTTTTAGTGCGTTGAAAATCCCACATAACCCTGCGTCGCTCGATGTCGTCGCGTGATGGACTTTGGCTCATAACTCCCTCATTTTTTTTATCTGACTGAAGTAGCAAACAAGCATGCAGTCCACCTGATGGTAAGTGGTCACTGCCGCCCATGGACATCTGTAATCAACTACATACAGAACGTGGGTTCCATCTGAAGTCAATCACAGATGCGTTGCTACTCCTGAGGACTGTGATGGTCGCCTCATGTGAAACTACACCGGTGGTTTGAGAGGAGATGGGTTGATTAGGAATGCAGTTATACTAATATCTTAGCTAGTATTCCTGTTATTATAAACACTAACCTGTTTGCACAATGTAAACCACGGATATATTATTAATATTGAGTTATGGTGTCATCAGATGCACTTAACGTTAACACGGTGTGCCTAAATTTTTAATGAAAGCTGCAATATGCTTTTATTTTATAAGCTCTACACGCGGTTTCATTTGCTTTATAAAATGTAGAACATATGCATGTAAGCGGAATATTAACTTTCGACTATTTTAAGGAAATGACATTTTTTTCAAAACGAGGAGGATTACCTTTAGGACATTTTTTATAAAAAAAAAAACATGCGTGCGTACAAATTACACAGTCATGTCAGAAGTAAAACCTCTTTGGCGAACTAATTTATAAATCTTGTTTATATTTATACAAATCTAAAACTTTAAATTTCCAAGATTAAGAGGAAGGGAAAAAGGCGTGATACGACGTTCGCTCTGTCTCACTTTTTCTCTCAATCTTTCTCACTCGCTTGCTCCCTACTCTCACTCCACGGCTAGTTGCTCATGTTACGTTCGCCCTGTCTTACTCTCTCTCAATCGGTCTCGATCACGCTCTCTCTCTTTTCCGACACTTCCGTTGCATACCGGCGTGACGTTTCATCTGTAAAAATTTTACCCTCATGCGCCTAAAGAAGTTTCACTTCAAAATATCTTTCTATATTGAAGGACATTCAATATAGATAGATATTTTTTTATAAAAAATGATTGTAAGTAGTCACTTTCACTCTTAGGAATTCGTAAGCAACATCATATAGAATAAGGGTTCTCCCTGAAGTCAATCACAGATGTGTCGCTACTTCCGAGGATGCTCATGATGGATGGTTGCCTTATATAAACTTGTGCTGGCAACCACACCCTCCCATCGGAACGTAAGAACTGCTTCACGCTAGAAATAATTGTGGCGTTGGTACCTCCTCAAGAGATACTAAAGCTAACTTTTATTACCTTGTAAAAAACATGATTGTAATTATAATTAAAAAAAAATTGGATATAAATAATAAAAAAGACAAACCTGCTGAGTTTCTTGCCGGATCTTCTCAGTTGAGGTCGTTCAGATCCGGTGGTAGTGTAAGAAAAAAAATGTTACTAACAATTTGTAAGTGCCCCGTAGACCTATACAAAATAAAGACATTTCATTTCCTCGGTCGAACTACACCTGGTGTATGAAGTTAAACACAAAAATCCGAAACAAATCTAAGCAGTTATTTCCTGCGGACAACTCCTTTTCCCTATCTGATACTAATAAATGTTCATTTATATTCAAATTACTTAACTGCTATATATAGAAAGCTTTTGTAGAAGAATGCTATATCACGGAAAATTATTCTATTTAAAAAAGAACTTTACCAGGGTACTTTTTTTGAAACTATTTAAATGTTCACATCAAAGTATAAATAATGTGAACCTAATTAAGCTGTCGTCACCATGTAGTGCTTTGTGACTAACAACAATCAAGTTCTTGCTTATATTGCCTTATTTAACAATATAATCGATAAATTCCGCTAAACGTACATCGATTTTGCCCATCAATACCTGGAACCGATTCTTTATTTCGAATTCACACTATCTACAATCAATGTCTGATTACTTTGTGACATCAAATAAATGTCGGACTGTACACGGACATAAATGTCTACGTGCGAATTCGAATTGACGAAGGGTTCCGTAACTATAACTATGAAAAACGGCAAAAAATACGTTTGTTGTTTGGCAAATTGCAAATGTAAGCCCCCTAAATATATATTGTTCTGTTTTTAGTATTTCTTGTTATAGCGGCAACAGAAATACATTATCTGTGAAAATTAACAAGGTGGTAGAACTAATGTAGTTCAACTGGGAAGTACCACCGCCACACCTATTTCTAGCGTGAAGCATTTCTTGCGTTTCGATAGAAGGGTGTGGTTGCCGGCACACTTTCACATTAGGCGATCATGACGGTCCTCGGGAGTAGCAACGCATCTGTGATTGACTTCACCCTGGAACCCATGATCTGTATGAAGTTGATTACAGATGTCCATGGTTGGCAGTGGCTACTTACTATCAAATGGACTGCATGTTCGTTTGCTACTTCAGTCAGATAAAAAAAACTAAGCTATCATGGGTCACTATACAGCCTGCTGACAGACAGCGATATTTTAGGTTTTAATAGGGGCCATTTTTATCCTTTCGGTATGTAACCCTAAATGGTTTGTGAATAAAAATGAGAAGTTTATTTAGTTTATACGAGCCAACTCTGGAATTTAGAATAGAAAAAATACTTACTTTACTCTTTTATTTTGAGATAGGATATAACCCCACTATCCTTATTATGTACTTACAAAAATAAAAATGAAGTACTAATGTACTTAATTTTTATTTTTCCTTCTACTTAATATATGTTATGGTTTCAATCATATCAATATTATCGATTGAAAATAAGGAAAATATAAATTTCAGTGTTCTTTTCACTAGTAGAATATGCGCAAAACTTCCGTACTTAATTTCCCTACCTACTTTTAGTACTATAGTAACATGATCATATAAGCATGATTATCCAATTCTTTACAACCAACACATTGAATTAAAGCAAATTCGCGTCCCCTATCAGCGCAGGCCATCAATGTGATTACCAGTGTGTCAACAAATATGCGACATCGCGGTGCCAGTACTGCGCGGGTAATTGTCGCAAACAAAGATTGGGGGACAATCGCTGGTGTTCCAGGTTATCGTTTATGAGCATCGGCGTTTTAATTT
The DNA here is from genome assembly GCA_949699795.1 of Spicauda simplicius. Lineage (NCBI taxonomy): Eukaryota > Metazoa > Arthropoda > Insecta > Lepidoptera > Hesperiidae > Spicauda > Spicauda simplicius. The sequence goes on along the minus strand of OX453075.1, from coordinate 1,706,734 downwards.
ATAATGTCTCTAGCAATTATAAGCTGTAAAACTATAAAGTGGTGGTGAGTTTAGACCAATATTATCGAGGAATTGACATATTTTAGTATAGTCGCAACGGTTTAAATTCGACCATAATTTAAATTGAAAAACTAAACTTTAGCAGCAGCAACAATAATTCTCAAATTAAATTAAATTGTAATAATTGTCAAGTTATTTTGAATGCATCCTTTAAAGGCAAAAAGAGGTTTATTAACTAAGCTGCATTGACAGATGTATTTTGACAAAGACATCTGTCATTTTTGACGTTATGGGTTTTCATAGCAAGATACGTTGAATGTTTTATTTCGTTTATTATTGTGTTTGTGTCAAACGCAAGGAATGTATTTTTAGGTGATTTTATGTATGTTTTATACATTATTTGAAAAAAATATTACCATTGCTTACCATCCTTCTCTACATCAACTATAACCGTGCGTAATTTCATAGTCCTCCGTCCACGGCAAGTATCTTAAAATCGAATCACAAGTTTTTGCTTCACGTATATACCGGATACTCGCGATTGTTTTTTTTATTTATTTTGCCAATATTTCGAACCAGTTACATGGATCGTGCGCTACGACCTATGGTATGTCCGCTACATAGTAGATTGTGTAAATTGGTGTGGCTGCTATTGTTTCACTCCCATTTCTGGATATCAGTGTTTGAGAACTGCCCTGGGAGTAAAAAACGCAGTAGTCAACATTTTTGGCAAATTAAGTTTTTTGCGGCATTTGTATCAGAAGAATGCTATCTATATCTAGGTCGAAAAAAGTGTATTTTTTTGGAAATCGGTAAAAACCTGTCGTCGTTACGGCCGACATATTCAATAGCAAATTCGCGTACCCTATCAGCGTGGGCCATCAATATAGTTTATGAGGATCGGAGTTTAAATTTATAACGTCTCTAGCCATTATTAACAGTAAAATTATGAACTGTTATGTGACTTTAGTGTAATATTATCGCGGAATAACATATTTTGGTATTGGATAAAATGGATAAAAATAGTTTCTTTCATATTTCCTCTCACCCTATTACTCCCCCTTACCCCTCTCAACATGACGATGCTAAAGCAACACGCTTATTACAAACTAAAAAAGTCACACCATAGCAGGAAGCATTAGGCCAAAAAATCTTTCAAAGCTTCGTGTTCGTAAAACATACGCTAAAAATGATTCGTCATCAATTCCGCCGATGTAGAGACTGATAGTGGAAAATCCGTCAAAAAACTCAAAAAGAACTTCGGCGGAAGCTTTCGAAGCTTTTTCGACACGCGTAAATCGGAGTCACGAGAGGGGCTCGTTTGTGCCGCTTTGATCTTTGAACGACCACGCCTTACATAATGTAATACGACTTTAACAAATCCATTCTGATTCAAAGGGCGAAAACATATTTTGAGCTCTTTTATAAGATGGAAGTAATAACGTGCAGAGCGTCTGTTGGTGAAATCGCACTATCTTACTTTGGCGATGACGTGGCGGTGCGGTTACCATACCGGTCTGACATGTGGGTTCCGGGTTCGGTTTCCGGCCAGGCAGGTATCTGAAGGATGAATTTAGATTCTTGTTCTGGGTGTGGATGTTTGTGTATTCGTCTTTATGTGTATCCATGACACTAGCATGACATAGGAGAAAATCCTACTGTTGCGTTATGACTGTAGAAAGCGTTACTTAGTAAGCAACTTCTACCACCTTGTAATAAATCTAATATAAATCTAAATATATAACTATCTATAGTTGATTGAAATAGTTTAATGTTTATAACAAATAAGAATAAAATAAAATAAATAAATAACAAGTATGTATATCACTCATATGTCATCCAATTCTTAACATTGCTTATTTTAACCCAAGATGGCTTATACTATATAGAAGATACTCTACTCGTAGATTTAAATGGCGATATGTACCAATTTGAAAGGTGATTTCAGTGCAAAGGAGAAACGCATTATGAGGTAATCCAGATAATTCCTCAGGAGCATCGCATCTGAAAACCGACTTCAGACAGGATTCCAATGCTATTCGAAGTTGTTTTCAACTAGTTATAGGTAAGATTAATTTCCCTCCAGACGGACTGAAGGCTTTGCTCCTTCAAGATGAATCATAATAAGCTACTTTTATATAACTAATAAGGGATCACTATGGGTGAAACTATCGCATTATTTCAGATTATTTGAATCCCGCAGCTTCGCCCGCGTTAAGAAAAATCAATTGTCCCGTGGGAATAAGATATTTTCTCCCAATAAAAAGTAGCTTATATGTTAATCCAAAGTATCAGCTAACTCCCTACCAAATTGTATGAAAATCCTTCCAGCCGTTCACACGTGAAGATGTAACAAACATATACACTCACAAACTTTCGCACTTATAATATTAGTATGATGATATTTTCCAGCACACGACATCAATATAAATGCTTGGGCACAACCCATTATTTTCCCACTGCTGAGCACGGGCCTTCTCTCAGAATGAGAGAGTTTTAGGCACCTCCACCGGCAGTTCACACACCTCCGAGAACTTTTTTTTTAAAAGAGCTCTCGGGTGTGTAGGTTTCTTCATGGTGTTTTCCTTCACCGAACAGCAGTAATAATTAATTTCTAATACGCACATAAATCAGTGGTGCGTGCCTGGGTTTGAACCTCGGACCTCGCGATTGAGAGGACAAGTTTCAACCATTAGGCTATCACTGCCTAAACGGCTTAAAGGATTGTAACATTATGACATGTCATTTGAATCGACTCATTTGTGTGAGAGAGTGATATCATAGGCTATTTAATAGTAAATATGGCGTCTGCTGTCATAGAATAAGGGAGTGACGATTTTTAATTATTATAACAATATGAATTTCAAAAGGAAGCTACTAAGTAGTCTATTACAAATATATATGCATTTCTATATTACTACTAGCTGTCCCGACAAACGTTTTTTGACATATAAAAAATAAAAAAAATGTTAAGGGTGGACAACCTTTAAGGGGTATGTAAAATAGATGTTGGCCGATTCTCAGACCTACTGAACAAGCATATAAAATTTGGTAAAAATCGGTCAAGCCGTTTTGGAGGAGTATGGCAACAAAAACTGTGACACGAGAATTTCATATATTAGATTTTGACGCAAAATTGACAAAAGCGTAAAATTAAATAAATTGTTATAAACCCAAAAAATATTGATTAATTTTTATGCAGTCGTTTTTTTTTAAATATTTTAACAATGTTTCTTGCTTCGATGAACAACAAACGCCATCATACTACAGAACTCATCATGTACTTATTGATTAGGGATACTCATATGAATATTATGTTGACTTGATTTTTATTATAATCCCTTAATTCCGTCGGGCCTACGCCATTGTACTATGTAGGTCGCGGGTCGGCAGTGAAAGGAAATGCTGAATACTTTAAGTAAAATATAGGTTAGCACATGAGTTCATTTATGTTTGTATGAAAATATAATATTGTCTGAGGCCTAAAAGATTTATTTTGTATTAATGTTACTGCTAAAGGTAGGATTCTTTAAAATTTGTATACGGCGGCATCATTGCCATTTTTTATGTGAATGAAGTAGCAAACGGGCATAAAGTTCACCTGATGGTAAGTGGTCACTGCCGCCCATGGACATCTGTAAGCAACTCATATAAAATGCGTTCTATCTGAAGTCAAACACAAATGCGTTGCTACTCCCGAGGACTGTGATGGTCGCCTCATATAAAAGTGTACCGGAAACCACATCCTTCCATCGCTTGCTTCCTTCAAATGCTTTACGCTCAAAATAGGTGTGGCGGTGGTTCTTCTCCGGTTGAACTACTCTGGTTCTACCACCTATAAACCTCTACGTCTGCATGCGTCTACGTAGCAGTACTGTGTATTTTTTTACTTCGAGCTAAGATTGATGCAGGTTCTACTGATCCTGCTTACGTGTACAACTAATGCTAATGTGGAGAGCGCAAATAAGAATGATTTGTTTTCTCAATATTTCCGATTTTTTCTTTTGACGTGTTTCCAGCCATATACGGCTTGGGACTCAGAACAGAGCACTACTTTAATACGTTATCATTAAATAACTATTTTTAAGAAAAACAACATTCAACAAAACCAATTCACGAAGAAATCCAAGACCGAAATCAGAACGTATGTCTAATTATTTCTCATTCCTTTACAATGTTAATATAAAACCAAACCAACAATTTATCCAGCACGAAGTCAAAATTCAGTTGAATTTATTAGTTGCCTTTGACTTAAATAAATTACATGTAGCATTTGATAGCGTGATTCAGAACTTACAAATGAATTTTACTAATGCCATCTATTAATATAATAATCGGTGATAGCCTGATGGTTGAAACTCGCCTTCTCAATCGGAAGGTCCGAGGTTCAAACCTAGGAAAGCACTACTGATTAATGTGCGTATTAGAAATTTATTATCACTGCTTTTCGGTGAAGGAAAACATCGTGAGGAAACTTACACACTCGAGAGTTCTTTAAAAAAAGTTCTCGGAGGTGTGTGAAGTCCACCAATTCGCACTTGGCTAGCGCGGTGGACTATGGCCTATAACTCTGTCATTCCCAGAGAAGACCCGTGCCCAGCAGTGGGATAATATTGGATTGACGACGACGACGACGATGATCTATTAATAACGTCTGGAACTACTACATATCTAGCAACTAACAAAACATCTATATTCTCATAGGAACGCGAGAGCGCGATAAAAAGTAGACTACGTCACTCTCCACCCTCCTATCTCCGAACATATAAGCCATATGATATAAAAGCTATGTGGCACCGTGAAATAGGAACAAACACACACACTTTCATATTTATAATATTAGTATGGATTGAATGAAGAATGTGAAATTTTTTGCAAGGTAAAACGATATGGTTCGACCGGTAAGGTACTACTGCCACTACAATTTCTAGCGTAAAGGAGTTCTTGCGTATAAAATATAAGGGTGTATTTCTTATAACGCAGGTAAACTGCGGGGTACACTACACGCGGGGTAGTATTAAAATAATTTCTAGGAATAGGAAGGAGGAGGAGGTTTCTAGGAGGAGGAATATAACGTACGTAGGAATTCATAGTGATTTTCAGTTAACATTTCCAAGGTCATTGTCTTTGAAGAAATTCAATTGTATGCCAGGCCACGTCTGCAAGAGTGAAATTGTGGGTAAAATGCTCTGTTTAATTTAATTTTAAACTGCAGGTACTGAGTGCAGTGTTTTATCATCTTCCCGAGCCACGGTGCTGTGTGTATCAAAAGTTTACTGTGATTTACAGTACTTACAATTTGATGTTAGATTTTAATTTTAATAATCGACGAATTTTTTTTATTGGAGATTAACGTATTGACATCGTAGTAATTAATCGATGTGTATACTCAATGAATATAATATAGTAAAACTAGTTTATTCACGCGACGCTCCTTCAGTAACGATTATCACGATGATGAGTATCTGTGTGCCAAATTTTAATCCGATTATTAGCTTTTGCATAAAAGAATCACAAACGTACAAACCTTCCCACAAATCTTTATAATAAGTAAGATGATGACAGGTACAACGATTATTCCTATACTTTTTTAAAGTATTTTTGACTACTATTATGATTATGTAAAATGGATTCCGACATCACCCAACATATAAATATAAGGTGTAACAAAATAAATATTTATTCTTTCTTAAGAATAAGATGATACTTGTTAAGAATAAGTTGATATTTATTCTAATCAACAAAATTAAGCAAGAAATAAAATAAAGTGTTCTAAACACTTTATTTTACATCCCTCAAACTAAAGCAGCGTTCCATATTCCCAAAAAGTTAAAACTATAATAATTTATAGGTGGTAGAATCAGTGTTCGACCGGGGAAGTACCACCGTCACACCTATTTCTAGTCTCTATCTAAACAGTTTTTGCGTTTCGATGGAAGGGTGTGGTTACCGGCACACTTTTATATGAGGCGACCATCTTAGTCATCGGAAGTAACAACGCATCTGTGATTGACTTCAGATATAAACCCATGTTCTATATGAAGTTGCTTACAGATGTCCATGGGTGGCAGTGCCCACTTAACATAATGGATTGGACTTCATGCTCGTTTGCTACTTCAATCGTATAAAAAAAACCTTTTAAATATTATATTTTACCATTAAAAATGTTTTATTTAATTTTAAACCGAAAGAGTAGCAAGCATAGCACTTTATTGCACCCTGGGGATACGTAACTGGTACATATTTCAAAAGTACGCATAGCGTATGCATTTGGGATTTTGGCTAGTTATATTTAAAATTGTAGCAACATTTTTACCGATGTTTAACATTAAAATGTTCGTGTTAAATATTTTTTATATGTTATTGATCGGAATATATAATTATACCGTTGAGTATCGTTATATACTATTACTACTTATTGATGAAATGAAACTTCAAAAGGTACCCGACGCCGTGGGAGCGACGCAGGGTTTTGTGGGATTTTCACCGCACTAAAACCCCGGTGGCCGTCCTCGGCGCTGAAAAGAGGACTCCGGGATCTCCAAAGGAACGCAACCGGAATCCTCTGAGCGCGTTGCCCCATCGGGCTCCTACCAGATGGGTGGCTGGGCCCACCGCTCCGTCTAGTCTTTACGACGGTATGCAACCACACATACCGCCGTCCTTCCCGGGATCACCTGGCTGGACGGTTCAAGCTCTCTCTATAGCCGTCCGCAATCCCAGAAGCCCCTTTAAGTCGCCTCTTACGACAGGCAGGGGATGCCGTAGCCCTATTCTGATATTTCTGATCCTGGAACTACAGGGACGGAAATGAAACTTCTGTGGTATGTACTTCTCATATAATTACAAAAAAAGTTTCGACTGAGAATAAGTAGGTACTCATAGGAATTTCTATGGTTTTTAGTTTTTTCATTTTCAGTAAGTTCATATCTTAAAGTTACTTTTTGTATTAAAACCCAAAAGTTCTATTAAAGTCGTAACAATTCGATTAAAGGTGGTAGAACCAGTGTAGTTCGACCGGGAAGTACCAACGCCACACCTATTTCTAGCGTGAAGCATTTCTTGCGTTTCGATGGAAGGGCGTGATTGCAAGCACACTTTTGTGAGGCGACCATCAAAGTCCTCGGGAGTAGCAACGCATCTGTGATTGACTTCAGATGGAACCCATGTTCATGAACACTTACCATCAGGTGGACTGCATGCTCGTTTGCTACTTCGGTCACATAAAAAATGCACGTAGATGTAACAATTTTATGAAAGGCAAACAAAAACGTAGGTCAGAATTTGTAATAAGTACTAAATAACATCTATCTTACGAGGGTTAGAGTCTAAGCTATTTCTGTCCTTTTAATTGAGTTTCAAGATATGTTTTGGCTTCGAAGGATAGCAAAGCGAGTCTTTGACGCAGATACGAGGAATTCCTTTTCCTTAATGGTACCGATGCCTTTGCAGCCAATCTCAGGTAGATTCCGACTGTCAGGTCCAATTCGGTGTCGTGCAAATGGACCAAGTGGGTTGCAAATCCAAACAGAAATGCAATTTTCTCAACAAATTATATTTCTAAATACTAGTTATTTATGTTTCTGAGTTACTTATTTATAGAATGTTATTACTGTACCCTTTTTAATGAGTAATTTATATTTAGGAGATTATTTATAAACTCACGTGCCTTACAAAGGGATTACAAAAGGATACAAATATAGAAACACGCTTTATGTGTATCTTCGTAAACACTTTTAAACTTGTTCAATATACATGTCAGTTTTTAAGTTATTATATTGTCTAATACTTTGACAGCAAAGTTGATTCAAAGATATGTCATATGTTGTAATCCGTCAAGTCGCATCGGCTGTGGAACGTGTCAAAGAAATGGAAATACATATACATATATAATGTTTAAAGACATTACCCTCCTTCTGATGCAGTCAGAAAACAATCTTATTTTGAAAGAAATATACTAAAATTTATAAAATTATTCGACCAATGTGGGATTATGTATTTCAAAAATATGTTAATTAAATTTAACCCCCAGAAAATTCGCACTAGGCCAGCGCGGTAGACTATGGCCTATAACTCAATCATTCCGTGAGAAGACCCATGCCCAGTAGTGGGACAATAATAGGTTGACGACACAACTCCTAGATAAGATAGGTACTCTTTAGATTCAATTGAAAGTTATCAGATACTATGTCTAAAAATATACGCAAAAAAAAATCATAAATCGGTTAATGTGTACTTTATTTACAATTTATTTTTTAATCGATTTTCCAAAGAAAATACCCAAAATAAACAAAATACCCTTTGGAATATCGGTTAAAAAAGTAAATTAAGTCTATGTCACTGAAGACCTTTCATCAGCGTCGTGATTAAACCAAATAAAGATAAAGCAAGTACGCCAGAAAAAGCAAGCATTCGGTCTATCTCAAAATAAACTGCTGAAATTAAACGAGTCTCGAACGTAGAACGAAGTAGAATAGATAGGTCTCGTTAGGATCGGGAAAGGAGGGAATTTATAGCTCGGTACGTGTCAAGTGCTTGGAATACTCCAGTAATTGTTTCTTATTTAGGCTTGAAATTGTATTGAAGGTGTTTGTAAAACGTAATCGATTTGTTTATTACAGTGAAGTAGTAAGCGAGCATGCGGTCCACCTGATGGGAAGTGGTCTCTGCCGCCCATACAACTGCAATCAACTTCATACAGAACATGGGTACCATCTAAAGTCAATCACAGATGCGTTGCTACTCCCGAGGACCATGGTCGCTTCATTTGAAAGTGTGCCGGCAATCAATCACACTCTACTATCGAAATGCAAGAAATGCTTCACGCTAGAAATAGGTGTGGCGGTGGTACATCCTCGATCGAACTACACTGGTTCTACCACCTTGAAATTACATTGAAGTAGTAAACGAGCATGCAGTCCTCACGATGGTAAGTGTCTACTACCATGGACTTTAGTTAGCAACTTCATATCAAACAAGGAATCTGTTTGATCGTTCACAGATACGTTGCTACACCCGAGGACTAAGATGACTTTTTCTGCCTGACAGCAGCTCTGTTAAGCGCTGATATGTTATGTCCTGCGGTGTGTTATAATGGTGGCATACTTAGAGAAGTGCTCCAACTTCAGGGGTAAAATGTAACCTCAACAAGGATTTTAACCTGACCTTGGTTTTTTATTTTATTTTACTTCTAAATGTGTTATTTTATTTTACTTCTAAATGTGGATTGAATGTCGTTTCTTCATAACGTAACGTAACGTAAAAGCTGCGTCTTATATCACAACCTTATAGGTGGTAGAAGTAGTGTAGTTCGAATGGGGAAGTACCACCGCCACACCTATTTCTAGCGTGAAGCATTTCTTGCGTTTCGATAGAAGAGTGTGGTTGCCGGCACACTTTCAGATGAGGCGATCATCATAGTCCTCGTTAGTAGCAACGCATCTGTGGTGGACTTAAGATGGAACCCATGTTCTGTATAAAGTTGATTACAGTTTTCCATGTTCTGTATAAAGTTGAATACAGTTGTCCATGGGTGGCAGCGATCACTTACCATCAGGTGGACTGCATGCTTGCTACTTCAGTCAGATAAAAAAATTAATAAAAAGGGATTCAATATAAACTTATCTTAAATCTTAGACTTAAAAACTTACTACGGTTTAGTTATTCAGTTACTTATCATAATATTATTTATTTATGAAAAATAGAAGTAGATTCTCTATACCTTAAAGGTTCCGCCTTGTTAGAACTCGTGAAAATTTATAGCTTCGTCGAGTAGTTCTTAGTTCGAGAACAATTTACTCGACACACTTGAAAAGTGATTGTTGGGAACAAAGGTTGTTTCGACTTCATTTATTTTGAGGGCATCGATAGTTGGAAGTCTTTTACTTTTTTTTATTATCTTACTGAAGTAGCAAACGAGCATGCAGTCCACCTGATGATAAGTGGTCACTGCCGCTCATGGACATCTGTAATCAATTTCATACAGAACATGAGTTCCATCTGGAGTCAATCACAGATGCGTTGCTACTCCGGAGGACTATGATAGTCGCCTCATATAAAAGTGTGCCGGCAACCACACCCTTCTATCGAAACGCAAGTAATGCTTCACGCTAGAAATAGGTGTGGCGATGGTACTTCCCCGGTCGAACTACACTGGTTCTACCTTGAAATACAACCACCGTATCTACCTCCTTACATGAGGTATCATTTTTTGTAATGCCCATTTTTTCTGTAAAGTGAATGAGAACAGAATGAGTGTGGTCGTATGGGCTAATCTCCGCCAACCTGTTTTAGCTTTACAATTTTAGTTCTTGATTTTCAGGGGAAGATTACTTCGGAGATCAAAACAGTGATAGCCTAATGGTTGAAACTTGCCCTCTCAATCGGGAGGTCCGAGGTTCAAACCCAGGTACACACCACTGATTTATGTGCGTATTAGAAATTAATTATCACTCCTTTTCGGTGAAGGAAAACATCGTGGGGAAACATACACACCCGATAGTTTTTTTTTTTTTAAAGTTCTCGGAGGTGTGTGGAGTTCACCAATTCGTATTTGGCCAGCGCGGTGAACTATGGCATAAACTCTCTCATTCCGAGAAAAGACCCGTGGCCAGCAGTGGGACAATAATGAGTTGACGATATACTTCGGAGATGAAACACAGCTGTGATTGACTTTATTAGAACCTCTCCCTTTTTTATACAGTTCCTTAAAGTTTTTTTTTGTGTGGTGAGTGGTTAACACTTCATCACACAACAAGCCCAGTATATGCTCATTTTCTATTAAAATCTTATAGAAATAATCTACGGAATAGCCAACAATCGAATAGACTAGCAGTTCTCATAAAGCTGTTTTAATGATTGTTTTATTTTTAAAAACTGATAACTCTCTCATTCAAAGGCCTGGAGGCATACTTCCGCAGATTCTTTCAAATACAAGGAGATCGCCGTAAGTCCTTCTAGTTCTATAATTGCCATTCAATGATATAAGTGAGAAAATTGAACATGAATTGTTTGTGAATTTGCATTTAAAATTGCGTCAAGGGCGTAGTCACATCTTACATGATCGGAGATGGGTTAACTAAATTCAACGGAACAGCCATCGCCACAGATTAATAAATAATATTAATAATAATAACGATTTACAAACATTTACAACGTCCCCCACTAGAATTTTCACCTGTGTCGTGGGTCCAATAGACATACACAAAGACAAATGCACAAATGCCCAGACCGACAGAAAATTAATATCAGCATCCAGAGATCTGTTCGGCCGGTATTCGAACCTGGAACCCGCGCGTAACAGACCCCGCGGACGGCCGCTCCAACAGGCGGGTTGTCAAATATTTGAAACCTGAAAATTTTAACATCAGTGTGAGCGCTTACAAAACAAATTAGTCTATTCAAGCGGGCGATAATCGATAAACTAGAATAGGGTTAGCTGACATTCACATTATCCTTTAAATATCGGAGCGCCCAGAAATAAATCTATTTGACAAATGAAGCAAACGATTACTAATAAAACGGATCGGCATGCGGTCTGTTGGACCCTGAGCCGATATTATTATCGGTCATAAATTAACCCTAGCATACACAATGCGGTCAGCCGGGACTCCAGGGGAAATGACTGTGTAATGCGGGGAAGTTATTTATTGCGTTATCTGGTTCATTTGAAAAATTATTCCCAGTTAGAAATTTTCCGTTTGAATACTCAATTTTGATTGTTGAAGCGTTGAGGTTTATATAAGAGACAAAGGAAGGAATTTTAGATGATAATATTTTTATTATCAGGCACTGTTTTTGTGTTTGTGTGCATGAGTTGGTGCCTATGTGTCTGCGTGTTTGGTGCGTGTATGTGCTCTATATCTCTAGCAAAAGATTACTAATAAAACAGATCAACATGTGGTCTGTTGGACTCTGAGCCGATATTATTATCGCTCATAAATTAACCCTAGCATACACAATGCGGTCAGCCGGGACTCCAGGGGAAATGACTGTGTAATGCGGGGAAGTTATTTATTGCGTTATCTGGTTCATTTGAAAAATTATTCCCAGTTAGAAATTTTCCGTTTGAATACTCAATTTTGATTGTTGAAGCGTTGAGGTTTATATAAGAGACAAAGGAAGGAATTTTAGATGATAATATTTTTATTATCAGGCACTATCTTTGTGTTTGTGTGCATGAGTTGGTGCCTATGTGTCTGCGTGTTTGGTGCGTGTGTGTGCTCTATATCTCTAGCAAACGATTACTAAAACAAATCAACAGATCAACATGTGGTCTGTTGGACCCTGAGCCGATATTATTATCGGTCATAAATTAACCCTAGCATACACAATGCGGTCAGCCGGGACTCCAGGGGAAATGACTGTGTAATGTGGGGAAGTTATTTATTGTGTTATCTGGTTCATTTAAAAGATCATTCCCAGTTAGAAATTCTCCGTTTGAATACTCAATTTTGATTGTTGAAGCGTTATGGTTTATGTGGAAAATCTAGGATGGAATTTTTGGTGACACTCTTTTAAATGTCATCAGGCATTTCTTTGTGATCGTGAGCATGAGTTTGTGTTTACGTGATTGCTTGTGTTGTACTGTGTATGTTGTGTGACTACGAAAAACAAAACAATATTGAATTAAAATGCGGTCTTTTGAATTCTTAACCTATTATTACAGTTATAAATGAACCCTAACATATACAATGCGGTCAGCCGGGACTCCAGGGGAAATGACTGTGTAATGCGGGAAAGTTATTCATTGCGTCATCTGGTTCATTTGAAAAATTATCCGTTTGAACAATTATGATTGTTGAAGCGTTGAGGTTTATGTAGAACTAATGTCAGATTACACTATTTTTAAAACTGCTAAACGCTATCTTTGTGTTCGTGTGTACGAGTGTACAATTATGTGTGATTTGTGTTTATGTTTCTATCAGCAGACGATGAGCAACAAAACGGAATATAGAATTAGAGTGCAATCTATTGAACTCTAAGCCGAAATTATTATCGCTCATAAATTAACCTCAGTATACACAATGCGGTCAGCCGGTACTCTAGGGGAAATGACTGTGTAATGCGGGGAAGTTATTTATCGCATTATCTGATGGTTCATTAGAAAAAATACTTGCAATTAACTCATTTGTTTGAAAACTTAAGTTTATAGGTAATTTAAATACATACATTTCTGCGTTTATGTAAATGTGTGTGTGTGTGTGTTTATCTTTGTGCGCATATGGTAGAACCAGTGTAGTTCGACCGAAGAAGTACCACCGCCACACCTATTTCTAACGTGAAGCATTTTTTTGCGTTTCGAGGGTGTGGTTGCTGGCACACTTTTATATGAGGCGACCATCATAGTCCTCGGGAGTAGCAACGCATCTGTGATTGACTTCAGATAGAACCCATGTTCTATTTAAAGTTGCTTACAGATGTTTATGGGCGGTATGTTTATGTGACCACTTACTATCAGGTGGACTGCATGATCGTTTGCCACTTCAGTCAGATAAAAAAATATCTGCATGTGATTGTGCGAGGGTGTGTGTGAAACTATTATACCTACACTAGAAACTTTATACACTAGAAACAACGATTAATATGTGTACAGTGTTATTATTAATTGGCATGTGTATAAATAGGTATTGTAAATTTGCATGTAAATATATTTTAACGTTTAATTAATTATTCCTTAGAGAGCTTTTTCGAGTATATTGACGATGAAGCAATACACATATTCGCATTATTATAAACGATCTCAGATAATATTCCTGGAGTAGTATCCAATTCACAGCCCCATTAAATAGGCTTAAATTTTAATATATCTTTGTGTGGGAAACATTTATTGCTTTTCTTTATATGATAGAAGAAGCATACGAGCATGCAGTCCACCTGATATGGTCATTGCCGCCCATGGACATCTGTAAGCAATTTCAAATAGAACATGGGTTCTGTCTGAAGGCGACCACAGATGCGTTGGTACTCCCGATGACGATGATGGTCGCGTCATATAAAAGTGTGCCGGCAACTACACCCTTTCAACGAAACGGTAGATGTGGCGGTGGTACTTCCCCGGTCGAACTACACTGGTTTACACTTTTAAGATTTTTAACTTATTGGTTTTTAACTTAATTCGTAGTGGGTATAACAAAATGTAATGTTAAATTTATCGCCATGAACACTTTACTGTTGGAATGTGGTTCTAAATGAATTCTGAATAACAATACAGACTTGACTTTGATTTAAAAATTAAGAATACTTAATACAAAGGATTCTCATTAGGTCTAACTATTGGTTGTCCCTGTAGTTCTGGGACCAGAATAGGGCTACAGTATTCTCTGCCTGTCGTAAGAGGCGACTAAATGGGGCTTCCGGGGTTGCGGGCGGTAAGAGTGAGAGTTTGGACCGTCCAGCCCCCCCCCCCCCGTGACCCAGGAAATGACGATGACATGTGTGGCCGCATGCCGTCGTAAACACCGAAAGGCACGGTGAGTATCAATCGGTCACCGGCGAAAAGCCCAAACGGGGCATTGCTCGGAGGACTCCGGTTGTGTTCTATTGGAGATCCCGGAGTCCTCCACGTAGCGCTGAGGACGGCCACTGGGCAGGTTTCAGTGAGGAAACCACATAGCCCGGGGTTGATCCTACGGCGGCGGGTACATTTTGAAGGTTTCTCCTCGATAAAAAAAGGTCTAACTATTGGCACTACCAGTGGTAGTTATCAGTTCATGTCTTGAGGAAAATGGGGGCGTGCACAGTGCGCCCCCGTTTTTATCAGTGCAGTGGTAATGCATGCTGTTATTTGGAATGCTAACCGGACAAAAGAGTAAAGAAGTAGAGAAATAAAACTCAAGTTTAAAATAAAATACAAGGCGTGCAGAGTCGTTCTGTGGTTTGAATCAGAAACTTTAGGGTAAGTATTTCTTCTGTAAAAACTAAAATTTATACTTTTTTTTAATTATTTATTTATTTTTTATATGTACAAACCTCAACTGCGTTTTTGTTTTTTGTTCACTGGCACTGGTTCACATATTCAAAAATGTATATGCCTCCATCATTCTTTAAAGCGATTTTAATGATATGTCATATGTTACTAGACGTCAAGCCATTGTAGCCGTATGCCAAAGAAATTGAGACACATACACACATATTTTGAAACAAACTAGTTAATCCGGCGAACTTCGGTCCGCCTAAAAATCAAGTCTAAAACGATCAGTATTTCTCCACTACATTATAAATGTGTTATACATAAAAACGTTCGTCTTGAATCACTTTATCTATTAAAAAAAACAGCATTAAAATCCGTAGCGTAGTTTTAAAGATCTAGGCATACATAGATCAGTGATAGCCTAATGGTTGAAACTTGCCCTCTCGATCGGGAGGTCCGAGGTTCAAACCCAGGCACGCACTACTGATTCATGTGCGTATTATAAATTAATTATCACTGCTTTTCGGTGAAGGAAAACATCGTAAGGAAACCTACACACCCGAGAGTTATTTAAAAAAAAAAGTTCTCGGAGGTGTGTGAAGTCCACCAATTCGCACTTGGCCAGCGCGGTGGACTATGGCCTAAACTCTCTCATACTGAGAAAAGACCCGTGCCCAGCAGTGGGACAATAATGGGTTGACGACGAAGCATACATATGGACAGACAGCGAGAAGCGACTTTGTTTTATAGTATATAGTGATACACGTTCAAAAAATAAACGCTCCTTATAACGCAGTCCGATATATCGAATCAATAGAAATTTACTGTACATTCCGTGTAAATTCATTGTGCTAACAAATATTCTTACGTCAAATATATTCTATTGGCCGACATTGCCTGGTGAATAGTGAATAATTTCCGATATTGTAAATTTACTCGCCCGTACTCAATGCGGTTAACCGCATCCTGTGAAACTGCAAAATGCGGTCAGTAACTGCGGTCCACGTGTGTAATAACTGCAAATTGTTTTGTTGGTTACTTATTGGAATAGAATGGTCTGTCTCGTATTAGGACATCCTGTAATGTTAGATGTAGTATGTTATAAATAAATAAATATGTTCTTACTTTGGCAAGTGCTTAGGATTTTATCTATATATATAAAATTCTCGTGTCACATGTTCGTTCCCGTACTCCTCCGAAACGGCTTGAACGATTCTCATGAAATTTTGTAAGCATATTGAGTAGGTATGAGAATCGGCCAACATTTTTTAATACCCCTTAGTGATAAGGGTTGCTCACCCTTAACATTTTTTAATTTTTATATGGCAAAAAAACGTTTGCCTGGTCAGCTAGTATAAAATAAAATTAGGCTCCGTAATAATAAATTTATTTTACTCTTAAATTTAAGTTTCTGAATAAGTTGTGTACTGGTTTGAATATGAGAGTTTGGAAGACTTTTAACTATGGATACAACCTTGCATCCATTATTTAATACTCGAGGGAACAATTTTTAATAATCCTTTGTAAAAGTTAATGCGTGTCTGGGTTATCTAACGAACACTTAAAATAACAATAAATTAAATAAATAACGAAAATATCTTTGAAGACCCGCGTGGCGGAGCGGTTACCATACTGGTCTGACGCGCAATGGGTTCTGAATTCGATTCCCGGTTAGACAGGTATCTGAATAATGAGTTTAGATTCATGTTCTAGGTCTGGGTGTTTATGTATTCGTCTCGTGTGTGTCCATGGTACCCACGATAAAGTAGACAATCTTAGTGTGGGGCTATGAGTGTAGAAAGCGTGTGTGTATATCTGACATAGGCCAAAATACCAACCCGTCACATTAGGCATTTGCCATTTGATTGACAAATTCGTGAAGAAATCTCAAAAATGAATTTAATAATAAAAAGCCATGATCGAGTGAGTTAATACCTTTAAGGACGATTATTATATCTCCTCATATAGTATTCGAATATAATGCCGAGTCACGCCACCCTTAGGACACCTTTGATGCGGTCCGCCGCGTCTACGCGGTCAATGCGGGTCACTCGGGTCTCGTAGGTCAAATGTGTGATACCTACAAATTATTTAAATTATTAAATTCCAAATAGAAACACACTACAATACATAACAATAGAAATACACGCGGTGTGTATCATGTATAAATAATATATGTATAAATCATCATCATCATCATCATCAGCCCGTTTTAGTCCACTGCTGGACATAGGCCTCTCCCATGGCGCGCCACTGAGCCCGATCTTCGGCTATCCTCATCCAGGTACTTCTCGCCGCCCGGCGCAGATCGTCGCGCCAACGAGCAGGAGGGCGTCCCACGCTACGTTTACCCAGACGCGGTCTCCACTCTAATAACCGCTAACGATTGTCGGTTGTACGGCAGATGTGACCGGCCCATTGCCACTTCAGCTTGCTGGCCTTTTGAGCTATGTCGGTGAGTTTGGTCCTCATTCGAATTTCTTCGTTCCGGATTTTATCCCTGAGGGACACACCGAGCATAGCTCTCTCCATTGCTCGCTGAGCGACTTTAAGCTTATGGACCAGTCCCACTGTAAGCGTCCACATCTGGGCTCCGTAAGTCATGACGGGTAGGACACACTGATGGAAGACTTTGGTATACAAACTTTGCGGTATAGGCGACGAGAAGATATGACGAAGCTTTCCGAATGCTGCCCAGCCCAACTGGATCCTTCTATCGACTTCCCTCTCGAAGTTGTTCCTACCCAATTGCACAATCTGCCCGAGGTATAAATACTCGCGAACCACTTCGAGAGTCGTTCCGTCAACTATAATTGGACTTGGAATGATGTGGGAATTCAACATTACCTTGGTTTTTTCCAAGTTCATTCCAAGCCCAACCCGCTGAGAGGCACCATTTAGGCTGGTCAGTATTTCCTGCAGCTCCTGCAGCGATTTGGCAAAAATGACGATATCATCGGCAAATCGTAAGTGGGAGATATAGTCGCCGTCTATACTTATGCCACGCCCTTCCCATTCCAGTAACTTGAAGACATCCTCCAATGCATTCGAGAACAGTTTCGGTGATAAAGTATGTATAAATACAGACTAATATGTGTCTGGGCAATAAGTTTTTAACTCTGCTATGATCTAGACTTAAGAATGTTTTTTTATAAGATTGAAGTAGCAAACGAGCACGCAGTCCATCTGATGGTAAATGAGCACTGTCGCCTATGGACAACTGTAGTCAACTTCATACGTCACAAGGATTTTATCTAATCGATCATTGATGCGTTTCTGCTTAAGAGAACGAAGATGGTGGCCTCACATGTAGATGACCCGGCTAGTACACCCTTCATCAAAACGCAAGAACTGCTTGCTAGAGATAGCACAAATCATAATAACAAGATATATTAATACGTGAAGCGATAACTTGCCACAGACGAAGGAGTATGAAATTTGCACGGTTATAGTTTATGCAGAGAAGGAGCACGCAATGACAGATGTTTTTTTTTCATTTAAAAGTAATAACGGGTAGGTATATTCTACCCGTTATTACTATTAATTGCAGCTTAGTCAATTAAATCTCTTTTGGGGTATATTTAAAATGACTTGAAAGTAATTCAATGTAATTGAATTTGAGAAATATTCGTGCTACTTTGGATAATATCAAGTTTAGTTTTTGAGTTGAATTACGGTCCAATTTCGACCGTTGCGACGGGTGGCTAGTAACAAGAAATTTGGCACAGAGGTAATATGACCAGGACAAACACAGGATACTTTTACCAATCCATACGTTACCCAAGCAGGGGGGGTAAGAAAATATGAGGCACAAATAGGTGTGGCGATGGCATTGCCTAGGAAGGACAATATGCGTTTACCTTGCAAATTAATTTTGTATTACTAGATCACATTGAGAATTTTGACATAAAATAAATAAATACGTAATTTGGGATATTATTTTCTAACAGCGTAACAGTGTAATAAACTAATTCAAACTATACAAAATTATCTATTTCTATATTCACTATAATATCACGAGCAGTGATAGCCTAATGGTTGAAACTTGCCCTCTCAATCGGGAGGTCCGAGGTTCAAACCCAGGCACGCCACTGATTTATGTGCGTATTATACATTAATTATCACTGCTTTTCAGTGACGGAAAACATCGTGAGGAAACCTACACACCTGAAAGTTCTTTATAAAAAAAAAAGTTCTCGGAGGTGTGTGAAGTCCACCAATTCGCACTTGGCCAGCGCGGTGGACTATGGCCTAAACTCTGTCATTCTGAGAGAAGACCCGTGCCCAGCAGTGGGACGATAATGGTTTGACGACATATTCACTATAATGGGAGGCAAAAAAGCAACTAGACATGATCTAGTTGCTTTTTTGCTTTCAAATGTAGCTATGTGCATTAAATTCATTTTGTTCCGCTGTCCCACTTGCAGATTCAATGGTTGATTACGTTGCTTTGCCCGATGTGGGTCATTTAGCCGCTCTTATTTGGATTCCTATGAATAAAATATATAATTTTGTAACGGAATTGATTAAATTATAAAACGAGGAAGCCTGAATTTCAATTACCATGATCCATTGCTTTATTTCCGGCCGGGAATGATTCCCGGACGGGATTATCGGAGTAAATATATTTCATTATAATAATTTATATCCAGAGCTTTCTTAGCTGTTTTTTAATGTTGTAACGAAGATTTTGGGTTTTCTCATTTTTTATCTGACTGAAGTAGCGGGCATGCAGTCCACCTGACGGTAAGTGGTCACTGCCGCCCATGGACATCTGTAATCAACTATATACAGAACATGGGTTCCATCTTAAGTCAATCATAGATGCGGGGGTAGCATCCCGAGGACTATGATGGTAGCCTCACGTGAAAGTGTGCCGGCAACCACACCCTTCTATCGAAACGCAAGAAATGCTTCACGCTAGAAATAGGTATGGCGGTGGTACTTCCCCGGCCGAACTACACTGGTTCTACCACCTTTATCTAAAACTCTAGGTACATCTTGGATTACCAATTTATATGCATTTTGGAAGGTAAATAAGATAACTATAAAATTGTTGGAATATTTTGTGACCGTATTACTGACGGCCTTAGAGGTGGGTCGGTCACCAGATTTATACGTAGCCGATTTTGAGTGCGATTCCCGGACACACAGATGTCAGTCAGGCTTTACGACGTTTTTCTTTGCCCAGTTTGGACCATTAAGCTATAACTGCTTTTGCAGTTCGAACTATCTTATATTACTATATATTAATACGTGAAGCAAAAATTGTTTTTAAGATGCTTACCGCAGGCGGAGGAGTATGAAATTATGCACGGTTATAGTTAATGTAGAGAAGGATTGCACAATACTAATATTTTTTTCAAATAATGCATAAAACATACAGAAAATCAACTAAAAACACATTATTCTCACTACCTTGCATTTAACACAAATACATACATAATAAACAAAATAGAACATTCAATGTCTTGCTATGAAACAAATGACGTCAAAAATGTCAGATGTCTTTGTCAAAATACCCGCTATACAATTTATTTAAATTAGATAAATATTGGTGCTACTTTGTACAATATATAGGTTTAGTTTTTTTTATTTAAATTAGGGTCGAATTTCGACCATTGTGTCGAGTGACTTGTTATTTTAATAACTACTAGTTCTTCTATTAAATCCAAAGTAGCATATCCGTTACTTATAAGAATAGTTGGAATATACATATTTTAAAAAGTTTTACAATGCACAATGAGATTGGTGACTCTGTCCCTTTATTCAAATGCACTAATGTATACGACTTATGCCACTAAATTCATGGACTAATTCATCTACTAACTTCTGCCTTACAGGAGCCAACGCTGCTTTGTTGCAGTTAACAAAGCGTGCTAAAGACATTAGAACGAGGCGTTTCAACTGAGTTCTAATGGGAAATCTTACAAATTTTATAAAGGCATTTTGTCAGGGTGGAAGGATGTTTGTTACTATTCACGTGAAATCACGTACCAATTTGGATAGAATTCGGCTCAGAGGTAGCAGACATACTACAGTATATGACATGAAAAACTCGACGAGCCACATTGTATACGCCGAAAGCTGGTCGAAGCTGTCCTGCCGAACTTTCGTGCCTGGCTGAGGAGCAATGGTCGAGTAACCTACTACTTGACTCAGATATTCAACGGACACGGCTGTTTCGGTCATTATTTCGCTCACATTAGGAAAGCACCCAGTAAGTTCATCTTTAAAAAGCTTGTCTGAGAGCATTATCTGAACACTGTCATTGTTTCATAAACATCTTTTATTTAATTTTTATATAATATGTATTGTTTTTTGTTTATTATGTGTATGTATAATATATATTTAATGATATAATATGTATATGATGCATTTATAACATATTAAATATCTTTATTCTTTGTGTTTAAAACACCTGCCGCAAATTTTCCAGCCACCCAGGGTTGACTGGCAGAGAATGCCATCAAGCATTAAGTTTGCCCTATTGTAACTTTTTAAAGGTGCAATAAATATATAAATAAATAAATAAATAAAAATTATCTGAACAGGATAGGAAGAAAGTTGATAATTATGTGTCACCATTGCAGACACGACGAGAATTCCACACTGCACACGCTCCACTGCCCAGTAGTAGTTCTGGGACTAAAATAAGGCTACAGTATGACTTGCCTATCATAATAGGCTACAAGGGGGATTCTGGCTTTGCCGGCGGCAAGAAATGCAGCTCGAACCGTCCAGCCAGGCAACTCCGAAAATGTTGACGGTATGTGTGGTGGCACACCGTCGTAAAGGACAGGCAGTACGGTGGGCCCTGCCACTCATCCTAATTCCGGTTGCCTTCTTTTGGAGTTCCCCGAGTCTTCTTCGCAAATACTAAGTAGGGCCACCGGAGGCTTCTTGTGCGGTAACATCCCACATAACGAGGCAACGCTCCTTCGGCACCGGGTGCCATTTGAAGATTTCCCCCTAGAAATAAAAAAACGATATGTATTTTCATACGCAACATGCTTTGTTAAACGTGAATCAAACGGACTGGTGAGGTGGTGGTACTTCTGGAGTCGAACCACAAAGTATTCTAACATCTCTAGGTGGTAGAACTAGTAGTTTGACTGCGGAGATACCACCCTCACACCTGTTTCTAGCTTGAAGCAGTATTTGCGTTTCGGTAAAAAGGTGTGGTCGCTGGTTCACTTTAATATGAAGCGACTACCCTAGTCCTCGGGAGTATCAACGCATCTGTGACAGACTCCAGATAAAAGCGCTGGTCTAAATGAATTTGCTAACAGATGTCCATAGACAGCAGAGGCCACTTATCATCTGGTGGTCTGTTTACTCGTTTGCTACTTCAATGTAATAGAAAAACCTTCTTAGCAAATCTTCAAATATGTGGCCGATTACAAATAGGATAGTAAGTCTATTTGAGTCACAGTTACATATTTTACCATCAGAAGTACTACATGCCGTTTCCCTACTTCATAAAAATGAAGACATAGATGCCATATTACATCTTATATTTATAACAATGTTCGCGAAATCACATTAGCAATTTTGTTTCGAGAAGAACCCTCCAAGCGGAAAACTAGTTATGAATATTTATTATTTACTCTGTAGGCCGGCCGGGAAATTATACGCCGGGATAGAAATATGCAAAGTATTCCATTATAAAAAGTGGGATTTTAGGTAGTTTGTAAGACAGCTATTTTGCTGCAACACTTTATTTCCTAACGATATTTCCTCAAGACTGGGGAGCTTGGAGTATTATGCAGCGCGTTACATCAGTGTAATGGATGAAACTTGAGTATCGCTATAAAGACAAGTTCTGCTTAGAAATGCAAAAACCAATCTTCCATATATTATGTCAACTACTCCCCCCTCTTCGTAACTTAATAGCTAGTAGTTCTTATGGGGAAAAACATAGTCGTGATATATATCACCACTATGTTTTTCCCATTTTTGATTTACCACATGGTAAATCATATGAAATGTTTTAAAACTTGATAATGCATAAGGATTTCAAGTCTGATTTTCAGGTTGTTTCCCATAGATTTTTATTGTGCTCTTCAATGAACATTTGAACTCATAAGATTTAGCCACGTATGATCAGTTAATATCTACTTAAACTGTGTAATATTTGCAAAGAATTTTCGTACAAATGAGATGTGATTGTCATCGTTTAAACTAGGACCAAAAAAATCCAAGGATTCGATTCAACATCGGGGTCAATAGCTGATGAACCGTGGTTGGAAAACAGTGGGCCCTATGGACCTAATATGGACTAACCTAACCTAATATGAACTAATTCTGCTAAATTCCAGAAGTACTTGTATGTTAAGATATGAGCGGGCGGCAGTCGTCATTTAAAACTATATATATCGACTACTGAAGTCAGGTAAAATTAACGTTAGACAAAAAAGTCAAATCAAAATTATAGTTGACTTTTCTCAAAATAAAGAAAGAACGTTTTATCACTTGTAAAAAAATCTCAGGAAGCAAGTTTTGTCTTTAAATTTCAACATCAAAAATTTCGTTTAAAATCTAGGAAGAATGCGAAATATTCTTTTCATTTCTTTCTTTGACAGTTTATTCTTTGTTGGAAGTAGGCAATTCGGTTTTGAAATGGTTATTTCTGCCTTATAATATAAACTCTTATTTCAGTAGCTCATTAAAAAGCATTTTCTATTCTTTTTAATATCTTACTCATGGGTATTGGTTCCTTCTTACACTTGCATTTGGTATGGAAAGCCACCGAGGAGGTTTTGGTGCGTAAAAATCCCACATAACTCGGAGTATCTCCCAAGGCTTCGGCCTTAAACCTGTGATGTGATGTTTCACCTTGTGAAAGTTTCCTTCCCGCCATCAAAGAAAGGTATGTAACTTTCTTCTCCATGCTTTTTGATATGTAACAAGAACTAAAGATATCCTGTTTTTGAATTTTTTTTTTGATAATTGGACTTACTTGGGTTCTCCATGCTGATCCAACGTAAATTTCTGAAGAGGTGTTATCTATTACACGGGCTTGTGTTCGTCATTGCGGTTTAACACAAACCCTGTGAATAGAAAAATATCTATCACAAATCTATCTAATCTATCTGAAAATATTCGCAGGTTTTCCTTAAGACTAACATAGAAATAACGAAAGTATTCGACTTGCGATGAGGTAGAAAAAGTATGGTGTATGGCTACTAGGGAACTTGACATAAGTGTCCATCGGTGGCAGTGACCACTTACCACTAGGATTCCGTGCTCGTTTCTTACCTCAGACGCACTGCATGCTTATGCTATTCTTAAAAAAAGAGTGAACTTTCTTTTAAACTCTTTTGTTCCATTGAATAGAAAAAGTCAAATCTATTTCATGCCTGATAAATAAGTCTTCTAGTGAAATGGTATTGTCTTACTCAGGTTACAAGGGCGTCCCTTGTTTCGATGTCAATAAATCATCCGACGATGACAATGCTGATTCATTTGAGATCTAATAAAATGCTCCCATCGTACATCATCCTGTCCATTTGGCGCAGATGAGCGATTTTAACAATAATGTTAGTTTCGTGTTGTGGAGTAAATGTTGCGTGAACTAGGCGATATTTCTTGGTATATAAGGAGCATCTTTGTGGATGTCCCAATTTTAGATCAGATCGGGAATTTTACGTAACCTTTTCAGTTTCTCTGAGACTAGATAAATGACAGGTTAAGTAATATCAAAAGTGATGAAAAAGTTATGGATGACTTGTGAACTTTCCAATTAACTTGATCATTATTACAGGGTCTTTTTGGCCTTATCCGTTTATTTCAACGTTTTGGACAGTAACAATGCCTGAATGTATCGACAAAGTAATAATGAAAATCCGTGGATAAGTAGATACTTATCTACGGTCTTTCATTATTCCCATAGGACCTATACAATGTTCCAGTTTCTAAAATACTCTATGTTTGCTGTGTTTATCGGACAATTAAATGTCTTGTAGCCCATTTCATAATGATTGGCCTATTAATTTAAATGAAAAATAGGTCAAAAATTTGTAAAGTACAATATTATTACAGAATTAAATATTTTAGGGAATGATACAAACCTATTTTTAGTGACGAAAGACATATTCAAGATATTAGTATATAGCCTTCAAAGGTAGCAATGCGACTATAAGCAATCTTAGGTGGCACCCAACTTTTGTTTAGATGATGATGAACTATAGTATATTCATGTTTGCTTCCTTAATTTTAAAGAGGACCCTAACACCAAATATGTATTACGTACATGATACATCAGGATAGCTTTCGCGTCGATAGCTTGTTGCCGACACAGTCCTCAACGCAAGGATGGCTGTAAATTTCCGGGCATGACAAATATTTGCATTAGCCGAGGTGTTGTCCCCATGTTAGGTGTGTTGATTCTGTGTGCTGAATCAATCTCCTTGTATGTTGCAATCTTCAATAAGATCTTCGTTTTAGTTCTGTTTCAAGTTCAGTGTATTTTAAAAGATGAAATAAGTATTTCTATTCATACAGATAACCACTTGCTTTAGAAGTAAAGCTATTTTTCTTATCTATTCTTGATATTGCAATACTCACTACCGTTGATAAGTTCTGTAATTAGAATTGCGATGTAAAAGTATTTACCCTCATTTAGTCAACTTGGCGTACAGACGTTTTAACTTTTTTATTTTGAAATATAGCATGAAGCATTATACAACATTAATGGTTCAATTACAACGATAGCTTTATACTCGTAACTATGTGATTCGCCAGCTAGCATTTCCGCTACATTAATTTTATTTTCGCTTACAATCGCGAATTGCAATAATCGCAAGATCTTCAGTTTCATCACATTCGTTAGCATTGTCATATGCATTTCGATATTCGGACATGACACATGGAATATTTGCTAAGTCTTCGATTTCATTTGTTGGCGCCATTATTACTGATCATGATTGTTTTCTCGCTGACAGTGTTCGGTTAAATACTGATATCTGTCAAACTTGCTTGCAATGCAGCTGACAAAATTGACAAGCATGTTCAATTACGATGTGGTAGATATTGGTGAGCATTACGTTCGGGATAATTACATTGAGTAGAATTGACAGGTTATGAAATGACAGAAGATGAAAACGCAACTATGTTCGACATAGTTGCGCTTGACGGGAGAACGTGTTAGGCAAATTAAAGGCGTATTGACGAATGTATGAAATATAAATACATTTTTATTTTAATAGGGATCAATATAGATCTTTAATAGGGATTATTTATCTTTAATAGGGATTAATAGGGATCTAAAATGAAAAGAAGGATAATAAGCGTAATTGCATTACTAGATTTTACATTTAAAAATAAACCATTGTAAGTTACTAGTGAAGAGTTGTTATAATAAATGAAAAAGAAAAAGTAGAATGAAGACGAAAAGAAAATAGTTTCCAAAATAGTACATAATATAATTGTTAGAGTTGGACAAACGTATATAATGTATAACAGTATTAAAAGAAGATGTTTAAAGTTATTCATCATTGATATTTCGAAAGAAATCTCCAACGAAAGATGCTATCTAAATTTTACATAAATTTCCAATTTCCCGTCTAGACGTCATGATGACCATAAAACAGAGCTCAATGTGAATAAATCGCACCAGAACCGCATAGATTATTCATGGCATTGCGAAGACCGAAAAAATGGGACAAAACAATAAAAGCGATAGTTTTACTGCGTTTTTATGAGCGACGATGACAGGTGAGGATCACAGTACGGTTCCTGGGTCCAAGAACGTAAGAACACTTTATGTTCCTACCGGGATCCGCTATAAAACATCCTCATCTTTATTTACATGCGAATGTTGCAAGCTCGCTTGGATAAATAAGGACATGCGAGTTGAATTTGTTTACTTCTTAGTAATCTTTACGATGAATATCATAGAATACGATAAATATTTTCCTTTTTATCTACATTAGAATGCAATGTTATGAACAACGCGAAAGTAGCTAATTCACCTAACTTAAATAGCTTATTTAAAATTATTTAATAGAGACGAGCAAACACTCAAATTCAAAAAAGACATCCTAATACATTCAAATGATTGCCTTACCAGACTACAAACGCGTAGGCTTAAGCATATTATAATTTCAGATGACGGTTGAATGGATAAAAATTGAGTTCCGAAATGTGTTTATAATAATTTTCCAAAAAATACTTTAAAATTGAACGTATTTTGTTGTGTTACATTTATGCATACATAGATGTTATCTCACGAAAATATTCCTTTCAGGCACCCATCATTAATGGCAAAGAGGTTTTTACGAGCCACTAAACGTGAACTCTCGCCCGGAGCTGTGAGATCTTTTTTATTATCAAAATAACGCTGAGGTTTACTATCAAGAAAGTTTCTAGAAGCATAATAACTCGGCAATAAAATTCGGTCAAGTTTGTACAAGATAGATTTAAAAGTCTTTTCTAGCTTGTGCTAGTGGATGTTTACGGTTCCTTCCTTATTACGATCTTCTTCTCTTATATCACGGTTTTACAATATTTCTGTCAATGTCTGATTTTGTTTTACTTCTATATTATCACACAAGGTCCAGGTGGTAGAACCAGTGCATTTCGACTATGGTATGCGAAAATTTCTAGCGTAAAGCATTTCTAGCGTTTTGATGGAAGGGTGTGGTTGCCGGTATACTTCAATACGAGGCGAGTCTCTTAGTCCTCGGGAGTAGCAACGCATATGTGATTGTTTTAGTTAGAACCTATATTCTGTATGACGTTTCTTACTGATACATGGGCGGCAGTGGCACTTTTCATCAGGCGGTATGAATGTTCGTTTGCTATTCGATGAAACAAAAAAGAACATGAAGTAAAATGTAGTAAGTGAGACAACCATTCAGTCATCTCCAAAATCCTCGTCGAATCGGTTCCAGAGCACTTCTGCTTTGAAATACCTCAAAGTTTATGAGTCGTTTCATATCGAAAACAATTAATCCTTGGCTTTAAAGGCTGGCTTCAGACTTTTGTATGCTTTTACGAGCATGCATCCCTCACTATGGATAGTAAGGGATGCATACTCATAAATCTTCTAATTATCCCGGAAAATCTACTTTTTCTTTTCCTTGCTCCCCGATATGTCATAGGATATACAGAATATAAAGCAAGATCCTGATATTCCTGCTAAGAGAATTCAATTACTTCCAACTTAAAGAACCGCCTTTACTCGTTAATACACAGGCAAGTCTAGACATTGGAAAGTTCTGCATATCTATATCTCACCTATATTTGCAAAAATAATGGCTTGATGGGATCGTAAAAAACTCTGTGTTATTTTTAATGTAAGGAATTAAAATATGTTTATGGTCCACAATTTGAGGCGATTAAATTCTTATTTCATCAAAATCCTATATTGTAATACTTCAATTGAAAGGTGTATTGCATTTTTGTAAATGTGAGTACAATTCGGGGAAAAGTTACTTTAAGTTAATCAAGCGTTCAGTGTCTGAGAATTCAGTTTCTTACCTACTACATTATCTATAAAAGTCCACTATAATCTTTTATGAAACGTATGATACTTATTTCTTGAACGACCACTTGGGAGCTTTTCAAAAGTTCCCATCAAGAACTTGACTATACACACGTCTTTTCGTCGTGTCGTTGAAATCTAATTTAATAACTGAAAGAAGGTAGTAAATGAAAAAGATTTACTGACCGGTACTTGTCTCATCGCTAACGATGAAGCGATTTATAGTATTGATAATCTCACAATAAAAATGTTCGTTCAGCAATAAAAAAAATCTGGTCATGACATTAAAAGGTAATAATTTATTGATATAGTAATAAAGATCATCGACAACTATTGTTTGAACAGTGGGAAGCAGCCTCTCTTGTGTAAAATCAACACTCACCGCGGAGAATGTTAGCAAAAAACCCATACGGGAAACTTATGTCCAACAATAGACTTTAAAATGCTTACGGGTGAAACATAAAGAGTATATAGGTTAACATGCTAATCCCCTAATCAGAAGTAATTAAAGAAAAGTTCCAAACTTCCAATCGCCGATAAATCGCAAGATCAAAACAAGTGAACGGACTCAAAAGTTATAAGCAATATAAAACGGGGATATGCCAATAAATAAGGATTTACTGCGGGTTTCAGTGACGTATAAATTGGATAAAGATATTTGGAATCGGTATACGAGAAATGCTGGTACAGCCCATGCCAATAAAGTAGCGATTTATAAATAGCGCTCGCATGTTACCCCGCACACTGCTACCTCTTCCGTATTCATGGAACATGGAGGCATGTTGGTGTAATGTTGTTTTAAAAACACGTATATTCTCATTGTTTCATAATCTCGATTCTTTATCCATTGCAGAATCGACATATACGTTTATTTATGTAGAATAAAATTAAATAGATGATTTAATTAAAAATAAACTTTGTTGAATTTATGTACATAATATAAATTATGAACTTTGCAAATGCATGGGGACTCATTTTAAAAGCGTAATATTTTTTACACGACATCACGTACTATATTAAATTTGGAGTCGGTTTCACATTTGCGTCCATGACTGCCTTGTGCTAGAACAGTGCAAAATGGGCGAGGGAAGCCAATCTCGTATTCCTCCCGTATTGGAACAGTTCGTTGCGAATTTACTTCTGTACGGCCGACTAGAGTTAAATTGTAGGAATGAGTTGCATGGTCCGGATTTATGGGTTTTCACCCCATCGTCAAATAAAGCAAATATTTTGAGCGTTTGCATTCATTTCATCCGCTACCCGGTTTTTATCCGATTTAAATATTTTATTTTTAAACGGATTGTGCTCGATTGTGCTCTATTACTGCTGGATTTTCTCGGAACCAAGCAAATGTTTTTAAGTAAAAGGTTTAAAAAAGTGGCCCATGTTCAGTTGAGGTATGTGCGATTGAAGTAATACTTGTAAGTTGAAAATATTTTAAAATCGCATATTCAGGGCTGAATTTAGAGGTCTATTAGTAGCAATAAAGTTATGGAATCCCTCCCCAATATTTTCCTAATAAAATAAAATAATATTGTTAGTCGAGTATTTCAATAAATAATTTAGTGTAAAACCAAGTAAATTGTTTTACGTCCACTCATAGGTTAGACCGTTTGTTCACGTAATCGTACTCGATTTTATCAATTTGAAATAATTTATTTTTTTAAATTTGCAACGAATTGTGTTTTACTTTCCCTCCTGATGGCTCGACTGCGCTGAAACGTGGGATTGAAACCTGAAATTGGAATTCAATGTTCGTTTATTCTGTGCTTTTAATTATAAAGACTGACAGACAGTGATTTTACTAAACAATACTGTGCATTGCGTATTTAAATTCCAGTTTCGATAGGATTAATTGAGAATATGTATATTAAATTAAACAATTTTTATTTGAGTGTTTTTCAAATTTGGTTTGTTAGTTTTGATGAATAAATAATTGTAGTTGTGAATGCATAATTATATCTTTTAGAGGTTTGTGGTTTGCGTGGTTTTGAACATTTTTTTTATTTCTGTTGGGTTTAAAAGTGAGAACATTCAATGAAATCTTAAAGTTATTACAGTTCATTTTTTAACTAACGAGACAACATTACACCTATTTCTAAGTATTGAAAAGTATTGTCAGATCTATAACTGACAACATACTTTAATTTACTTTAATCTCAGATAAAACTATTATTTCAAAGATTGCTCGAATGTTAATGGATGGCTTTGCCACATATTACCACAGAGATCGTGCTCGCTCGTCCCTTCATTGTCATATAATAATTTACTTTGTATGTTTCAACGCAGGTACATATTGTCTCACTGTCGGACATAGGTCTAGCTTTCAAAGTGTGTAAGGTTAAGGCACGAGTCCATCGCGATGGCCAACTGCGAATTGAAAGACTTCACACGGCTTTGAGAACTTTTTTTAATTCTCATACATTCTTGACGGTGTTTTCCTTCACCGTTAAGCAGTTATATTTTTTTCTTTTCTTTTACACACGCTTTCTACACTCATAGCCCCACACGAGAATTTTCTCCTGTGTCGTGGATACCATGGACATACACAAGACGAATACACAAACACCCAAAACCAAAACATGAATAAAATCACCATTCAGATGCCGGTAATCGAATCCGGGACCCATTGCACGTCAGACCGGTATGGTAACCGCTCCGCTACGCGGGTTATCATTTTATTTATATTACATAGCCATTTATATTACAATACAAGCGCCATTTTAACAAATTCTAAGCTGCTTGGGATCCGTACCTTAGATTTTCCAGTTGAGAGGACAAGTCAACTATAAGGCAATAAATGCTAACTAATAATGTATACCTACCACATGAATATTCCATCGAATTTTCGACCTCTTGTTGATTTGATGCAGGAATATCGTTTTAATTAATAATTTACTGACGTTCCAATCGAAATATTGTTTGACCCGTAAATATTGCGGTGCCGTCATGCATAAAATATCTAAAACAATTGCACATCGGCGTTAGAGTAGCGATAGAAATTAAATGCTAATAATTCAGAGCTGGCCGTTGTTCAGAGCGTACGTGATAAAAGGATTATTGATTAGGTATTTCTACTCCTACTTCTTATTAATAACAATAGCGTTAGAGTAGCGATAGAAATTAAATGCTAATAATTCAGAGCAGGCCGTTGTTTAGAGTGTACGTGATAAAAGGATTATTTATTAGGTATTTCTACTCCTATTTCTTATTAATAACAATAGCGTTAGAGTAGCGATAGAAATTAAATGCTAATAATTCAGAACTTATTGTTTAGATTGTGTATGATAAAGGGGTTACTATTAACAGTTACTTATTGACTCATATTTGCTGTGCTGTGTCATCGTGTATTTACTGCAGGGGATGAAGAACTCCTACAACCAAGATCACATTTACCACAATAAAGCACTTTTTTTTAAATAATTTAATGGTTCTTCTTTACAAAATTACCGTACATTACAAATTTTACACCTATTTCTAAAGCAGTTCTTGCGTTTCGAAGGAAAAGTGTGGTCGCCGACTCACTTTCATAGGGAGTGACCATCTTAGTCGTCGAGGTATATAGCAACACATGTGACTTAATATGAAAATCGAGTTCTATATGATGTTGCTTACAGGGGAGCAATGACCACTTTCCATTGCTACTCCCGAAGTCCAAGATCGCCTTATATGAAAAAAAGCCGGCATCCACCGAAATTCAAAAAGTCCTTAACAATAGAAATAAGTGTCGCAATTATACCTTGTAAAACAATACGCGGTCTATCACACCTTACAACTTTTACCATTATTTAACTCAATATTAAGATTCCCATAAAGTATAAGACTGAATAATAGAATAACTAAATGCATTAAAATATTTAATCTAATAAATGAAACACTTACATCAATGAGATTAAAAGGGGGTAGGGCGTTAAAAGGAGGTTCTTCAATATAAATGTCAAGTCAGAAGAAACGCCCCAGTCGTCAAAAGAACCATACTATATTAATGCTCAATAAATTTTATTGCTCAGAGCTTCCGTTTAATTTCTAATCGATTATCGCCCGGAGTCCGATTCTAATCTGGGGGCCGATCGTGACCACACGCAGTTGGGAAACACACGGAGTAATAAAAGGGGCGGGCACGTCGCCTTTTGTGTGGTGTTGAAAAGAAATGTTGATGGAAATTAATGGACTGATATAAGCATGCGTGCTTTATGTTATTTGGAATAATTAAATGTAGTTTTAAGGAACACTTATGTTTTAGTATTATAATTACATGTAAGAAAGAGAAATATTGTAATAATTGGGACTGCATTATATAATAATTACTTCAAATCGGTCATAATTATTTTAAAAAATGGATTCGAATTTCAGACTTTGAAATAATCTAAATTCGAAAACAATACCATCCAATTGTAACGAACATGTCATGCTAATTCCACACATACCGAGATCAGTGACACGAAAAATTGATAGCATTTTAAACCATTTTATGCTCATTCTCTTTCGGAATTTACATATAGAATCCATTCTGCATTTTTTCAAACGTTCCAGCTAAATACGCGACTGCAATGCACCATTTTTTTACCCGTATTCGCCCTTCTATGGTAACAACAATTAAAATCTGATAGTATATTCTACGCCATGTAGCAGAAATCTCATCTATTGCCCCTAATACCATTCAGTTTTATTTATTAGATAAAAGATATCGTTTCAGTGTGGCTCGTTTAGAAACGGTGTCGAATTTACGATTTTAATAGAAACTTTGACTTAATAACGAGCCTCTCTCGTATACCTAACCGTGTTATTGAATATTGCTTTGTTGTGTAAGGCTGTTTTATGGAGAATTTAATTATCGTAAGAGTTTAAAAAATCGATTTATTTTTTGTAATTAATTACCATTAAAAGAATTTGAAATCAAACTTAATTAATTTTTTTGCCGTTGTTACTTTTGAGGCAGATGAAAGCGTAGATACATTTGTAGTAGGTACAAAATGACCAAATTGTTGGTAAAACATACAATAATTGTACCATTGACCAGACTTGTAACTGCAGTGATCACCAGTCTGAAGGTAGGTTCTACCATCATAAAGGTGGTAGAACTAGTGTAGTTTGGCCGAGGAGGTACCACCGCCATACCTATTTCCAACGTCAAGCATTAATTGCGTTTCGATGGAAGGGTGTGGTTGCCGGCACACTTTAATTTGAGGCGACCATCCTAGTCCTCGGGAGTAGCAACGCATCTGTGATTGACTTCAGCTAGAACCTATGTTCTATATGAAGTTAGTTACAGATGTCCATGGGCGGCAGTGACCACTTACCATCAGGTGGACTGCATGCTCGTTTGCTACTTCATACTTATATAAAATTTCCTATCAAATGAAAGAAAGAAAATTGAAATCGGTTTAGAAACACCCAAGTTATTCAAGATTTTAAGAAACCAACATTTTCCAATTTTCCGGGAAAACCGCCGGAAGATTTTCATTTTCCTCAATATGGGACTGCCTGTGAAACTAGCCGCATACAATGTCGTATGACTCGTGTCGGTAGGTCGACGATTTCTGGCCATTTCGCCCGAACATACATAAATATATATATATATATATATATATACGTGACGAATAGATAACCTCTTTCCTTTGGGAAGTCGGTTAAAAAAAAAGTCTGCCATGCAATGGATTCTAGGATCAATCCCAAAAAATATATATAACTTGTGTTTTGGCTATGTCTACAATATGGAGAGATAAGCGTCATCACTTACCATACCACTTATACTAACTTCCGCAAATTTAGTACCGAATTTGCATTTCTGCTTGCGCGTATATATTTAGTAGGAAACCTCCAGGAATCTCCACTTTCAATTCAGGAAACAATGTCCCCAAATTCTTTCGTATTCCATTATTTATGTTCCACTTCCCTACTGTCTTATTGGCTTGTCTCATCATAAGTGAAAAAGCGATAAAATATATGATTAGATTAAGATTTCTGTTAAAAGATAAAAATGTTATAGATTTAGGGATCACCACGCTTATATTTAATGTTTTTCTTATTTTTGTCATATATTGTGTTTTTCTCTTCTCGTCAACCCATTATTGTCCCACTACTGGGCACGAGTCTTCTCTCAGAATGAGATAGTTTAGGCCATAGTCCACCGCGCTGGCCAAGTGCGAATTGGTGTGTTTAGTTATAACTAATTTATATTTGCGTTTAGTTATAACTAATCAACCATCGCAGCGGTCGAAATTAGAGCGTAGTTTAAATTAAACAACTAAACTTCATATTGTGCAAAGTAGCACCAATATTTCTCTAATTTATATAAATTGTAATAATTATTTAAGTTATTTTGAACGCACCCGTTAAAGGTAAAAAGAGGTTTAATAATTTAGCTACATTTAAAAGCAATAGCGGGTATTTTGACAAAGACATCTGACGTTTTTGACGTTATGTGTTTTCATAGTAAAACATTGTTCTATTTCGTTTATTATATACTAGCTTTTGCCCGCGGCTTCGCTCGCGTGGAATTTAGCCTGCCACATAAAGTTTGCAAGGTGGTAAAGCAATGGTTCAACCAGGTTATCACCGCCGCACCTATTTCTACCGTGAAGCAGTTCTTGTGTTTCATTAGAAGGGTGTGGCTGCCGGCTCGCTTTTATATGAGGCGATCATCAAAGTCCTCGAGAGTAGCAACGCATCTGTGATTGACTTCAGATTGAACCCTTGCCCTACTTCCTAAATCTGTGTGTTCAAATTTCAAATCACAGGCACGTATATTAATTTGAATTCGTTTTGTCGGCAACGGATATTAATACTTATTCTGAAATTAAAAGTTTTAAGAAAGGGTCTCAAAACGCGTGACGTTTACCAACGCGCAGTTGGCTAGCGTGGTCAATTACAACCTTTTTTTTTCTGTTTTCGAGGGGGAAACCTTCCAAAGGTACCCGACGCCGTGGGAGCGACGCAGGGTTATGTGGGATTTTTACCGCACTAAAACCCCCCCGGTGGCCGTCCTCGGCGCTGAAAAGGAGGATTCCGGGATCTCGAAACGCCTTCAACCGGAATCCTTCGAGCGCGCTGCCCCATCGGGCTCCTCCCAGATGGGCGGCTGGGCCCACCGCTCCGTCTAGTCTTTACGACGGTATGCGACCACACATACCGCCGTCCTTCCCGGGATTGCCCGACCAAACGGTTCGAGCTCCCACTCTAGCCGTCTGCAACCCCGGAAGCCCCTTTTAGTCGCCTCTTACGACAGGCAGGGGATACCGTAGCCCTATTCTGACCCCGAGGCTACAGGGACGGGTAAACTACGACCTAAGCTACTGCTAAACTGACTTATGTGCCGAGTTGTATAACATTAAAAGGTCGATGACGATTGAATGACATATCTAACCTTTTCCACTGTTTCATTCTTATTGACCTTTTTTTTGTCGAGGGAGAAACCTTTAAAAGGTACCATACGCCGTGGGAGCGACGCAGGGTTATGTGGGATTCTTATCGTACCAGGACTCCGGGATCTTCAAAGGAACGCAACTGGAGTCCTCTGAGTGCATTGCCCCATCGGGCTCCTCCCAAGTGAGCGGCTGGGCCCACCACTCCATCTAGTCTTTACCACGATATGCGACCACACGTATACCACCATCCTTCCCGGGATCGCCTGGCTGGACTGTTCAAGCTCCTTGCATCCTGGCTCTCACGACAGCATGCGACCACACATGCTGACATCTTTCCCGAAGTTGCTGACTGGGTGTTTCGAGCTCCCAGTCTAGCCGCCCGAAACCCCGAAAGCCCCCTTTTAGTCGCCTCTTACCACAGACAGGGGATACCGTAGGCTTATTCTGATCCCGGAACTACAGGGACGTCATTCACATCGACCTTCCCCATTTTGTTCCGTGGTTTATAACCATTTAAATATTATTTTCATAGAACTTCGTTGTATACGGCGGCGGCGCACGGCGCGTATTGCCGGTCAATCAATTGAGTACGCAATATGTTATACTCGTAATATCTTCTAAACTACTTATCCAATTTACATGGTGTAAAAAGTAGATTTAATCTGTATTAGATGCTTGATTTTTTGAAATCATTTATTTTGATAAGGATTAATATTTAGTTTGTATAAAACCCATGGAAACATCAACTTCATATTTTTTAAATTTTCAAAGTATAAAAAGAGTTATTGTGGGTTATACATAAAATATAGATATATGCTGTCGCGGACTTTTATTTAGATCTATGTGAGCCAAACAATCCCACCGTACATTATATTTGGATATCTCCAACGGTTTAGGCAGCGTACGCGAAGATAGCTCTCAGGGGACAACTTTTTTTGCGACTAATCTGATATTTCTCGTTATAGTATAACCTTATTACAAAAAAATCGGTATAAATTATAGTCCATGTGTTATTCTGATGTGTAACCTATACTACTGTAAAGTTTCAACCAAATCCGTTCAGTAGTTTTTGCGTGAAAGAATAACAAACACACATACATCCTCACAAACTTTCGCATTTATAATATTAGTAGGATGTGTCAAATGCATGATAGTGTGTGTAATGTGTTTTTAGTTTTTTTATGTATGTTTTATGCATTTGAAAAAATATTAGTATTGCGTAATCCTTCTCTACATCAACTATAACCGTGCGTTTTTTCATACTCCTCCGTCTGCGGCAAGTATCTTAGAAACGGATCACAAGTTTTTGCTTCACGTATTAATATATAGATATGGGTTTAAACACATTTTACCACTAAAGATTTCGTAAGCGTTTTTGACATTCCCTAGCTCATTGTCGAACGACAACCGAATTTCGCGGCGAATTCTGAGTGTTTATTTATTAAACAAGTATATTCTCGACGGTCAGAATAAACGGGGGTCCAAGTGAATGGAAAACAGACGCTTCTGTTCACAACTGAAATAAATATTTTCATTCTTTGCACTCCCTTTACAAGAAACTTGGGGTGAATGGTGGAGAATTAAGCCGCGCTCGGCTAGAGTTGCAAGACTTTGCATTAATTTAGTCTTCTTTACGAGCAAAAGGATTTTATTGTGCTGTTTTTTGATACGATGACCTAATTCTTGAAGCGCAGTTAAATATACCAAGAGTTTCTGACAAAAATGCTAGTTGTTAGTGACTCCAAGGCTGAATTCTAAATTTGTGCTATTTTGCAGCTGGCGATTGTAAAACCTCAAGCCAAAAAAGCTAATAGACAGTTTTATTATATTATTGCGCGTATTGGGCGCGACAATACTTTTTTTTAATTAATACCGTGAATGTGTTCTCTAGTTGTTTGGAGTTTTTGGAATTTATTTTGAGTTTCCAAAAGGTAAGGCTGTTTTGTTCATGGGAATATTGCATACCAGCAAACTGCTATTTGACTAGAGCCATATAAAAATGATTTTCGGTTAAAACCATAAATATTTAACATAGACCAGGTTATGTTTTTCGTAAGTTTTTGGGGTCGTCGAATTAAAATCCGAGTTTCAAGGAGAATCTTCGCGGTTATCAAAAATCCTGACGTGATGAGGGTGATAAGTTGCAGCATACGGGTAAGATGATTTCCGTATTTTTATTTAAATTCCTAAATTCGTAAATATGAAAAAATCATAATTACTAAAAGCTTAATTTACCTAATATGAAAAACCATTGGAATAGAATTCATATTTCCAAAAATGTAAAAACTTTATAAACTTTACAACGTTAAATGTATAATCAACATTTAACTTAATTTCGTCAACATATTCCCAAAAAAGACATATAAAATAGCCGTTACTACAAAAAGAAGCAAGGTAGTTATTTGCAATGTTTAAAAATGACTTAGCCGTAAATATGAAGGCCCCGTCAATTCGTGCGAGTTACTGAGCGTAAATGAATCGGAATAAAGGAATCGACGGAACGGGCGATGTTGCTGAAAAACGAATGAGCCGACGCCAATAAATATTTCTCATGCTTTTTTCTTTCAATCTCGCTGCGGAGGGCAGTAAGTTTGACCTGAATTTGTTATACTTTGATGCGTAATCGACGTTTTTTCTTGAAATATGTTGTTTTTAAGCTATATTATTTAAAAGGTATTTTGAGTAGTTGTATTCTACGCAAAGAGGTATTGTGATTAAGGATATAGTTATCTATAGCAATATAGATAACTATATCCTTAATCGCAATAAGATTGTATATACTTAAAGTTACTATACATTAAGTAATTATATAAAAAAAAACGGATGAAAGAAGCATTTAGAATCACAAATATTGCGTATTTACTGTTTGTTTGTTGGCATACACGGCTCTTATGATAATCAAAACTTCAAGTATATAATTTAGTAAATTCGTATATGTGGAAACAAGTGTCGTAGTCAAACCATTATTGTTCTACTGCTGCGCACGGGTTTTCTCTCGGAATGAAAGATTATAGGCCACAGTCCACCACCAAATGCGAATTGGTGGACAAGGAAACAAGTGTAGCATCATTAAATAAAAGAGAAATAAAAGATTGACTGGAATCGACTCTTAAACATATAAAATAACTATTTCCGTATCAAAACTAGGAAAGGTCACACGACTGAAACTAAGTTCAAAACTACAACCGTATTCCATAACTAAATTAATTTCCTTGCAAAATATTAACACGGGCGAGGTTGCGCGCAGGGCAATGTTATAAATACGAATGACCCTCAATATTTCGCAACGGAGCAAGCAATAAGTTTGTGACCCCACCTGAATATATTACGTTTGGAAACGTCATCGTCATATTGGTATAAAATCTTCGCTTTTAGGCCGGATAATCCAATATCATTTCCATTTGTTTATTGCAATAAAGATATATTGGAACTGTTGTTGGCTACATTTTATTTATTGTATATTTTTTTGCTTTGTAGATAAATATTCTATTCCAGAATTAATATCTTAGGACAAACGTACAAAATATGTTTTTTAGAAATATTTCCGGAATGGAATTGCAAATGACTAAGTATTTTTTCTTGTTTTCGTGTCTTCATTCGATAAATATAATAACAATGTACAAATTAATTTCCTTGCAAAATATTAATACGGGCGAGGTTGCACGTAGGGCAATGTTATAAATACGAATGACCTTCAATATTTCGCAACGCAGCAAGCAATAAGTTTGTGACCCCACCTGAATATATTACGATTGGAAACGTCATCGTCATATTGGTATAAAATTTTTGCTTTTAGGCCGGATAATCCAATATCATTTCCATTTGTTTATTGCAATAAGAATATATTGGAACTATTGTTGGCTATTTTTTATTTGTTGTATAATTTTTGCTTTGTAGATAAATATTCCATTCCAGAATTAATATCTTAGGACAAACATATAAAATATGTTTTTTTTTGTAATATTTCCGGAATTTAATTCCAAATAATCCAATATCATTTCCATTTGTTTATTGCAATAAAAATATTGGACCTTTAGTTGGCTCATTTTTATTTGTTGTATAATTTTTACTTTTTGGATAAATATTCCATTCCAGATTAATTTTCTCAGGAAGAACATGGAATCCCGAATGGATACAATTTATTCTTGTTTTTATATTTTTATTGTATGATATGAATTGAAAAGATATATAATATATATAAGGGTAGTGTTTTAATAATTAGGCTGTTGTTTGTTGGCTTTGATAATTTCTAAAGCTTCAATCATGTATCGTATGAAAAATTATTTAAACATAAATACGCTTTTTTATTTTTAACGCAAATTAGTGGGCATCCATATATCTGTTTATCAGTATCAGTACCTATCTGTGACCGTAGTGAAAAAAGGTAAAATATTGGTAAAACATTGTTCTTTTGATAGTTCTCCGTTTCTTTAGAATTTTGGTGGAAGTAAACTTAGCAAGATTCAAATTTATACTCGTTTTCAATAAACATACAAGAATGGGTTTTTGGAATGGGTTCTCGCAACCTGTCAAGAGATGGCTGTTGGTCAAATTAATTAAAATATCGTTTGTTTGTTACAGATAACTGAAGTCTCCGATCTCTATAATGTAGAAATGTAAGTACAGGAGCACCGTGGTGTCTTTTAACTCAGTATTTTTTTATAACATTGAAGTTGCAAACGAACATGTAGCCCACCTGATAGTAAATGGCCACTGCCGCTCATGGACATCAGTAAGCAACTTTATATAGAGCAAGTGTTCAATCTGAAGTCGCGTTGCTGCTCCCGAGGACTGAGGTAGTCGCCTCATATAAAGGTGTGCCGGCAACCGCACTCTTTCATCGAAACGCAAGAACTGCTTCACGCTAGAAATACGTATGGCGGTGGTACCTCTCCGGTCGAACCATTGTTCTACCACCTTGGTGGAATTTAATCAACCCCAATAAGTAACAATATGTTGGCAAAAGTTCGGTGGGTATTGCATGTTTCAAACGTATATATATATCCAATAATTTAAGCAATACACACTAATCTTAGATTAATACTATGTTGTATACAAATAATATGCTTAGATTCGACGAACGAGCTAGATTCGAACACTAGTAATAATTTCTCTACGTCAGCACCATCGTAACACAAATTGCTTGTAGAATTTCATAGTAATTTCAAATGTAAATTGGCAATTTGGGCAAGCGACGATTTCAGAATAACCGGTGTTATTCATAATGTTTCAATTTATTAAGACACTTTATTTGGTTCTTATTAAGACGGCACTGAATTTGAAATGCCTTAATTCCCGGGTCGTAACAAATAAAATAACTATAATGGATTCCCTGTTCAATATTCAATAGATCGGAAATCTATGAATATGGTTTATTAGATATGGAGTTCTCGGAGATGGCTAATATTTTTCGATAAAATTTCGTTTAATGTAACCAGTTGGCACTGATCTTATTCGGGTCCATCGAGCCGTTGATTAAACGATGACAAGTTTATTATACTTTGGACTTGCTTTAGCACTAGCGAGTAGCGAGTAGAAAAAGTAAATTGAGCAATGTATGGCATTAACATTTTGAATGCAAAAGTTTGTCATCCTCACAAACATTCGCATTCAAAATGTTTGTGTTTGTTTTATGTGTTTGTAGATTTTTTACAAAAAACTATAGATTGCATTTCGCTGAAATTTGGCGTACATGTGACTTACGATCTGTATTAACAGATAGGGTGCTCATTACCATGTAAATGTAATCAAAGCGAGTGGAGCCGCGGCAATAAATAGTACCACAATAGATAGCGATTTTTAAGCTATTGCATAGCTTTGATCGTGGGCTTTGAGCGCTGCGACCGAATCAAGAAATTTCGTAACTAAAAAACCTAACACCCCCCACTCCGCCTACCAGATAGCGCGGCCTAGCGTTTGCTTAACGTGTATGTACCTACATGGTACTACAGTACGAAGCTCGCATGGATCGAGACGAGCTGCTTGGAAATCGGACGAATATGTAAGCAGCTTTTTGTGAGGAAGTATATAGTATCAAAGATAAAAGTTTGTTATAATATAACAGAAAAAGCTTTCCCGTGGCAGTCCCCGAGTGCCGCACGTTTTTTTATCGATACATCGTTGATATAATTATAGAGTTAGTTTGAGATGGTCACAGATTTGTTTCCCGATGCATTTAGAATTCTACTATTACATGTTATTAATTACTTTGAATAAATAGAACCCATCAATTGTGTAATGAAGATAAAATACATTATATTAGTCTATGTATTTCATCGTATTATCAAAATGGGTGCGTTGAATAATAACAATTCTGTT
This sequence comes from Spicauda simplicius, assembly GCA_949699795.1. Lineage (NCBI taxonomy): Eukaryota > Metazoa > Arthropoda > Insecta > Lepidoptera > Hesperiidae > Spicauda > Spicauda simplicius. The sequence continues at coordinate 1,664,649 of OX453075.1, read as the reverse complement.
AAAAGTTTAATATAGTTACTCCACATAATTTACGAATAATTCTCTCTCTCTCTCTCTCCTCTCTCTTTGTGTGTTTCTTACATGTATGAACGTCATGATAATCAACCAAATAAATTTCTTAAACGATAAAAAATGATCGTCACCTGGTCACAGTGAGACAATTCACGAAAGCGGATATTATCCGCGTTGATCGGACAGTCATATGCATTTTTTGTTTTTATGTAAAGTTTTTATTACATATAAATTTATGCTAGCTATCTGGAATTCCGTTTATCGTAAATCTGTGGCTATCAACTTTTCATAAACTGTTGTAAACGATTAGGGAACTAACATTTAGTAGTTAGCGGGTTATTTATAAATATTCTCTTTTTATTTCTAGTTTATAAATTAACTGTGATGTAATTCGGTTCAGGTAAAGTTATAATTTTCTTATAGAATTTTGAAGATGACGCATGAAATTGGAGACATAACTTCTTTCGTATATTGAAATGAATGTTCATCAATTTCGTTAATGATTGAAATATTGTTAATCCAAATTCATCCCTTATTTTGATTAATATTGTAAAGCAATTTATCAGGGAATGTTATAACTTCCTTGCATTCTGTCACCGCAATGTGGTGTGATTTTGTTACTAGTAGAATAGACTGAGATATATGAATAGAAGAGCAGTGATAGCCTAATGGTTGAAACTTGCCCTCTCGATCGGGAGGTCCGAGGTTCAAACCCAGGCACGCACCACTGATTCATATGCGCATTAGAAATTAATTATTACTGCTTTTCGGTGAAGTAAAACATCGTGAGGAAACCTACACACCCGAGAGTTCTTTAAAAAAAAAATCCTCGGAGGTGTGTGAAGTCCACCAATTCGCACTTGGCCAGCACGGTGGACTATAGCCTTAACTCTCTCATTCTGAGAGAAGACCCGTGCCCAGCAGTGGGACAATAATGGGTTGACGAGAGAGAATAGACGCGCTCAGAGGACTCCGGTTCGTTCCTTTGAAGTTCCCGGAGTCCTCTTTGTAGCGTGGAGAACAGCTACCGGGGGGGTTTGAGTGCGGTAAAAATCCCACAATCTGCGTCGCTCCCACCATGTCGGGTACCTTTTGAAGGATTCTCCTTCGAGAAAAAAAAGACTGTTAATTCGATAATAGGTAAGACTCTAGTTTTTTAGACTTTAGACTTAACTTTACATTTCTTTTGAAGATTGAAGTGGGGAAAGAGCTTTAAATCTTCATGCTGATAAGTTTTCACTCACGCCGATAAATATTTTATAAAAAAATTCACATTGAACAGGGGTTTTAAGTGAAAATGAGATCTTACTCGCCTCATACGAAAGTGAGACGGGAACTACATACCCTTCCGCCGAAATGCTTGAAATGTCTTTATTTTTTGTATAGGCCTACGGGGGCACTTACAAATTGTCAGTTACATTTTTTTCTTATACTACCACCGGATCGGAACATGACCTCAACTGAGAAGGTCCGACAAGGAACTCAGCGGGTTTGTCTTTTTTGTCATTTATATCTATTTTTTTAATATTATTACAATCATGTATTTTTACATGGTAATGAAAGTTAGTTCCAGTAGCAATTAGCTCTAGAGCTGGCCATACACATCTTACCATTTTGCAATAAAGTTGATAAAAGATGTCCAAGAATTTCAATATTTATTTACTATCAGATGGTTTAATTGATGAATATCAGTTAAAATTACTTTTTAACTACCACTTTCTAACTCCAACTTCAAAATTATATACGGAAACTAAATTAATGAGCGTAAAACAGTTATACACATATAATACTTGCATACTAATTAGAATAAATTTGAACAACTCACTCCATACTAACTTATCATTTACAAAAGTTAAACAAACAACGTCTCGGTCCACGCATCGTGCGAGTTTCATAGTTACGCCTAAGATCCGAACCAATTACGTTAAGAAGACTATAAATAAAAAAAAAAAAAAAAATACAACCGACTTCCATGCCACATAAAAGTAAAAAATAATTTAATTACATTTTGGTTTAGAGCAAACACAGTACTTAGTACATAGTTCCGGAGTCAGCGCTCATATAAGACACATATAGTTTCGTCGTGATCCAGCGAAATATGGTGAGCGCCGACTTCGGAACTATGTACTAAGTACTGTGTTTGCTCTAAACCAACATGTAATTAAATTATTTTTTACTTTTATAGCTCTAGGATAGCAGTAACCCTGCATCATCAGAATCGAGGAGTTGAAGGTAAAATTTTCGTCAACCTATATAAGCGTAGATATATAATACATATTTCAAGTTACATAAGAATCGAATCGGCAGAAGTCGAGTTATCACAAATTATCTAAAAAACTCGAGGAGTGGTGGTGGTTTCCACCCCATAACTCAAAGAGTTAAGCATCACAGCATACTCATGTCCAAGAGAAAAAGTTGCGTGATGAAATTTCCTATCAAATGAAAGAATGAAAATGGAAATCGGTTTAGAAACATCCAAGTTATTCAAGATTTTAAGAAACTGACATTTTCCAATTTTTCTGGGAAAACTGCCGGAATGTTTTCATTTTCCTCAATATGGGACTGCCTGTGAAACTAGCCGCATACAATGTCGTATAGATCGTGTCGGTAGGTAAACGATTTCTGGCCATTTCGCCCGAACATAAAAAAAAAAATATACGTGACGAATAGATAACCTCTTTCCTTTGGGAAGTCGGTTAACAAAGGCGCACGGCTTTATAACAAATTACCCTCATCAATATAAAAATATTACTTCACCTAAACAGTTCAAAAAGGAACATTACAGATAATTTTTAATTACTTTTGAGCAAATTGCATAATCTTATCTATTAATCATTTTTTGTTTTTCTGTCTTGTAACAATAATTGTAACGAACGACAAGTTATAAACTTTTATGATGTTATTGTTCTCAAGTAAGTGACAATGAGTCTTTTTGAGAATAAATTCTTTAAACCCAAACCTAATATAATGTGGGTAATGGGAGATAATGGTATTGGTAGGTGAATAACGTCTCGAAAAAAGCAATTAAATATCTGTCCCGTGGAACTATTATCTACGAGAAAACTTATCCGGGCAAATTGTCCTTGAAACAGAACAATTAGACAGCGCTCCCGAGGGACGCAAAAAGTCGGAATTACTTATGTTCCCGAACTACCCAGTGACTTGATTAGGGTACTCCCATAGTTTTTATCTATTGCGTCACGGTATACTCATATCCTTTATGTGTCGGCTAAACAGTTTTTAATTATTTATTTATACTTGACGGAGCGGGTGGTTCTTTTTCGCTCATCGTATCAGGATAACCTACTGTGGGCTCTGATAGGGAATGTTAGCACGAGAATAAATTGCAGACTTGATTTTAACACACAGTATATTGCCGAATTAAACTTGTTACAATTACTGAATTAATCAAACTAAATTAAGTAGGCAAGTAATCGTAGCACTAAGAACGCGGGATGATTTTAGAGTCGTCTGCTTCGGCCGACCGTTAACGATAGACTGAGGTGTCGGCCATTAAACTGGTACAACCCTAACTTCATCGAACGCCACTAGATGGCGCTGGCGTTCCGGTGTTGCCACAATACCGCCATTTCCGACATACTTTTATATTAAAACCTAACAATAAGGCTGACGGACCATCGAACGGAATGTAATCACTGTAATCTATAGTAGTCACGTACAATACCATAGCAGCCGCTAGCCTTCCAAGAGAGCGGTTTTTTGGGCATTTCTTGAAGAGCACTATTTAATAGTTTAGAGATCAGAGAGTTTTATAGGCCATTGAATTGTTACAATTTAAGGACTGATTATTGCATTTTATTTTTTAGAGGACGCAATATTGTTTTTGGAACATTTGTGGGGGGTCAATTGAAGCTTAACCTCAAGTTTGTGAGGCAGCTGCCCTTGTCCGCCGGCCGCCTTCTTTAAAAAAGGGGTGAAAACATTTCTTTCGCGAAACTATGCATCTTACAAAAATATGTTACGTCACACTACAAGATTGGTCTGAGGTATTTTTTTTGTTAAAATGTATAAAAGTTATAGAGCAAAAAATATATAAAAAAATTCTTACTTTTTTGCTTATTACTTATATTTTTTGGGCAAAAAGTTAAATAAACATATTTGAAAAAATAATTTGCTACAAATTATGTCTTAACAATTTTTCGTAAGATGCGTATGTCCACTGACAACATTGCCGATATTGATATCGATTATTGATCGATCTGTCAAAAGGATGCCAAAGAAGTCGACATACATATTGGCATAAATAAACTATATGTATATTTACTCAATTATATTTTTTACTGAGTCATCCATTTCAATCCAACCTATCGTGACGTTTCTTAATAGAATAAAACTATAAAGTATGTCACCTAGCTATAAAAAGTAGTCCAAAACTAATCGGAGCTACCCCTTGAATCGCAACAATTAGAGGTCCCAAGGGACGCAAAAAGTCGGAATTACTTATGTTTGCGAACTACCGACTGACTTAATTAGGGAAAGTTTTTATCCAGTTGCGTTGCGTGGCGGTAAATAGGTCTCGCACGCTCGATGTCCCATTTGGGAAGTTATATGAGAAAACGACTTTATGCTCAGTCAATTTGGGTAGTTGTGTAGTTTTTTCTTAAGGTTTTTCTTTAGTGGCATTGGCGCTTCTGTTGTGACACTCCATATATTGAGAACTCGAGTATAAGTTGAAGGAAAAATCATCATATTGAACGTAACTTGCAAAAATACGAATTTAAGTTACATTCAATCAATTATACTAATATTAAAATTGTTTCATAGACTGGTAGGTTTATGTCTTAATTAAAGTTCAATATTTGCAAAATATAGAGCAGTGATAGCCTAATGTTTGTAACTTGCCTTCTCGATCAGGAGGTCCGAGGTTCAAACCCAGGCACGCACCACTGATTCATGTGCGTATTAGAAATTAATTATCACTGCTTTTCGGTGAAGGAAAACATCGTGAGGAAACCTTCACACCCGAGAGTTCTTTAGAAAAATGGTTCTCGAAGGTGTGTGAAGTCCACCAATTCGCACTTGGCCAGCGCGGTGGACTATGGCCTAAACTCTCTCATTCTGAGAGAAGACCCGTGCCCAGTAGTAGGACAATAATGGGTTGACGAGATTTGCAAAATAAGATACTATTAGACTAACTAACTTAAAACTTTTTTTTGCTTTGGTGTAAAGATGTATTTTTGGAGACACAACAAAATTGCTTTGCGGCGTCGATATACATGTATATGAATTTAGATTTATATTGTCACGAAATTGATCTATTTTAATATATAACGGATACTCATGATACACTTACCGCGTTAAATTTCTTTACTTCTTTACTTCATTTGAACATTTCAATGATTGTGTGCAAAATGCAGCATGGAACAGCACTCCTACCACAAAAGATTCCCTTGAGTCTGACTGCTCGAAGCCAGTTCGAGAACTTGTAGCAGAAAAAAGACAGGCGCGTAAATTGTGGCAAACTACCAGATTTCCTAAGGACAAAACACGATTGAACTATCTAAGGGTGCGTCCACATCTGGCGAATGCGCCGCGAATGCGCAGCTCGCGAGCCGCTCGCGATCTGCTCGCGAGCTGCGCGCGTGCATCAAGGCAATGGTTTGGTGCGCCTCTTTAGCGCAACTCATGCAAGGCTCGTATAAAGCGCGCGCGCGGCGCGCGAACCGCGCGCGATCTGCGCGCACTCAATTCTCGAGCTACAGTTCCGTTTATTGGCTTAGTACTTTTGAAGATGTCGGACGACACTAGTGCTTTTAATATAATTGCTGCATCATTGGCTATTATAATACTGATAAAAAGGAAAAAAAGAGACAACGGCGTTGGTGGCAAAATCCTATTTTTAAAAGAAAACAGGGAAAGTTACGGGTGCGGGGTTTGAGGCGCGGGCGGAAAGAAGACGCGAGACGCTAGCGCGCCACCCGCGCGCCGCCCGCGCGCTGATCGCGTACGGCGCGTAGGTTGCGCGCGAGCTGCGCGCGAGCGGCGCGCGAGCGGCGCACGAACAAAAATGCACGCGCGCAGCTCGCGAGCAGATCGCGAGCGGCTCGCGAGCTGCGCATTCGCGGCGCATTCGCCAGGTGTGGACGCACCCTAACAGCTAAGCTTAAAAGATTACTAAGAACTGAAGAAAACGATAGGATACAGAACCACTTGCGTAACCTGGATACTTCTGCAGCTAGCGACTATTCTTTATGGAAAGTAACCAAAAACCTTAAAAAATCGACTACATCCAATCCTCCGATACGCAGACGGGATGGCTCTTGGGCTAAAACCAACCTAGAGAAAGGTGAAGCTTTTGCTTCTCATTTAGATAACGTCTTCACACCAAACATAATGGATAACATATCTAGTCCGCATAGTGAAGACATCCCTAAGCGCCTGGATGAGCCTTTCCAACTCGATCTCCCGTTAAGAAAAATAAAGAAACAGGAAGTAGCTGAAATCATTGGAAATCTCAATAAAAAGAAAGCACCTGGGTACGATCTGATTACCGCAAGACTCCTCTGTGAAATACCAAAAGTAGCTATCACTTTTTTGACACACTTGTTCAATGCTATACTCCTCAGAGGTATTTTTCCACCTCAATGGAAGGTAGCACAAATCAAAATGATCCTCAAACCTGGCAAACCTCCTGAAGAGGTATCATCCTACCGGCCGATCAGCCTACTGCCCATATTGTCAAAGGTAATGGAAATCCTCTTCCTTAACCGATTGAACCCAGTCATAGCCGAAAAGAATATAATACCTGACCATCAGTTTGGATTTAGAAAGAAACATGGTACTATAGAACAGGTCCACAGATTAGTAGAGGAAATTCATAAAGCCTTTGAAAATAAAAAATACTGCTGTGCAGCGTTTTTAGATATTTCACAGGCGTTCGACCGGGTTTGGCACGAAGGCTTGCTTTACAAAATAAAGACACTACTCCCATCAAACTATTACATATTTCTTAAATCATATCTTGCTGAGAGATATTTCTATGTAAAGCTAGGAGAAGACACAACTAAACTCCATAGGATCTATGCTGGAGTACCCCAGGGTAGCGTGCTCGGCCCAATTTTGTATCTTATTTTTACCTCTGATCTACCTATGACCGACGGAGTTCTGCTGGGTACCTTTGCGGACGACACAGTAGCCTTAACAGTCCACGACGAACCGACGGAAGCCAGCAACATACTCCAACGATGCCTTAACCACATTGCAGATTGGTTGTGTGCCTGGCGGATAAAGGCCAACGAAACAAAATCGGTACAGGTTACCTTCACCACGAGACGAGAAACGTGCCCTCCCGTATCGCTTAATGGAGCTCAAATAGCCCAAGCAAACGACGCCAGATACCTTGGAGTCTATTTAGATCGTCGTCTTACTTGGAGAAACCATATATTTACAAAACGAAAAGCCCTTGGTATACAGCTCAGGAAAATGTACTGGCTGTTTAATAGACAATCACAACTGTCTCTGGAAAATAAGTTACTGCTATACAAGTGTATACTCAAACCGGTTTGGACTTACGGGATTCAACTTTGGGGGACCGCATCCAACTCAAACATAGAAATCCTACAGCGATTCCAATCAAAAATGCTTAGGATAATCACCAATTCTCCCTGGTTCATTACGAACCAACAATTACACCACGACCTTCGAATGAGAACAGTTCAAGAAGAAACCAAATACCTAATGCCTTCTTATAAAACAAGACTGGACAAACATCCGAATATACTAGCCACGAGCTTGATGAATGTCGATACGACTTTCAAACGACTAAAAAGAAAATCACCAAGGGATCTCATACCTGTGGAATAAGTCAAAACTTCATAAACTACCTATTATAAGGGGACATGTCACTGGACCGACTCTCCTCCAAGACGAGAAACATACTTAAACCGTTTGCTGAATGTTATAGGAAAAACAGATTGCAATAACAAATATATGAAAAAAAAAAAAAAAAAAAAAAAAAAAAAAAAAAAAAAAAAAAAAATTCTTTACGACATCTTGAAGGTGGCAGAACCAGTGTAGTTCGACAGGGAAAGTACCACCGCCACACCTAATTCTAGCGTGAAGCATTTCTTGCGTTTTGATGGAAGAGTGTGGTTGCCGACTTTCACACGAGGCGAACATCATAGTCCTCGGGAGTAGCAAGGCATCTGTGATTGACCACTTACCATCAGGTGAACTGCATGCTCGTTTGCTACATCAGTCTGATAAAAAAAAAGAAAATCACATCACAAAACAAAATCTAAGTTCATCAGTTACGTGTGACGGGATTGAACTTGTTACCTCTATTTATGTCTTAGTGAACAAAATTTAATTTATGCAAAAATTATTTAAACAAACAAGTATCTTAATTGGAAACCGAGATTACAATCGAACAGGATTGTATCTTGCATAATGAATACGTTTGAAACTGGCTGTGAGCACTTCATCAGACTACTCGGAGCTTATAAGAAAACATGAAAATTTAATAAGAAAATAATGTCGAGTCTGCTATTCTATTACTTAATGTATCTAAGATAAGGTCGCTGGATTCTTCGTAGTTCGACTCTTCAGGCACTATATTTTGCCAACCCATTATTGTCCTACTGCTGGGCACGAGTCTTCTCTCGGAATGAGATAATTTTAGGCCACAGTCCACCGCACTGGCCAAGTGCAAATTAGTGGACTTCACACACCTCCGAGAACTTTTTTTTATTTTGATAAGTGTGGCTATCTGGCTATAGTGCCTGAAGTCTCGACTTGAGCCCAGGAGTGTCCTCAACGCCTGTTATGGCCAACAACACACATGAGACGAAGTACCATTAACGACGACCCGCGTGGCGGAGCGGTTATCATACCGATCTGACGCGCAATGGGTCCCGGGTTCGATGCCCGGTCAGACAGGTATCTGAATTTTGAGTTTAAATTCATGTCCAGGGTCTGGGTGTTTGTGTAGTCGTCTTGTGTGTGTCCGTGGTACCCATGACACAGGATAAATCCTAGTGTAGGGCTATGAGTGTAGAAAGCGTGCGTGTGTGTTAGTAAGGAAGATTCCAATATTATGGGATGGATGTACATAACATAAATACATTTATTTACTTCAAATCACAGTTTAATTGAAAGCTGAGATTGCAACCGTCGAACAGAGTTGGTTATTTCATAATAAATGCGATTCGCTTCTGCAATCGCCTGTGAAGCTCTTAGCTATTTATAAGAAAACATGAAAATTTAATAAGAAACACTCGGCACCTTTAAGAAGTGAGAATATTATTGAATATTTTTAACACTTAACAATTCTTACTTCGACTCGGTGTGCATTATGGATGCTGTAAATCCGAATACGTTTGCTATGTTGATAGGTTGGATGTTATACTTGTATATAGTCTTGATACCTTGCTTACCTATTTCATATTAGATATGTAATAACTTTAGGGGAGGCCTATGTTTAGGGGAGGCCTATGTTCAGCAATGGACAGCAAAAGGCTGATGGATAATAACTTCAGCAGTGATAGCCTAATGGTTGAAACTTGCCAACTTAATCGGGAGGTCCGTGGTTCAAACCCAGGCACCACTGATTTATGTGCGTATTAGAAATTAAGTATCACTGCTATTCGGTGAAGGAAAACATAGTAAGGAAACCTACACACCCGAGAGTTCTTTAAAAAAGTTCTTGTAGGTGTGTAAGGTCCACCAATTCGCATTTGGCCGGTGGACTATGGCCTAAAACTCTCTCATTCCGAGAGAAGCCTCTTGCCCAGCAGTGGGATAATAATGGGTTGACGATATAATAACTTCAGATTTTAATCATGATCTATGTATCTGAATTGGAATACCTTTTTTTTCATTGTATTTTGTAACTTCAGTGTTTGAATAAGTTCGTAATGTAAATAATGTTAGAAAAATACATTTGACTTTAAATTGTTACAAATTTTGACAAAGTAAATCGATTTAAACGAATACTTAATGTTAACTCAAGATTTGGACTTTGAATATTTACAATTCCTTTCAACTCAATATTCAATGTTAGTTTAATACGATTTCGAAAACGTAGATAGTAACTTTTTTAATTTTTTAATTTCTATTGATCAAATAACTCAGTCTTATAAACTATTTTTGGAAATATTTATTTGAATGCGATTTTATAGACAAAAAAGACGAACAAAAGAGGAATTCATACAATTTTTATCATCAAAGCATTGCGTGGAACCTTTAATATTACTACATGTTATTGTTATTTTATGAATGGGTACAGTGGCATATTAGATACAGCTTTTTTTGTCTTCTAATCTGTTAACTCTGTATTAGAAATCAAGTAAAACCGCAATTTAAACTACCTATTACAAATACTAATCACCCGTCGCAAAGGTCGAAATTTGACCGTAATTTAAATTAAAAAACTAAACTCCATATTATCCAAAGTAGCACCAATATTTCACTAATTTAAATTAATTGTAATAATTTTCAAGTTATTTTGAATCACATCTGTTGAAGATAAAAAGAGGTTTATTAACTAAGCTGCATTAAAACAAGAAGGTGGTAGAACCAGTGTAGTTCGACCGGGGGTACCACCACCACACCTATTTCTAGCGTGAAGCATTTCTTGCGTTTCGATGAAAAGGTGTGGTTGCCGGCACACTTTCACTTGAGGCGCCTATCATAGTCCTCGAGAGCAGCAACGCATCTGTGATTGACTCAGACGGAACCCATGTTCTGTATGTAGTTGATTACAAATGCCCATGGGCAGCAGTGACCACTTACCATCAGGTTGACTGCATGCTCGTTTGCTACTTCAGTCAGATAAAAAGTCTTTATTTCATTAAAATCCACCTACTGTATCAAAATAATTACAATTTAAACTTGTACCTTTTTTAAACTCGTGTGGAATCTAGATGTAAAGTTAGTAATAAATAATTAACTTGAATTTGTTATGTAACGAATAGTAATATTTGACATTCGCAAATGCGAATGCGGATGTCTAAAAACATGCGAATACTTACGAATGCTAATATTGGTTATATCAATAAACCTTTTCATACACTCATAAACATCATGCTTCTGACATGGTCAGGTAAAAATATTGTAACAGATTTTTTTTCCAAGAGACATTAGTCGGTGCAAAATATAAATGTTCCGCGTGGCAGAGCGCTTACCATACCGGTCTGACGCGCAATGGGCTCCGGGTTCGATTCCCGGCCAGACAAGTATCTGAATGATGAGTTTAGATTCTGTTCTGGGTGTTTGTGTATTCGTCTTGTGTGTGTCCATGGTACCCACGACAGGAGAAAGTCCTATTGTGGGACTATGAGTGTAAAAAGCGTGTAAAGACATTTTTTTTATCTGATTGAAGTAGCAAACTAGCAGTCCAACTGATGGTAAGTGGTCACTGCCGCCCATGGACACATGTAAGCAACTTCAAATAGAACATGGGTTCTATCTGAAATCAATTACAGACGTGTTGCTACTCCCGAGGACTAGGATGGTCGCCTCATACAAAAGTGTGTCGCAACCACACCCTTCCATCGAAACGCAAAAAATAGCTTCACGATAAATTCATAGCATATAGCTTCTCGTGTTCGGTCAGACGCAGACAATGTACTTACAAGGTCTTCGTCTGAGCACAATTGGGTTTCAATAGAGTTTGTTCTGAAAGTTTTTTCTTCATTTAAATTCCCAATCGCCATTCTGTTCTGAAATTCCTTTGCGGAGAAATATTTAAGTTTTCACAACTGTTGCGAACTTCTGAAAGACCTATTGTTTCTGGAATGAATGGGTTAGGTTTTCATTTAACGATAACTTGTTTCTCTTGTCATTGGCTACTTATATAGTCTGTGCAAGTTTTACGTTTAAAGGCGTTTTGCACCTGTTTTTTCTAGTTATAATAAATTTATGCTGGGAATATTCTTCGCGGAGCTTTGAAAGTCAATAAGCTTCGTACTAAGGTTTTTATTTTAGTAGGAAGGTTTTTGACGACCCGCGTGGCCGAGTGGTGATCTGAATGATGAGGCTTCTGACATGGTCAGGTAGAAATATTGTCACTAAGATTCTTTTCCAAGAGGTCACATTGGTCGGTACAAAATATAAATGTCGACCTGCGTGGCAGAGCGGTTACCATACCAATCTGACGCGCAATGGGCTCCGGGTTCGATTCCCGGCCAGACAAGTATATGAGTGATGAAGTCAGATCTTTGTTCTGGGTCTGGGTGTTTGTGTATTCGTCTTTGTGTGTGTCCTTGGCACCCACGATACAGGAGAAAATCCTACTGTGAGGCTATGAGTGTAGAAAGCGTTTAAAGGCGTTTAAAAAAAAGTAGGTAATATTTTGAAAAAGCAGCGTAAACAACTCCATATTATATTATCTCTAAGACAACGCAAATACATTCATCTCATTCTAGGCACAGAAATTTGAATGCAGCTTTTTAAATTGCATTTGACATATTGCTTTTGAACAATTGAGTTATTTTGATTTTGATGTCACCTAATATTAATGAAATGAAATGAAATGTCTTTATTTTGCATAGGCCTTCGGGGGCGCTTACAAATTGTCAGTTACATTTATATATATTTTTTTACACTACCACCGGATCGGAACACGACCTCAACTGAGAAGATCCGGCAAGAAACTCAGTGGGTTTGTCTTTTTTCTTTGTATATCTTTTTTTATATTTTTTATTTGCCATCTTTTTTTACATGGGTAACAAATTATATTATCACCTGTTGACATATCTGTTTGAAATATGGTACAATCTACAGTTGGTAAATTCACCATATTTCAAATTGTTCTTCGTGTTTAATAAATGTAAAATCAATAAAATGTTATAAAAAAAATAATAATGACCAAAATTTGTTCACAGGTTTTCGACAACAATATTACGGACGACTGTCATCGTAACACAAAGTAATTAATATTGATTCATTGAAAAAAATTCGTTTCGTTATTTTCGTTGTCTTATTTAATAAAGCTTTCTATACTCATTGAGAGCATTGTGGGTGCATAGATACCCAAAGATGAATATGCAAACCCACATACCGAGAACTAAATTTAAAATTCAACGTTTTTATATATATGTGACTGGGATCGAACCCAGAATTCTCGGCGAGTCAATCCGGCATCATAACCGCATCGCTACATGGATCACACGTTATGTTTTTTGATTTTTTTATATGTATCAAATGACAATACGTGCAATTTACATGTTCCCATCTGGTATATTTCCTGAGATGTTCACTTTGTGTCTGGCGAGATAGTGTGTATGAAAAATAAAATCATTCGAGCACAAGCTAGTCACAAATAAATTACAAAGTTGCTCCGTAGGGCGACCCGGAGACGCTTAGAATACACAACACTTGTCTTAAGAATGTGTCTGACTGACAACGAGTCTCTATTATCGAGTGTCGTCAACCCATTATTGTCACACTGTTGGGCACAGGTCTTCTCTCAGAATGAGAGAGTTTTAGGCCATAGGCCACCACGCTGGCCAAGTGCGAATTGGTGGAGTACTTGATTAATAATACTCAAGTAGCAAACGAGCCATTGCTGCCCATTGACATCTGTAAGCTTTTCCATACAGAACAAAGGTTCGATCTTAACTCAATCCCGCGTTGTTACTTCCGACGACTATTTTTTTTATCTGACTGAAGTAGCAAACTAGCCTACGGTTCACCTGATGGTAAGTGTTCACTGCTGCCCATGGACATCTGTAAGCAACTTAAAATAGAATATGGGTTCTATTTGAAGTCAATCACAGATGCGTTGTTACTCCCGAGGACTATGATGGTCGCCGATGATATATGTGCGCCGGCAACCACACCGTTCCAACGAAACTTAAAAAAATCTCAAGCTAGAAATAGATGTGGCGGTGGTACTTCCCCAGTCGAACTACGCTGGTACTACCAGCTGTAAAGTCGGTTTGAAATGAGACGGCAACCTTACTGAAACGCTAGAACTGCTTCACGCTAGAAATACCGTGTTGGTGGTACCTCCAGGTCAAACCATATACTCAAATACAGTCTAACTTGCAATTTATACTAGGTCCATATATTTTATATGAAATATTTCTCTTCTCACTTGAACGATTCTCATCTGCGTTGCAATATAGATATCGCGATGAGAAATATATTAAAGAAATCTGTACAATATAATTAAACAATATTGATACGTGAAGAGAACTTTAAAACGTACGACATGGGGACTCTCTCCTTGTTAATATAAACATAAATCTCAGCTTAGTAAAAATTCCTAAACTTCAACATTTGTGTTAGGAACGTGTCTCATTGAAAGCGATTAACGATTAGCAAATACTATCTTGTATTCGCGCTATTTTACTTATAAAATCGCTTACAATACAAAGTAAAGCATAAAAATGCACGAAGTGAATTCAATCTATGATAATTATGTCCCTCCAGGATCGCCTGGTTTTACGGTTGGAGCTCCCACTCTTGTCGAAACTTCGAAATTCCCCTTATAGTCGGCTCTTACAATAGGTAGGGGATACCGTAGCCCTATTCTGAATCTAGGATTCGAACCTCGTACCCTCGATTAGGCCGAGGTTTAATGTTTAATAAAATATTCAACTATCTCTGCTCTTAAATATCTAGTAAATGTGACTGCACAAAATAAAACACTTTTTATTGCAACGGTGGAGTTAACATTTTGCACTATAAATCGCTTGTGTTTATAGCTTTTATTACACCTCTCTCAGCATAACAAGTCTTTAAAGTACCTTACGATACATACGATATTCGTTTAAAATTCATTGAAAATTTTTCATAGGGAACCAATTTCGTAGTAACTGCACCTGGGTACGGACAATTCTGTGCTCCTAGTGAAAACGGGTGTAAGTGTGATTTTGTGAAAATTTCTTCTACCAAAATTGTTGGAACAACTGAGTTTTTACGATAGATCTCTGTTTTCCGACACGAAGATGTATCGATAGGTCACATTTGAGACGAACTGTTAGATCTCAGAAGGATTTTCTCTTTAGAATTCCGTACCCTTGAAAACGAAATCTTATCGCTTAGACTCCGCTGCCCGTTTGTCTGTATCCAGGCTGTATCTAATGGATCATGAAATCTATTCAGTTGAAATTTTCACAGATGACACATTTCTTTTGCCTTTAAACTAAAACCAGAATAAAATAAATATTTAAGGGGGGCTCCGTACTTCTTCTTCGTACGTACTTCTTTCCTTTGTTTGATGAAAAGACGCGACAGCGTGTTGCCAAGTTCTTTAAATTGTTTTTTTTTAGATGAAAACAAGTGTTTCATGTTACGTGTTGCCAAGTTCGCTACATTGCCATGTTTTATGGATAATGGTAGGGAACTCTTCGTGTGCGATTTCGACTAGCCCTTGAGCGATTTTTAAGCATGTTGTTAGAATGAGTCAATGTCTTCCTTGTAGTTCCGGGATCAGAATAGGGCTACGGCATCCCCTGCCTGTCGTACAAGGCGACTAAAAGAGGCTTCCGGGGTTGCAGGCGTCTAGAGTGGGAGCTCGGACCGTTCAGTCAGGCGATCCCGGGAAGGACGGCGGTATACGTGGTCGCATACCGTCGTAAAGCCTAGACGGAGCGGTGGACCCAGCCGTCATCTGGGAGAAGCCCGATGGGTCAACACACTCAGAGGACTCCGGTTGTGGTCGTTCCTCTTTATAGCGCCAAGGATGGCCACCGGGGGGGTTTTAGCGAGGTAAAAATCCCACATAACCCTACGTCGTTTCAACGGCGTCGGGTACCTTTTGAAGGTTTCCCCCCTCGAGAACAAAAAAAAATATGAGTCAATGTAGTAAAAGTAATGTAGTGTCTTTGCAATTTTGCGAAAAAGGTCAGCATCACTGATGAGGCGAATGAGAGACAGCTCAAATAGCCTCATTAGTGTCATTGTCGGCAAAATCGACATTCCTATACTGCGATGGTGGCAGAGGCTTCACCGGGAACCTAATAGGACTTGTTTTTGAAATAGTACCATGGTTTCTTTTTTGTTTTGATAATGTGTTAGTTTTTTAGTTTTTTGGTTATAGCATCAACTAACATAGAATATAAGTTTATGTTACTAACAAATTCTGGACACCAGTCTGATGTAAAATCTAAATAAATAAAAATAAATAAATAAAAAAGACAGACTTGTACTCTTTTTCACTAGGGACATTCTTTACCTGTTTTAGTTGAAATTCTATCAAAAGAAGCCATTTCTAGTCACGGTTCATTGATCAAAGCTTGGACTTGTGAAGTTTGAAGTTTCTGAACTTAGAAAATGCCAATATTGTTTTGATTAAATCAGTTCTTACTCTTTCGTGGTTAAAACTATTAGAAGTAACGCTATTCACTCAGGTCTAGGATTTCTTCTTGTTTCGTTAGTGTCATCAACATAAATACACACAAAGACAAAATATTTATGACTACGTAGTATAAAACCAAAGTTGCTTCCCGCTGTCTGTCCCTATGTATGCTTAGATCTTTGAAACTACACTACGGATTTTAATGCAGTTTTTTAATAGATAGTGTGATTCAAAAGGAAGATTTATGTATCATACATGCATAATATATTGGAGGAATACTGATAATTTTTGATTTTTGAATTTTAGCCGGAACGAAGTTCGCCGGTCAACTAGTAAAATTGTAATCATTAAAACAAAATATTCAAACAGAATAGATATCTTAGTTCGTCTTTCAGATATATGCTAGGCCGAAGATTGAACCCGAAACCCATTGCGTGTTAGAACAATTGAATTCAGTCCCAGTATGTTTAATTTAAATTTCTTTAAAAAAAGGTGTGTGTGCGATTCACACACGATAGAAGTGAAACTTCAGTAAATCGAGAAAATAATGGTATTAGCTCACGTACTTTTCAGATATACTAACACACGTTGAATGCTCAAATACAAGCAAGTATTAAACAGTGTGCTCTCTCGCTTTGGCTCACTAATTTCAGGCGACTATGCTTAGAAGACGGGAGTGGGGACGTGTGTATATTTCTGTCTCATTCTTTACCGGCTTCATTCTACACATTTTTGTATTTGTGTCTCTTACCTGTCGTTTTTTCCGTTGCATCAGGTTTGAAATCACAACGATTCTAAAGAAGTTTGACTTCAAAAATATGAAACCAATATTGTATTTTTTTTTTTATTTGACTGAAGTAGCAAACGAGTATGCAGTCCACCTGATGGTAAGTGGTCACTGCCGCCCATGGACATCTGTAATCAACTTCATACAGAATATGGGTTCTATCTGAAGTCAAACACAGATGCGTTGCTACTCCCGAGGACTATGATGGTCGCCTCATGTAAAAGTTTGCCGTAAATTAAAATTATCCTAACTTATCGTAACTTCGTAATTGTAAAATATTTTTCTTCCTATGTAATGCTTTCACGATTCAACCACTCAAGCTATTATTATAAAACTTTTGGCATACATTGTCACTCACGGATCCAATAAAAGACATAGGGTAATTTGTATAAGTTCCTGAGGAAGAGAATAGTTACTTTCATACTTCCTATCTACATTTGTACATTGTACCTCTTGACGAACAACATAACGTCGTCGTCTTTGTCACACTGCTGGGCACTGAGTTTTAGGCCATAGTACACCGTGCTGGCCAAGTGCGAATTGGTAGATGTAAAATATGACACCACAACACAACTTAACCCCAATTTCCTTAATAAATGAATGCTACCCTTTTTACATCCTACGCCTGGTAAGAGGTTTCCTGCAAATGCTTGGAGCATACTAGGACGGCAGAAGGTATCCGAGTTAATGGTCAACCCGTGTATGATGTTTACGAACCGTCCCAAACTGCTCTGACGAGGATAAACGACTGCTATCCTCTGATAACAACTAGGACTGATGACTTAACCACAGTAGAAATATGGAGAACAGTATGAAAACTGCCTACAAACGTTCAAAAAAGGCAAACTCACACAAACATACGCATCGACGAGGCCGCTAAGGGATTCTCGCAGTGCTTCAGTAGCGAGTGTCGCGTCAAGACGAGTGGTCACGTTGCTATTTGTTTCCGCGATGTTTTTAAAAATGCTTCGTGTACGTTCCCGCCAAATTTTCTAAAAAATTACGCCGTAACAACATGTTAAAGATCTGCAAAAAATCTATGATCTACATATTGTATCAATATTAAACTGTTTTGTATTTAAAAATATAATAATAACTATCGTTATGATGAGATTAACCGACGCCATCAGATTACCTTCTTATAGTATTTGTAAACTGCGTCGATATTACAATTCGATTGATATCAATCAATGCAGACTACAGGACAGTAGATGATGCTAAAATAAAAGTCAATAAAAGTATTATTAAAATATAATATAAAGTCAACAATATTGAAGCAATAGAGTGTAGGTAATTATTTTATCAACTGGGCTTAATTTCTATACTGTTCCATATTTATACTGTGACTTAACATACCCAACGTGTTTGGGTATTATACCCACAGAACAAAAATGCAACTAAACAAATTCCAACCGTATAGGGCTTTGTTAGTGATGAGCTTTGTTCTAGTTTTATCCTTTTAAAAATGTTACAAATTTTAACTGAAGCAATTTATGATAGAGTATATGAACACAATCTTAATATGTCTTTAATAGAAATAACAGTCAAATATTTTCGATTATTATTTCTGTTTGTCGGTGACGAGGTGAGAATATACTATCTTAAACGATTCGCGTAAGAAATGTGCAATTTTAACTAAGAAAATTTGTATTAATGTATTTTTATCCTCTCGCAATCTTTTGAAATGAAATGAAATGTCTTTATTTTGTATAGGCCAACGGGGCACTTACAAATTGTCAGTTACATTTTATTTCTTACACTACCACCGGATCGGAAAACGACCTCAACTGAGAGGATCCGGCAAGAAACTCAGCGGGCTTGTCTTTTTTCTTATTTATATCCATTTTTTTATATAATTACAATCATGTTTTTTTACCTGGTAAAAAAACATTAACTTTAAAACTTTAAAACTAAAACTAAACAAATTTCTTGAGGTGGTAGAATCTGTGTAGTTTAGCCGGGTAAGTACCACCGCCACACCTATTTCTAGCGTGAAGCAGTTCTTGCGTTTCAGTGAAATAATGGGGTTACCATCTGATTTCAAATGAGGCCGGTTTACAGATGGTAGAACCGGTTATCGGCACACGTTTATATGAGGTGATCATCTTAGTCCTCGGGAGTAGCAACGCAACGCACCTGTGATTGACTTCAGATAGAACCCATGTTCTATTTAGAGTTGCTTACATATATCCACGAGTGGCAGTGACCACTTACCATCAGGTGGACTGCATGCTCGTTTGCAACTTCGATCAGATAAAAAAATTATCAATTTTCTTTCATTACTCATTCTAAGTCCCCGAAACATTTTTTTAATAAACGCTGTGTACAGTACTCAAAACTTTCATTTTTAATTATGACCGGACTGCATTAAAAAAAGCAAAATTGCAAAAAGGCGGTAAATTGAATAAAGTAGTAAAAACAGACAAAATCCCGATTGGTTCAAAATGGTCTTAAGAATGGAACTAGAGGAAATCAATCGTTTATAAGTAGTCGGATTTTATTGTCACAATAATTTAACAATGTTACTTGTACCTACCTATACTAGTCACCTGTCGAAACGGTCAAAATTCGACCATAATTTTAATAAAAAAAAATCTAATTGTCCAAAGTAGCACGATTATTTCTCAAATTAAAATAAATTGTTATAATTTTCAAGTTATTTTGAACGCATCCGTAAAAGATAATGTAATGATGTTCTATTTCGTTTATTTTTAACCGACTTCCCAAAGGAAAGAGGTTATCTATTCGTCACGTATATATTTTTTTTTTTTTTTTTTTTTTTTTATGTATGTTCGGGCGAAATGGCTAGAAATCGTCGACCTACCGACACGATTCATACGACATTGTATGCGGCTAGTTTCACAGGCAGTCCCATATTGAGGAAAATGAAAACCTTCCGGTGGTTTTCCCGGAAAATTGGAAAATGTCGGTTTCTTAAAATCTAGAATAACTTGGGTGTTTCTAAACCGATTTCCATTTTCTTTCTTTCATTTGATAGGAAATTTTGTCACGCAACTTTTTCTCTTGGACATGGGTATGCTGTGATGCTTAACTCTTTGAGTTATGGGGGGAAACCACCACCACTCCTCAAGTTTTTTAGATAATTTGAGATAACTCGGCTTCTGTCGAATCGATTCTTATGAAACTTGGAATATGTATTATATATCTATGCTTATATAGGTTGACGAAAAATTTGACCTTCAACTCTTCGATCCTGATGATGCAGGGTTACAGCTATCCTAAACTATAACATTAGCTATTTGGTGCTTACATGTATGTAATAAGACTACTAAGCAGAGACATGTGATGAAAAATTTGACCTTCAACTCCTCAATCCTGATGATGCAGGGGTGCCTCAAGCCTAAACCATAGGGGTTGACCATTTGGTGCTTATGTGTATGTAATAACAATACTAAGCAAAGACATATTATAAAAAAATTGACCTTCAACTCCTCAACCCTGATGATGCAGGGTGCTGTAAGCCCAAGCCGTAGGTGATAGCCATTTGGTGCTTACGGATATATAATAAGATAGCAAGGCAAAGATGTACGATGACAAATTTGACCTTCAACTCCTCAACCCTGATGATGCAGGGGTACTGCAGGCCTAAACCATAAACGTTAGACATTTGTTGCTCACGGATTTTTAATAACATTGCTAAGCAAAAGTATATGACGAAAAATTGGACCTTCAACTCCTCAATCCTGATGATGCAGGGGTATTGAATGCCTAAGCCATAAAACTTAGCTATTTCATCCTTACGTATTCAAAATGATATTTAAAAAATGTAAAGTAAAACATTAGAAAAATTGTTGTATACAGTGGAAAATTGGACCTTCAACTCCTCAATCCTGATGATGTTGGGGTGCTTCAAGCTTAAACTATAGGCGTTAGCTACATGATCGCTACGTATATCTGATAACATTACTAAGCAAAGATAAAAGATGAAAAATTTGACCTTCAACTCCTCAACTCTGATGATGCAGGGGTACTTCAGGCTTAAACTATAGGCGTTGGCCATTTGATGCTTATGGGTATGTAATATATTTACAAAGCGAAGACGTATGATAAAAAAGTTGACCTTCAACTCCTCAACCCTGATGATGCAAGGTACTGTAAGCCCAAGCCATAGAAGTTGGGGATCTGTTGCTTACGTGCATGTGATGAGATTACATAGAAAAGATATGACATGAAAAAATTGACCTTCAACTCCTCAACCCTGATAATGCTGGGGTCCTTCAAGCTTAAACCATAGGCGTTGGCCATATGGTGCTTACGTATATGTAATGAGATTACTAAACAAGGATATAACATGATAATGTTGACCTTCAACTCTTCGGCCCTGATGATGCAGGGGTACTTCAGGCTTAAACCATAGGCGTTGGCCATTTGATACTTATGGATATGTAATATATTTACAAAGCAAAGATGTATGATAAGAAAATTGACTTTCAACTCCTCAACCCTGATGATGCAGGGTACTGCAAGTTTAAACCATAAGCATCGGTCATATGGTGCTTACGTATGTATTTTTTTGTTTAAAATTTTTTTTTCGGTTAGGTTAGGTTCGAACAGATTTTTCTAATTCAGAATCTAAGGGAGGGGGCGCGGTAGCGCCCCCGACCGGTTGTGTCAAAGAAGTCTATTTTTAGATGATGACGTCAGCACATAATTTTATTCATCCGAAAATCGGACGAATAATTAATTTTATTCATCCGGTTAGCGGACGACTAGCAACAGCCATAACTGATTTTATCGTGACTGAAAAGCGTGAAAAAAAAAATTTTAAACAAAAAATACAACCGACTTCCATGCCACATAAAAGTAAAAAATAATTTAAATACATGTTGGTTTAGAGCAAACACAGTTCTTAGTACATAGTCCCGAAGTCGGCGCTTACCATATTTTGCTGGATCATGACGAAACTACATGTATCTTATATGAGCGCCGACTTCGGGACTATGTACTAAGAACTGTGTTTGCTCTAAACCAACATGTATTTAAATTATTTTTTACTTTTATGTGGCATGGAAGTCGGTTGTATTTTTTGTTTAAAAATTTTTTATATGGATTGTGTCAAATGAAAGTTAGTGTGTATTGTGTTTTTTTGTTGATTTTATGTATGTTATATGCGTTATTTGAAAAAACAATTGCATTCCATAACCCTTCTTTACATCAACTACAACCGTGCGTAATTTCATACTCCTTCGTCTGCGGCAAGTATCTTAAAAACGGATATACGAATTGTGTTCTACAGATTGTCAGCTTCAAACCTAAGCTCTCTGTCCATAAATTACCGGAATTGAATCCAGCTAATAAGCTACAGTCCACGATCCCAGCCTCGGGGTATCTCGGTAAACATTATTTGCTTCCATTTTACGGACCTTTGTGGTATTATATTCTCGGCACTTGAAACCTTCAAAGAGTCCAAACAACTTGTTTACTGCCGCCCGAAATTACTTTTAGAAGTAAACAGAGTTTTTATTAATATTTAGCCTACTGTGTAATAACGTCTTTGGGGCTATTGCCTTATTCATGTCCCTCTGCCTGTCTCGGGTTTGGTCCTACAATTGAAGATCTGAGAAGCTTGGAGGTACTGTTCTAATGCGATCAGACCAGATGATCAGGTTCGGGTAGAACTCCCTGTTTGTTACGAAGCAACCAATTATATATAATTAATTATATCTATACTAATATTATAAAGCTGAAGAGTTTGTTTGTTTGTTTGTTTGTTTGAACGCGCTAATCTCAGGAACTACTGGTTCGAATTGAAAAGTTCTTCTTATGTTGAATAGATCATTTATCGAGGAAGGCTTTAGGCTGTAATAATTTATAAACGCGAGTGAAACCGCGGGAACTGCTAGTATGTTATAAGGGGAAAATATTTATCCGTTTTATCTTATTGTATTCTTCCGTGTATGAATCTGTGGCCAAACTCAGATAATGTTCTAATCGTGTCTTACTTAATCACAGATGTCTTTGAGTAACTGTTACCTACCATCAGGAAGACTGCATGCTATTTAGCATTATATATACAAAAAATCTGTGTATTTCTTCACATCTCACCCTTCAAACGAAACTCAGCATTGCTAGACATTGCTGTTTTTGCAATGAACTACGAATCCCACAAAGCTAAAATCTAATATTAATTTATTTGATCATATTTTCTAATTTATAATTAAAATCATACTCAGCTTTTAAATTTAATATCTTCAATAATACTAGCAATTGGAATATTTTAATTTTCATCTTACTGTACTATTTTAATTTTCCCTTTGATCCACGTCTCTTGAAAACTAATAATTCACGGAGAAGTTTTTATGATTGAGAATTCATTACTGCATTGTACCATCGACGTCGGTTATCTAAAAACGATAATATTTATGTTTCCAAATAGCATTAATACACAGTTTTTAATAACGTAGATGATATTACCTTCATAGTAAGAGGTAACTTATACTAAGCATGTTGTCAAATCGTTATTGTCTCACTTTTAAGCCACGCTCTTAGCAGTGCGACTCTTTTCTTGAATAAGAGCATTTTAAGCCATAGTTCATCATGCTGGAAAAGTGCATACATATAGGGTATAATCACACATCCTCGAAAACAATTTTTTAAGCTTTTAGAATATTTCACGATGTTCCTTGTGATTTTCGCTTATCTGGGTTCTAAGACTCGGATCCTTTATTCGAAAAACCGAGTTTTAACCATTAAGTTATCGCTCTTACTAAACCTTATTCTGTAGCTGTAATCGGTCTCCAATATGATTGGAGTTGAGTCAAGGTTGCATGCAGGTGAATTGTTGACAATTACTTCGAAATGCCCCAGAATGTATCTTTGTCACTATAACCAGAAAAAACGGGAACTTAGTCGCTTCTTACGATATTCACAAAAGAGAGGGATTTGTGGTTTACAAGACCGATACCACATGGCACAGATTCAATGTTAAGGAAAGATCAAATTCCTTATTACGTTTGTGCTATCAGTTCATATTCAATACCTTTGGAAACAACCTCAGGTCGTCCGTCACATGTACTGTGACAAGAGCTTTATACAGAATATTGAAAATATCAATCCGAGGAATAAATAAAAAAGTTTTCCTCTCGGAACTTTCCCAATTTAAACTTAAATTGTGACGTTTCAATCGGGAAAGAATGGAAGGCGATTTTTGTCTCTCCGCTCTAGTGAAGCTAATTTTTATGTAAATACAGGAAAATCATAATGTCCCTCATTTGTATTTAGAAATCGTTTTTTGGATTTATTTCCTGGGAAATCTTACAAGGGACCGTTGTTTCCTCCTACGTTTGGAAAAGCATCGACTAATTGGAAATATTGTTATACTTGAATCAATCCTGTTGGACTTTATATTATAACCTAAGTTTTTATTTATGATTCGTAAAACTTTACTTGTTTTCGTGCGCTTGTCTGGCAATAATGGCTTTTAAACAAGGCATTGACTTTAAAATAATCATGTTAATACGGCTATTTGTACAAATGTACACAAAAAAAATTCTTTATTAGTGATCAATAATACTATCTTTAGGGAACTTACCTAATTATTGTTACTATGGATCTTATCAGGGCGGGTTTATCTAGGGCATTTAGGCTATAGTTCAGGGTCTCTTTGTTTTGTATTTTTTTCTTTAATGAGATAACGAAAATAATACTTATGGGCCATCTCCGCAACTTCCTGTGAATTTCAAGTTCGAAGCGCTTAAAAAATTATCCTTAATGAAAAACAATAAATATTCATATTTTCCGTAACCTCTAATACTATAGAAAACAGTTTTACCGTATTTCTGTAATAACTACCTATAGAAAATATTTCCCTTACAAATTACAATTGCTTGCTTATTAAAAGCCCCCGAGAAGTGTAAGCCCAGGGCCCCACAAATTCTCGATTTGCTTCTGGTCCTAATGAAAACGAAATGATCTTCAGTCTAAACTAAAATACACCAATTTTCTCTCTTAGGAGGAGTCTCTCAGGAATATTCTGTTTAGTCGTAAATTATATTATGCACCCTAACGCGTTTATTTATCTCTCGGAAGCAAAACGTAAACCAATCCTATACGTATTTTGTTAAATTTAATTAAGGACCTTTCCTAATATTAACCACGACGTGAAGCATTTATTTGAAAAATCTTGACAAACATTCCTTCTAGCGTAATGTTAATTAATTATAACACAAACCAGAATACTACAACTCAGGCAATGTTACAGCAGAAATAGATTAAATTCGTCATACGATCCTTTGTATACAATGTAAATTTGTTAAACATACTCTCCCTAAGAACACAGTACCAGAATATAATAACGCAAAAAGTGCCACTACAGTAGAAAAAGATGCAACAATACAGTCGCCATAATACAACCAAATGAGCAGAGAAAGGAAAAAGCAAAAAGTCACAGGAGTGTTTCCCTAATATTTATTCCCGTCCGTACTTCGTCCGCGAATTAACGGTCTAAAAGTTGGCCAAGCGTCCCGGGGTGAAATATAGCCCCAAATATTATCACATCGCCCGAAGATGGTAGGAAAAAGGTCGGCAATGGACCGTGTAGTCAAACTGGAAGGATTTTCGTGAATCCGTTTATTACGAATCTGTCCTATCGTGAAAGAGACAACGAGCATATTACCGATTTTGTCGCTTTTTTTGGCGTTTTCACAAATAACCTGGGTTTAATTGATATAATAAGTAGGACTAGTAACGAAGATAAACCAAAAATATCATTAAATGAACATTACATGAAACATAAGTTTATCAGAAAGACTGACCATTATCATAATGATCTGGTTGTCAAAGAACTATAAATTGACGGTTAAGAAAAAAGAAACAAGAAGAGTTAAAAATAACGGATTTTTTGGAAAAGAACAATCATGTTTATTTAGCTTAAATCTAATTTTACTCCTAACTCAAGATAACAAATTAGGATGGTTAGCAGACATCTATAAACAGAGTCGTAATCTTAACAAGCAAACGTGAGCAGTAAGACAAGACCCTTAGCAGAGAAACGCCCACAGAAGCTTTGCCATTTCATTGAAATTCGAGTGGCACATAAAGTGAGACGTAAATTTCAGATACTAATGCTGGAACATTCGTTGGTTCAGTAACGTGGTTCCGTTTGTTTTTATTGCCGTCAGCAACGAATCTTGTTTGCGATGTGGCTATTTTGTTTTGCGCTAAACGTTTGACTGCGAATTTGGGTTCGCGTTTATCACACAAATTCTGTTTAGCTAAGATTACAGTTTTGCTTGTTGCTTGTTGATTGTGTCTAGACGTGTGGAGAATAATGTTGATTTCCGTGGGGACATTGAAACATTTCTACGAAGAATTCTTCGTATCTGATTGACGTATCCTGTAAACCAAGAGATGATCCTCAGCCAATAAATAAGTTTTTCAATTCAGCGAGGTGACTCTGCTAGTGTCTTCATCAGAGTAAACTTCCACGTAAAATTATTTGGTTCAATAAATGTAATTAAAAACTTTGAATCGGGTTTTGAATATTTTATTTAGCTTAATATTTAAAAAATATGGATTTTGTAAATTTAAACTGTAGACATGATATAACTGGACCAATGTACACGTGTGAGGTACAATTATTTGCACATTGGCACTAAAACCACTCGGCCATTCTCATCCTGTGTAATTATATTGAGCTAGTACATAGCAAACGTTGCTTACTAATCTATCCCCTTTGATCAATCTGGCTTCATTAATCCGTTTTGAATTTCTGAAGGAGCACTTGAGTCCAGTAACGTGTAAGCCTGATACTAAGTGACCACTGCCACCTTTGGAGATGTGTTATCAACCCTAAGTAAGGGGTTCAGGACTCTATCCTGAGTTGGTGAACAGATTCCTTACTACCTCTGAAGACCACACTCTTCAAACTGAATACAGCAAAACTGAATACTACTGTTATTAGACAAAATATTTGTTGTGATAGTGCCTCCGGTGGCCATATGAAATATTTTATTATGTTTTCTTTTCACATAACACATTTCTGTTACATAGATATATATGTGAGCTTATCTTTGCATTCCAGACCAGTATTGAAATTACTGAGTCACGTATTAGATATAAATTATAGAAAGGAAGAAATGAAGGATTTTGTAAATATCTTACAAGGATGCATTGCAAAAGAAATGTGATATATTATATAGGTTCATATATTTTTTAAATCATTGGGGTATCAATGAGCGTGTAGT
This sequence comes from Spicauda simplicius, assembly GCA_949699795.1. Taxonomy (NCBI): domain Eukaryota; kingdom Metazoa; phylum Arthropoda; class Insecta; order Lepidoptera; family Hesperiidae; genus Spicauda; species Spicauda simplicius. The sequence goes on along the minus strand of OX453075.1, from coordinate 1,637,378 downwards.
CCACCTTGTTGGCAAGTGGTCACTACTGCCGCATGTTGGTACATCTGTACCCAATTTTTATGTGTTGTTACTTCCGAAAACTAATACGGTCGCCTCGGATAAAGATGTGAGCAACCACACCCTTCCAACGAAATGCAAGAAATGTTTCACGGTAGAAATAGATATGGTGGTTGACCTTCCCAGACTATATACATTCTACAACCTTGCTATATATATTGGTAAATAACGTATTATTTTGCATTCGATTTTGATAAGGAACTTCTAACATTAGGCTAACTTAAATATGCTGCGACCACCTTGTCCACCTAGTCCTTGGAAGTGGCAACGCGTCTATAAATGACTTCAATGAAAACCCTTGTTTTATATGGAGTTGATTACAAATGTCCATGTGCGGCAGCGACCACCATCGGGTGGCCTGCGTTAAGCGAACGCTCGGTCGCGCTACATGGTAGGCGGAGTGGGGGTATTAGGATTTCCGTTACGGAATTTCTTGATTCGGTCGCCGCGCGCAATGGCGATAAAAACTATGCAATAACTTAAAAAATAATAAGATTTCTTGAATTTTAAATTAACAAACAATATAAAGGGGTTTTAATTACCACCTCTCATAAAATATCCAAGGCACTAAGTAAAGGAATCTTTCACAGTAAATTCCTTAAAGATAATGGCGCCCGTTAAATTCTTCTTTATGTGCCACATTGCAAAAAGGTTATTAAACGGGAGTGGATCAACGGGAAAAGGTTAGGTAACAATAAAAAAGGTAAGGCTAAGATCCGAGGTCACTTTACCAAACCAGCTGTTCTACTGAAGGCGATTGAATAAGGAACGATTTAAATTGCCAACTGTCTGACATAGGCGGCCATCTCAGTCCGTAGGAATAGCAACGCATCTGTGATCAGAATTTTGACATAATAGAATTAGGATATAATCTTTTATTTCTTTATTTGTCTGAAGTAGCAAACGAGCAGTCCATCTGATGGTAAGTGGTCACTGCCGCTCATGGACATCTGTAATCAACTTCATAGAGAACTTGGCTCTATCTGAAGTCAAACACAGATGCGTTGCTACTCCCGAAGACTATGATGGTCGCCTCATGTAAAAATGGGCCGGCAACCACACCCTTCTATCGAAACGCAAGAAATGCTTCACGCTAGAAATAGGTGTGGCGGTGGTACTTCCCCGGTCGAACTACTCTGGTTCTACCACCTTCAATCAATCTCTTTTCTATATTGCTTTTTGGATTGAATAATAACACCATTGAACAAAACAGCGATATGGGTAGTCCCAAAAAAGTTGTAAGGCTCCTAAGTTACCAATCATCTAAACCACATCGTCATTTAGTAATAGAGATCTTATAGACAGGTTTCTTGTTAAAATATTTTGATTTTGATTTACAGATATTTTTTTTAAATCTTTATTTTTAGAGCTTTGCCTAAAAGCCGCTCTGTAATATCTTCTCGCAATATTTAAACGTTTCTTACTCCTATATTGACTAACTTATTAGCTTTAGCAAAATCTGATTATGGAGTGCAGTCAACTTCTATGCTCGTTTGTTACTTCAATTCTATTGAAACAAATCGTCAATAGCCCTTAGTGCGACAACATCCCATCCTAGTGGTCGGAGGGCCTTTGTTTCCATCGCCTTTGTTGGACCGGTCCCGCTCCGAATACTTTCAATGGCACCGATTTTTCAGTTGGTCTAACTGCTGGAAATTATACTAATAAAACGAGGGAAAACAATCGAAGTGAATTCGGGCCGAGGGTTGGTTAACGACAATGGAAAGTCCGAGTAACAAGCTTAGACAATGATTTTGAGGATTGTAGTGGAGTGCCGTATTGAGGTCGGAGGTTCGGATGGCCTCTTAAATTTCGTAGCGGTAACTGGATCATACTCATATGAACCGCCACTTCATTATTATATTCTAATAAAAATCGTATGAACGGCATTTTACATTATTATAATCTAATAAAAAACACGCTTTCTACACTCCTGTATCGTGTACCATGAACACACACAAGTCAAATACACAAACACCCAGACCCAGAATATGAATCTAAACTCATCATTCAGATACCTGTCTGGCCGGGAATCGAACCCGGGACCCATTGCGCGTCAGGCCGGTGTGGTAACCGCTCCGCCAATTGTTACAGCTTTATTGGCATACCAATAACATTAATGATATATCGATAGTGTTACTACTTTTTTTTTTTTTTAACGCGGAGAAATCCTCATGGATCCCCTTTCGCCCGGGGGAGCGCAAGGGGTATGTCGGACTCTTACCGACTAAAACTCCGCGGCGTTCCTCTGGACGTTCGGTGCCGGGTCACGAGTAAGCGTTAGCATTCCATTCGCGGCCCGGCAACGTCGGCCGGCGCTGATGTTAACGCCAGCCACGTCCCGAGAGGGAGGGGCCCCTCTCAGTGGTGTCCCTCATGAGATGTGCATGCAGAACGCACACACGACATCTCGAACCCTTGTGACCAGAGGCAGGATCCCCCGATTCTGCCCCTGTGGGTTCATGGGACTGGGAAAGAGTGGCTTTCTGCATATGCCACTCTCCGGCGTCCCAAGCGTCTGCGACGAAGCGGCGCGGAAGATGTATTGTCCTCCCTGGCCCGCTCCGCCGCCTCCTTCGCGAGCATCACTGCTTCGCAGAAGGATCGCACCGCCTGCCACGACCTGTCACTTCCAACCATGGCGCGAACCACGGCCGGAAGCGAGAGGTCGGCCCCTAATACAGAGCTGAGCGCGCGGCGCTCCGCATTCCACGCAGGGCATACCTCCAACGTATGCTGGGACGTCTCTTCGAGGCAACCGTCGCAATGATGGCACCTGGCAGTCGGCTCCCGCCCGATCCGACACAGGTAGCTTCCGAAACAACCATGTCCCGAGAGCACCTGCGTCAGACGGAAGGACAGGATGCCAAATCGCCTACCCAACCACTGCTGAAATATTGGACGAATTGCCTCGATAGTCCTCAAGCCGGCGCTGGGATGCGCCAGCCTGGACATCCACGTTTCGATAGCCCTTTGGCGCAACTCAGCTCTGTGCCCCTCCAATTCCTGCTGTGTGGGCGGGTGGCTCCGAGATTGGTGCGCCTCCTCACGCCACTGATGTAGTGACGCAAGGGCTCTCGCTTCCAAATCCCAGTGTTACTACTGGCTTCTACCATCATTAATATGGAATATCTTGCAAATTGCTACCTTACTCAAAACATTAATAGCGCTAAAAGGAATTTGAATTTTGTTACTCAGATTTCTTATAGAATTCGCAATCTGAATATAAACTACTAACTATATTTTTAAAGTAATAGCCCAGTTGTTTTCACATCAATCATATTTATTTGTATCGAGTGCTATATAAAGTTAATAAACACTTCCATAAGTCAAAACATTAAATTTGGTAACACCTGGTCTTCGTAAGGCAAATGGCGTAAGGAATTCCGCTCACTACGATATTACACCGCGCTAAAGTAAAAAAATAACGCCTAGTTCAAATATAGTTTACTTTATTGAAATATATTAGACTCATTCTTATGCATGATTTTTGCTGGTTATATATTGTGACCATTTAGTTGAATTCATAGTTATTTTTTTTATTCGCGGTACAACGAAATAAATTGAGCTTTTTTGTTTGCGTATCAGCTGTTCTGACTTTTGAGTACTGCTGTTTATTCACCGTTTTTGTATTCGCGACATATGAATGGAATCTAATCGCCACAAATATGGAGCTCTTACTGAATTTAAAATTAAAAAAGTGATTGAAATGCTAAGATGTTATTTAACATTATAGTTTTGATAATAATGTGAAGTAATTGTAATTAGGGCATCAAAGTTCTTTACGGGGACCACTTCTATACGATTAAAGCAGCAAACGAATCTTGTTATCCGCGTGATGGTAAGTGGAGGTGATCACTTAACATACTTACTCCATATCGAATAGATATTTTACCTAAGGCCAATCACATTATGCTCATCCACTCTTTAAGACTGGTTACTGTTACTGTGGTACTGGTTAACTTACGTCACATATAAGCACGTGGTTTCAATGCGCAAAATTGTTTTAGTCTAGAATCAATGGCGGTCTAATTTCGAACATACACTTGTTCTACCATGTATTAAAAATTACGTTCAATTATATGGGGCACCGAATACCCTTCTTATAAATTAAACTCTTATACTGACAGACTGATACTAAATGCCATGACAACAGTCAGTCTAAGCACGTGATATTTTGTACACAATTTATATAAGAAAGTTTTCATAATTCCTCCCTTAAGGCCTAAAAAGGTTCATGTTCCATTTAGCAGTCGCTCGTTTCTAAATTCCAAGCGCTATAAAGTCTTAATGTGCGTTCGCCCTTAATAACTCGTCTAGTGCAGGTGCACACTCCACAAGACATAGTTGGAAATCATGACCCACTTATAAAGTTTACAAATTTCTCAAAATCACATGGAAGCAGTTATTTATAGGTATTTTGATGCTTAATTACTATTAAATTTGACATTTTTAATTATGCAATGGAACTATTTTTAACCGACTTCCCAAAGGAAAGAGGTTATCTATTCGTCACGTATATTTTTTTTTTTTTTTTTTTTTTTATGTATGTTCGGGCGAAATGGCTAGAAATCGTCGACCTACCGACACGATTCATACGACATTGTATGCGACTAGTTTCACAGGCAGTCCCATATTGAGGAAAATAAAAACCTTCCAGCGGTTTTCCCGGAAAATTGGAAAATGTCGGTTTCTTAAAATCTTGAATAACTTGGGTGTTTATAAACCGATTTCCATTTTCTTTCTTTCATTTGATAGGAAATTTTGTCACGCAACTTTTTCTCTTGGACATGGGTATGCTGTGATGCTTAACTCTTTGAGTTATGGGGTGGAAACCACCACCACTCCTCAAGTTTTTTAGATAATTTGAGATAACTCGGCTTCTGCCGAATCGATTCTTATGAAATTTGGAATATGTATTATATATCTATGCTTATATAGGTTGACGAAAAATTTGACCTTCAACTCTTCGATCCTGATGATGCAGGATTACAGCTATCCTAAACTATAACATTAGCTATTTGGTGCTTACATATATGTAACAAGACTACTAAGCAGAGACATGTGATGAAAAATTTGACCTTCAACTCCTCAATCCTGATGATGCAGGGGTGCCTCAAGCCTAAACCATTGGGGTTGACCATTTGGTGCTTATGGGTATGTTATAACAATACTAAGCAAAGACATATTATAAAAAAATGACCTTCAACTCCTCAACCCTGATGATGCAGGGTGCTGTAAGCCCAAGCCGTAGGTGATGGCCATTTGGTGCTTACGGATATATAATAAGATAGCAAGGCAAAGATGTACGATGACAAATTTGACCTTCAACTCCTCAACCCTGATGATGCAGGGGTACTGCAGGCTTAAACCATAAACGTTAGACATTTGTTGCTCACGGATTTGTAATAACATTGCTAAGCAAAGGTATACGACGAGAAATTGACCTTCAACTCCTCAATCCTGATGATGCAGGGGTATTGAATGCCTAAGCCATAAAACTTAGCTATTTCAATCTTACGCATTCAAAATGATATTTAAAAAAATGTAAGGTAAAACATTAGAAAAATGGTTGTATACGGTGGAAAATTGGACCTTCAACTCCTCAATCCTGATGATGCTGGGGTGCTTCAAGCTTAAACTATAGGCGTTAGCTACATGATCGCTACGTATATCTGATAAGATTACTAAGCAAAGATATAAGATGAAAAATTTGACCTTCAACTCCTCAACTCTGATGATGCAGGGGTACTTCAGGCTTAAACTATAGGCGTTGGCCATTTGGTGCTTATGGGTATGTAATATATTTACAAAGCGAAGACATATGATAAAAAAGTTGACCTTCAACTCCTCAACCCTGATGATGCAGGGTACTGTAAGCCCAAACCATAGAAGTTGGGGATCTGTTGCTTACGTGCATGCGATGAGATTACGATAATTTTGACCTTCAACTCTTCGGCCCTGATGATGCAGGGGTACTTCAGGCTTAAACCAAAGGCGTTGGCCATTCGATACTTATGGATATGTAATATATTTACAAAGCAAAGACGTATGATAAGAAAATTGACCTTCAACTCCTCAACCCTGATGATGCAGGGTACTGCAAGTTTAAACCATAAGCATCGGCCATATGGTGCTTACGTATATGTAATGAGATTACTAAGCAAAGATATGACATGATAATTTTGACCTTCAACTCCTCAACCCTGATAATGCTGGGGTCCTTCAAGTTTAAACCGTAGGCATCGGCCATATTGTGCTTACGTATACACAATGTTGTTGTTCACAATACCAACAATGAGTTTCGGAGAGGATATAATTATGATCAAAAATTCCACTTTGATTACAATTACCTGAAAGATGGTACTCTGGTAAGAAGGTTGGTGGTACTCTTACCACCAACCTTTTTAAATTGGATGGGTTATTTTTATCAGTATCAGTTGAATTATACTCTTAGTTATAAGGTTTATATTACTTTTTCTACTTTAAATATTGATAATTATAGGTCTATTCTTTAAATAAATGTTTACTCAGAAAAAGTTGTTTTATTCGGTTAGGTTAGGTTCGAACAGATTTTTCCAATTCAGAATCTAAGGGAGGGGGCGCGGTAGCGCCCTCGACCGGTTGTGTCAAAGAAGTCTATTTTTATATGATGACGTCAGCACATAATTTTATTCATCCGAAAATCGGACGAATAATTAATTTTATTCATCCGGTTAGCGGACGACTAGCAACAGCCATAACTGATTTTATCGTGACTGAAAAGCGTGAAAAAAAAAAATTTTAAACAAAAAATACAACCGACTTCCATGCCACATAAAAGTAAAAAATAATTTAAATACATGTTGGTTTAGAGCAAACACAGTTCTTAGTACATAGTCCCGAAGTCGGCGCTCATATAAGATACATGTAGTTTCGTCATGATCCAGCAAAATATGGTGAGCGCCGACTTCGGGACTATGTACTAAGAACTGTGTTTGCTCTAAACCAACATGTATTTAAATTATTTTTTACTTTTATGTGGCATGGAAGTCGGTTGTATTTTTTGTTTAAAATTTTTTTTATTTTATAATCACAGCTTGCTTTGCTTAGAATAAATTGCGCAGAATAAATAACTCTAAGGTAATTCTGGGAATACGGATAAACATTATAGTCATATCATACTCAATAATTCCATTCCAATTCCAAAAATTCCATGTGGTCAATACTGATTTATTGACCACGTGGAACGAAAGCTTTTTCCACTTTTTTATGAATTTGAAAGAGCAAATAAGCATGGAGTGACATCTACCATCGGGTACGATGGCAGATGGTCACTGCCACCCGTTAAACTTTACATAGAAGAGGAGTTCCATCGAAGATCAATTACAGATGCGTCACATATCTCGAGTATAAGATGTTTTTTTTTTATATAAATACGATCCAGCAACCATACTCTTCCATCGAAACAAGAAATTCACGCTTCATGCTAGAAATAAGTATGGCGGTGGTACCTCTCCGGCCGAACCATACAAATCTACCATGTTGTAATATAAGTCTTACATTTCATTTGTACACTTCTTATATATGAGCGTATGTAACAAATTAGCAATGTTACGTATGTTATTATTTTCGTAAGTAACATAATTTTATAACATTTTTTCATTTGTCTTTGGTACTTGACATTAGGACCAGCTTATAAAGACAAATTTACATAATGAATGTATGTATTATCCGTGTATATAAGTTGAAAAACGCGAAAAACTTCACAAACAAAGAATCTTTCCATGTTTGTTATAACCAAAAATAAATTCCATCCCACACAGTACAAGCCAAAATAATAAAGAATAAACTAATATTTGCGAATGATTACTCGTGTATATTTTTATTTCCTCGATGTTTATATATTTACCAATAAAATGTATCACGATTACACGGAGCTCGCCCTATATTTCTATCGCTGATTTATTCGAGAGCCGATAAAAACATTTAGTACCTCCGGCTTAGGTAAACGTTATACTGGTCTGACAACCCCTATTGAGATTAAAAAAACTTTCCTCGGGAAGTTCGTTGTCTTATTCCAAATGTGTATCGATAAGCGAAGAGCTTAATCCATACTAATATTATAAATGTGAAAGTGAGTTTGTTTGTTCCTCTTTCACACCACCACATAGCTATTATATATGGTTATGATAATGATTTAAACTAATAAAATCTTAGTATTCACATCCTTTTTTACATGATTGAAGAGGCAAACCAGCATACAGTTCAGCTGGTAGTTACAGCCGCTCATGAACATCTTTTTTTTTTGTTTTCGAGGGGGAAACCTTCAAAAGGTACCCGACGCCGTGGGAGCGACGCAGGGTTATGTGGGATTTTTGCCGCACTAAAACCCCTCCGGTGGCCGTCCTCGGCGCTGCAAAGGAGGCCTCCGGGATCTCGAAACGACTTCAACCGAAATCCTCCGAGCGCGTTGCCCCATCGGGCTCCTCCCAGATGGGCGGCAGGGCCCACCGCTCCGTCTAGTCTTTCCGACGGTATGCGACCACACATACCGCCGTCCTTCCCAGGATTGCCTGACCGAACGGTTCGACTCCTACTCTAGCCGTCTGCAACCTCGGAAGCCCCTTTTAGTTGCCTCTTACGACAGGCAGGGGATGCCGTAGCCCTATTCTGATCCCGGAACTACAGGGCGTGCTCATGAACATCTGTAAGCAATGTCGTACAGAATAAGAGATCTGAAGTCAATCACAGACGCGTTGCTACTCACGAAGAATGGAATGGCCTCTTTAAATATGAAAATGAGCTGGCAACTACATCCTTCCACCGAAACGACAGTACCGCCTTAAGAGAAGCAATTCCTTCTGTATCTAAGGTATCGACTAAGGAGGTAGCACAACCTCACCTTTAAGTGAGGTTGTGCTACCGCCTTGCTCGATACAATAAACGTTTTACCATCTTGCCGTGTGGTTAAGTTACGCGGTGTTTAATTTCTATATTGCCGATGTTTCGGCGTGGTTTGGGTTTAAAAGGTTATATAATTACACGCCTGTACTATCAAGTCGTATGTGTAAACTTTAATTTTACGGACCATAGCAAAGAAATTATTAATAGATATGTTAGTTCCCAATATTATCATCCCAAGGTGTCTTTGTCTTACCATCTTTTAAAGGTGGTAGAACCAATGTAGTTCGATCGGGGAAGTACCACCGCCACACCTATTTCTAGCGTGAAGCATTTCTTGCATTTCGATAGAAGGGTGTGGTTGCCGGCACTCTTTTATATGAGGCGAACATCACAGTCCTCGGGAATAGCAACACATCTGTGATTGACTTCATATAGAATCCATGTTCGGTATAAAGTTGATTACAAATGTCTATGAGTGGCAGTGACCACTTACCATCAGGTGGACTGCATGCTCGTTTGCTACTACAGTCAGTTAAAAAAACCAAGCTTATACCATCTTGTTCGCTAACGGTAGAACAAGTCCTTTAGTTGTAGAAAGGAAAAAATATCAGCGGAATTTTCGTCGACCGATGTCCGAAAGCGAGGTTCATCAAACTGTCCTGGGTGGCAGATAGGCAATTAAGAAATTCAATTTTGTTACTTTCCGCAAACGATTTCGGACTGACTAATCCGGTCGGCGGGCTTGTCAAGTTTTTTTGAGTTCTCTCTGATGCTTACTTGGGATTTGTGGTAAAATTTTATTTTAATAAACTGATTGATTTCCCTACAGATTTTTGCTTCATTGTACACGGTGTTGATCATAGTGGTGCTGATGACTATCGCCCGGTGGTAAAAGAGATATGGTTCTATTGGGAAGGTACCACCGCCACACCTGTTTTTCCTTGTTCTGTTTATTTATATCGTCATAAAATTGAATGAACATCTGTATCAACGTCGTAGGTATAAAATAAGGGTTTTATTTGAAGTTAATCATACCTGCGTTGCTACTCCCGAGGACTAAGATAGTCATTTAAAAAGGGAGATCTTCCGCCAGGCCAGGTGATCATGCCTGGGGAGCGGCCGTGCTCCGACAGTCTTAGTTCGGAACTTGTATATATGCAGGGTATTGAGAATACATCGATAGCGTGTTTCAAAATACTAGCAGCGCCATCTCTTAATGAGTAACGGGAGGTCGCCACAGTCGCTTCTTGTAAAATGAGCCGGCAACCATATCCTACCACCGAAACACAAGAAACATTTTATGCTAAGAATAGGTGGTGGACGACCACGGTGGACTCCTCGGTCAAGCCATATTTCTTTTACCAACTAGTGAATCACTTTGGTTATTACCGAGACATAGCATACATAGAGAGAAATCACTATATTACTATTTAATTATTATATTAAGGTTCTACTTTAAGCAGGAGCTTAAAGCCTTTGTACAAGTTCTTAAAATTGCTTACAAATATCTAGCGAATCATTTTAGGCTATCCGAAATCAGATAAAAATTTCCCTTTACGGATTAAAATTCTCAATATCTAAAAATTTCAGATGATAGCATTAAAGTTTTCCATTTATTTTGTATCAATTACTTTTTGGAATCTTCACGAAAACGAAGCAACATTTAAGGCAGTTGTTCAATGAATCCGAAACGAATCCTAATTTGAATTTCTGAAATCCAGCTTAAGTCTAGCGTATTAGAATAAGGTTCGAAATCGCTCAGACTTATTTATGTGGATTAGGGATGTTTTCGAATATTCTCAATTTGTAAATAGTTTATAAGTATTAGTATACGCTTTTTAGAATTTAAAACCGATGATTGTGTTCTACTTATATAGCAGTATAGACTATAGTAAACTCCTTATAGTCTCGGGATCAGAATAGATCTTTTTTTTTTTGTTTTCGAGGGGGAAACCTTCCAAATGTACCCGACGCCGTGGGAGCGACGCAGGGTTATGTCGGATTTTTACCGCACTAAAACCCCCCCGGCGGCCGTCCTCGGCACTGAAAAGGAGGACTCCGGGATCTCCAAACGACTTCAACCGGAATCCTCCGAGTGCGCTGCCCCATCGGGCTCCTCCCAGATGGGCGGCTGGGCCCACCGCTCCGTCTAGTCTTTACGACGGTATGCGACCACACATACCGCCGTCCTTCCCGGGATTGCCTGACCGAACGGTTCGAGCTCCCACTGTACCGTAAGCAGCGAAAGTTTGGCTGGTGGGAGAACCAGTGTAGTTCGACATTGAAGGTACGACCGCCACACTTATGTCTAGCGAGAAGCAGCTCTTGAGTTTCGTTGAAATGGTGTTTTTTTTTATTATATTGAAGTAGCACAAGCATGCAGCCCACCTGATGGTAAGTGGTCACTGCCGTCCATGGACATCTGTAAGCTACTTCATACAGAACATGGGGTTCTATCTGAAGTCAATCACAGATGCGTCGCTACTCCCGAGGACTAAGATGGTCGCCCATATAAAAGTGTGCCGGCAACCACAGCCTTCCAACGAAACGCAAAAACGGCTTCACGCTAAAAATAGGTGTGGCGGTGGTACTTCCCCGGGCGAACTACACTGGTTCTACCACCTAGTTCGACCAGAAAGGTACGACCGCCACACTTATTTCTAGCGAGAAGCAGCTCTTGAGTTTCGTTGGAATGGTGTGGTTGCCGGCTCATTTTATATGAGGCGACCAACTCAAGCCTCAGGAGTAGCAACGAATATGTCAATTATTACATGTACACCCCCTGTTTTGTAACAACGCCATTGCTTATATGAATTGCTTAAGTAAACTTACTACCAAGTGGATTACATGCTCATTTGCTACTTCATTAGTAAACAAATATAATATTGATACATAGATCATACGTGTAATCCCATGAATAACTTTCAGTGATTAAATATGCGATAAAGGGGTAACACAGGATAATAATCCCGTTTATGATTTATTTGAGTAAGACAGAAAAACAAAAGTAGGTGAGTAGGGCATAATTGAAACGGCATGATTTATACCTTTCTGCTCCTCTACGCTTGGTTGTTCTATTACGAGCGAGCGAACGAGTTAAAAATCTATATTTTTAGAGAAATAACATGGCGAAGTTAATACATTTTTAAGTTTGTCGTGAAACAAACAAACTCACGATGTGGTTTTGGATTTGAAAACTGATCAAAAACCGCATATACCAACGGATACTCACATCCGTTCCATATTAAAATGAGTTAAAAATTGCTAGTATTTTTTATATCGAAGTCCTTATAAACGCACTGCCGGAAGCGTGTCTCACCTAATAATAAAAAAAGATCGTGGAGATCGTGAAATACTACATAATTTTTTATAATACACATTCAGTAAACAAGCTTTCAGTCTATCTAGTGGTTATTGGACACTGTTGTTAAAAGACATCTATGAAAGTCAATATTAGTCTTATTTTTTTTATTGATTCAACTACAGCTCCAGCTTTTTAGGTTAATTTTATTTCTCTTCTATTATTATTATTTCTATTCCTTTGTCTTATTGTTCCTGATTTATGTGCGTATTAGAAATTAATTATCACTGCTTTTCTGTGAAGGAAAACATCTTGAGGAAACCTACACACCTGAGAGATATTAAAAAAAAAAGTTCTCGGAGGTGTGTGAAGTCCACCAATTTGCATTTGGACAGCGCGGTGGACTATGGCCTAAAACTCTCTTATGCTGAGAGAAGACCCGTGTTTATCAGTGGGACAATAATGGGTTGACGATATATCGTGACCCTTGAAGGTTGAGTTGGAACGCCTCGCATAAGTATATCTCTCTCTACATTGCTTTTATCACGTAGAAGTTATAACGGTTGTACCTCCATGATCCAACCACAAAGCGTTCTGACATCTACCTACTTCAAAATCATAAAATATATAGACCTGTATTACATCGCTCGCGATCAAACACCACATTTATTTACTTCGCCGGAAAGGGTTCTGTAGTGGGGGTAGGAGGGTGAGTTATGGCCTTTTAAATTCTTTTTTTCTTTGTTAACGTTGTTACTTTTCGCGACAAAAGAGATTACATCATCTATCTTAGGGGACGCTAAATTGGTTGAGATGAAAATCTTTTGTAAATTATGGTAATATCAATGGTTAATTGAGAGATATCCTATAAATATAGCTTTAACTGACTTCTTTGTCTCTTTTTATACTAATCTTTTTTAACTGCTATTTAATGTTCAAAGTAAAACGCGCTCAGAGCTCAAGTGATGGGCCAACGCGCTCAGAGAACTCCGGTTGCGTTCCTTTCGAGATCCCGGAGTCCTCTTTGTAGTGCGGTAAAAATCCCACAAAACCTGCGTCGCCCCCACGGCGTCGAGTACCTTTTGAAGGTTTCCCCCTCGAGAAAAAAAGGCAGAACTCACTATTTTATAATATTTGTATGATGTAGTAATTATGTTAGCATGCAGCCTACTTGGGCGTCGTCGTCAACCCATGCTAGCCCCACTACTGGGCACCAGTTTTCTCTTAGGATAATAGTTTTAAGCCATAGTCTACAGCGCTTAGTGACAAATTGATTTATTTTATTTTTATTTACTTGGGAAACAAACAATTCACCTTTTACACAAAAAAGATACATACAATATAAAACAAATGAATACAAACAGTTTCCACTATTAGGTTATACAATAAAAAACGCAAAAATATGTACTAAAATTACAGTGACACAAATAACTAAAATTTTGACGCTAGGAGAGAAAAAAGGGTCAATAAAAAAAAATACATAATGATGAACTTTACAAACCTTACAGAATTCTTTTAGAGAACTCTCGGGTGTTTATGTTTGCTCGCGATGTTTTCTTGCGATCTTCCTTTACCATAATGCAGTGATAATTATTAATTACTTCTTAAACATTGTAGAAACATCTGTAATACGTGGCTGGGATTTTAACGTTGGACTTTTAGAGAGGCCCAGTTTCAACCAATACACTATCACTGGCCACTTGATGGCTTCCACCTATTCTATAAAGAACAGTTATTTACCAAGTAAAGAATTTTAATCAAGTCAACCGAAAGTGAGAAGCGAAAAGGTATGTAAATTATTTCTTAACAAACATACTTAAAACCGTTCTCATAACGCGTACCAAAGCAAACTAACAGACACAGGAGGATATTTACCTAGAAACGCTTTTAATAATATCTTCAAATATGTGTACCGAATATTTGCGTTGGTGGCCACCTTTGTTGATCTGGCGCCAGCTTTTCCCGTTACTTTAATCTGGCTCCGTTACCAGTTTGACTTCCGTGACATCGATACTGGTGCAGTCGTAAACGGTAATGGTTATCGTCTGCTCGCTAACTGCTGCTAAATAGCATTTTATTAAGTAGCGGACGAGTTGACGACATTGGATGTTGCCTTTGGAAGACGAAAAAGAGTTTATTTGATAGTGGCTGAGAGGTCATCAAAATTATGAATTTATATTTCTATTTTAGGTCTAGTCTGTATGTGGTTTCCGGCACACTTTTATATGAGGCGACCATCGTAGACCTCGGGAGTAGCTTCGCATCTGTGATTGACTTCAGATGGAACCCATGTTCTGTATGAAGTGGCAGTGACCATTTGCCATCAGGTGGACTGCATGCTCGTTTGCTACTTCAGTCAGATAAAAAACCCAAGGCATAGGAGGAATTCTTATGTGCTGAAGAAGTGTTGAAAGCTTTAATCTTCATGTTTTGATTGTTTCTATATGAAGGTGTTGATTTTAATATCGGGTTGATCATAATGTCGCATCACTTTTTTTTCGAGAGGGAAACCTTCAAAAGGTAACCGACGACGAGGAGCGACGCCTGGTTATGTGGGATTCTTACCGCACTAACCCTCTGCTGCCAGGCGCTGGTCTCAGAATTTTTTTATTCTGGGTCCGGGCGTTTTTAACTTAATTTTAAATATTATCATGAAACACACGGTACACGGTGAGCCGATGTTAAGCGAAGAACATTCCACGTGTAATAATACTGCAATAAAGCCAAATTGATTTGCACAAAAAGAGGCATAAAGGCAAATCTCATAGCTCGTTATTCACTCAGAGCGTATTTGAGCCTACCTTTAATATTTATCAGTATCGCAATAACTCATCAAAATGGCTGCCCGATGAATATGGATATAGGGACATCGGTTGACCACCGGTTCTATCGTAAGAGAGCAGCTGAAATAGTCGATCTTTTCTTATCATTATTTCATACTTATTTATTTAAGTCAATTCATTTAATCGGGATCCGTCATTTTGGTTTGTTACTAAATAAAAAAAAATCAAATGGAATGTTATTCAAACTATGTAACGTTAATTTCTGTTTTAATATTTTTCATTCTATACCCTGAGCATATTTTGGTTTTCTTTAAATACATATTGTTACAGTAAATAATGAGTGTTTTACTGAAAAATACTCATTATTTTTACTTAAGTATTAAGTGTAAGTATATAAAAGTATTTTTTACTTAAAATGAAAAAAAAAACACCTCGGATTCTCGATCTATCTCGGATTATCAGTAAATTATTGTTAGAATGTATGTCCTAATGGTCGTGTAGGCTGATACTTTATCTCATGTTAAGTGCTTACTGTCCCAAGTTAGGTTTGCTCGCTATCATTTTAAGGATTCCGTACCAAAAGGGCAAAAATGTAACCCTTTAGTGAGACTCCGTGGTCCGTCCGTTCGTCTGTTCGTCTGTCTGTAATCAGGCTATATCCCAGGAATAGCTCTCGTGATAGCTAGACAGTTTAAACGTCATTTGAATGCCATTGTTTGCAATATAATTACGCTTTCTACACTCATAGCCCCACAGTAGGATTTTCTCCTGTGTCGTGGGTACCATGGACACACACAAGACAAATACAAAAACACCCAGACCCAGTACCGAAATCTAAACTCATCATTCAGATACCTGTCTAGCCGGGAATCGAACCCGGGACCCATCGCGCGTCAGACCGGTATGGTAACCGCTCCACCACGCGGGTCGTCAATGCAATGATACTGAAGCCTTCGTTCGCGAGTATACCTCGCATTTGGTGAGTTTTTCTATTAATTAGCTTCTAGTTTTTATTACGACAGGTCCCAATACAACAAACATTAGCGTGAGATCCGCCATTCGAGCGTTGCATTAGAATGAAGTTTTTGTCTCTGTATATCATTACACTGTGTCGGTACTCGTGTCTTACTTTCTATTATAATATGCAAAAGTGGTTTCGTGGAGTAGCATATAGCAGTCAACCTAATGCACGTTAAGTGAATAGACTTGTAGTACAAATGTCGTATATAGTTTAAGGTTACAAATTAACTAGGAGAGTGTGTCGTCAACCCATTATTCTCCCACTGCTGGGCACGGGTCTTCTCTCATGAGAGAGTATTAGGCCATAGTCCACCGCGCTTGGTTGGTTGGTGGACTTCACACACCTCCGAGAACTTTTTTTTTAAAGAACTCTCGAGTGTGTAGGTTTCCTCGCGATGTTTTCCTTCATCGCAAGCAGTGATAATTAATTTCTAATACGCACATAAATCAGTGGTGCGTGCCGGGGTTTGAACCTCGGACCTCACGATCGAGAGGGCAAGTTTCAACCATTAGGCTATCACTGCTTACTAGGAGAGTAATAAGATAAAATTAAACATAGGTCAGACTAATTACTGGTATCGGATATCCGAGTCTGTGAGTAGATAATCTTCTAATTATATTGTAGCGTTAGACAATTAGATCATTTTACGCTTAGTAACCAAATAGAATTGGTAAAAACCTTTATCTTTCTTATCCTAAAATCATAATTTCCAAATGCTTAATATGACAAACATTTGTCGTATTATTTAATGTATATAATACGCACGAAAAATATTACCCTCTTTCTGACGCAGTCGGGTGCAATGCAACGCAGACGCAAATGAGTGGATTCGGGTCTAAAAAAGATGTGTGTGGTCTGTTGATGAAATCTCCAGAATGGTTGATCTAAATAAATATAATAAAGTTAACAGCTATAGCGCAAATCACATGCAAAAACCAAAAAAAAAATTTTAAACAAAAAATACAACCGACTTCCATGCCACATAAAAGTAAAAAATAATTTAAATACATGTTGGTTTAGAGCAAACACAGTTCTTAGTACATAGTCCCGAAGTCGGCGCTTACCATATTTTGCTGGATCATGACGAAACTACATGTATCTTATATGAGCGCCGACTTCGGGACTATGTACTAAGAACTGTGTTTGCTCTAAACCAACATGTATTTAAATTTTTTTTTACTTTTATGTGGCATGGAAGTCGGTTGTATTTTTTGTTTAAAATTTTTTTTTCACGCTTTTCAGTCACGATAAAATTAGTTATGGCTGTTGCTAGTCGTCCGCTAACCGGATGAATAAAATTAATTATTCGTCCGATTTTCGGATGAATAAAATTATGTGCTGACGTCATCATATAAAAATAGACTTCTTTAACCGACTTCCCAAAGGAAAGAGGTTATCTATTCGTCACGTATATTTTTTTTTTTTTTTTTTTTTTTTTTTTTTTTTTTTTTTTTTTTTTTTTTTTATGTATGTTCGGGCGAAATGGCTAGAAATCGTCGACCTACCGACACGATTCATACGACATTGTATGCGACTAGTTTCACAGGCAGTCCCATATTGAGGAAAATGAAAACCTTCCGGCGGTTTTCCCGGAAAATTGGAAAATGTCGGTTTCTTAAAATCTTGAATAACTTGGGTGTTTATAAACCGATTTCCATTTTCTTTCTTTCATTTGATAGGAAATTTCGTCACGCAACTTTTTCTCTTGGACATGGGTATGCTGTGATGCTTAACTCTTTGAGTTATGGGGTGGAAACCACCACCACTCCTCAAGTTTTTTAGATAATTTGAAATAACTCGGCTTCTGCCGAATCGATTCTTATGAAACTTGGAATATGTATTATATATCTATGCTTATATAGGTTGACGAAAAATTTGACCTTCAACTCTTCGATCCTGATGATGCAGGGTTACAGCTATCCTAAACTATAACATTAGCTATTTGGTGCTTACATATATATAACAAGACTACTAAGCAGAGACATGTGATGAAAATTTGACCTTCAACTCCTCAATCCTGATGATGCAGGGGTGCCTCAAGCCTAAACCATTGGGGTTGACCATTTGGTGCTTATGGGTATGTTATAACAATACTAAGCAAAGACATATTATAAAAAAAATGACCTTCAACTCCTCAACCCTGATGATGCAGGGTGCTGTAAGCCCAAGCCGTAGGTGATGGCCATTTAGTGCTTACGGATATATAATAATATATATATCCGTAAGATAGCAAGGCAAAGATGTACGATGACAAATTTGACCTTCAACTCCTCAACCCTGATGATGCAGGGGTACTGCAGGCTTAAACCATAAACGTTAGACATTTGTTGCTCACGGATTTGTAATAACATTGCTAAGCAAAGGTATACGACGAAAAATTGGACCTTCAACTCCTCAATCCTGATGATGCAGGGGTATTGAATGCCTAAGCCATAAAACTTAGCTATTTCAATCTTACGCATTCAAAATGATATTTAAAAAAATGTAAGGTAAAACATTAAAAAAATGGTTGTATACGGTGGAAAATTGGACCTTCAACTCCTCAATCCTGATGATGCTGGGGTGGTTCAAGCTTAAACTATAGGCGTTAGCTACATGATCGCTACGTATATCTGATAAGATTACTAAGCAAAGATATAAGATGAAAAATTTGACCTTCAACTCCTCAACTCTGATGATGCAGGGGTACTTCAGGCTTAAACTATAGGCGTTGGCCATTTGATGCTTATGGGTATGTAATATATTTACAAAGCGAAGACGTATGATAAAAAAGTTGACCTTCAACTCCTCAACCCTGATGATGCAGGGTACTGTAAGCCCATGCCATAGAAGTTGGGGATCTGTTGCTTACGTGCATGCGATGAGATTACATAGAAAAGATATGACATGATAATTTTGACCTTCAACTCTTCGGCCCTGATGATGCAGGGGTACTTCAGGCTTAAACCATAGGCGTTGGCCATTTGATACTTATGGATATGTAATATATTTACAAAGCAAAGACGTATGATAAGAAAATTGACCTTCAACTCCTCAACCCTGATGATGCAGGGTACTGCAAGTTTAAACCATAAGCATCGGCCATATGGTGCTTACGTATATGTAATGAGATTACTAAGCAAAGATATGACATGATAATTTTGACCTTCAACTCCTCAACCCTGATAATGCTGGGGTCCTTCAAGTTTAAACCGTAGGCATCGGCCATATTGTGCTTACGTATACATAATGTTGTTGTTCACAATACCAACAATGAGTTTCGGAGAGGATATAATTATGATCAAAAATTCCACTTTGAATACAATTACCTGAAAGATGCAAGAGTACTTCCAACCTTTTTAAATTGGATGGGTTATTTTTATCAGTATCAGTTGAATTATACTCTTAGTTATAAGGTTTATATTACTTTTTCTACTTTAAATATTGATAATTATAGGTCTATTCTTTAAATAAATGTTTACTCAGAAAAAGTTGTTTTATTCGGTTAGGTTAGGTTCGAACAGATTTTTCCAATTCAGAATCTAAGGGAGGGGGCGCGGTAGCGCCCCCGACCGGTTGTTTCAAAGAAGTCTATTTTTATATGATGACGTCAGCACATAATTTTATTCATCCGAAAATCGGACGAATAATTAATTTTATTCATCCGGTTAGCGGACGACTAGCAACAGCCATAACTGATTTTATCGTGACTGAAAAGCGTGAAAAAAAAAATTTTAAACAAAAAATACAACCGACTTCCATGCCACATAAAAGAAAAAATAATTTAAATACATGTTGGTTTAGAGCAAACACAGTTCTTAGTACATAGTCCCGAAGTCGGCGCTCATATAAGATATATGTAGTTTCGTCATGATCCAGCAAAATATGGTGAGCGCCGACTTCGAGACTATGTACTAAGAACTGTGTTTGCTCTAAACCAACATGTATTTAAATTATTTTTTACTTTTATGTGGCATGGAAGTCGGTTGTATTTTTTGTTTAAAAATTTTTTTGACACAACCGGTCGGGGGCGCTACCGCGCCCCATCCCTTAGATTCTGAATTGGAAAAATCTGTTCGAACCTAACCTAACCGAATAAAACAACTTTTTCTGAGTAAACATTTATTTAAAGAATAGACCTATAATTATCAATATTTAAAGTAGAAAAAGTAATATAAACCTTATAACTAGGAGTATAATTCAACTGATACTGATAAAAATAACCCATCCAATTTAATAAGGTTGGTAGTACTCTTGCATCTTTCAGGTAATTGTATTCAAAGTGGAATTTTTGATCATAATTGTATCCTCTCCGAAACTCATTGTTGGTATTGTGAACAACAACATTATGTATACGTAAGCACAATATGGCCGATGCCTACGGTTTAAACTTGAAGGACCCCAGCATTATCAGGGTTGAGGAGTTGAAGGTCAAAATTATCATGTCATATCTTTGCTTAGTAATCTCATTACATATACGTAAGCACCATATGGCCGATGCTTATGGTTTAAACTTGCAGTACCCTGCATCATCAGGGTTGAGGAGTTGAAGGTCAATTTTCTTATCATACGTCTTTGCTTTGTAAATATATTACATATCCATAAGTATCAAATGGCCAACGCCTATGGTTTAAGCCTGAAGTACCCCTGCATCATCAGGGCCGAAGAGTTGAAGGTCAAAATTATCATGTCATATCTTTTCTATGTAATCTCATCGCATGCACGTAAGCAACAGATCCCCAACTTCTATGGCTTGGGCTTACAGTACCCTGCATCATCAGGGTTGAGGAGTTGAAGGTCAACTTTTTTATCATACGTCTTCGCTTTGTAAATATATTACATACCCATAAGCATCAAATGGCCAACGCCTATAGTTTAAGCCTGAAGTACCCCTGCATCATCAGAGTTGAGGAGTTGAAGGTCAAATTTTTCATCTTATATCTTTGCTTAGTAATCTTATCAGATATACGTAGCGTTCATGTAGCTAACGCCTATAGTTTAAGCTTGAAGCACCCCAGCATCATCAGGATTGAGGAGTTGAAGGTCCAATTTTCCACTGTATACAACCATTTTTCTAATGTTTTACCTTACATTTTTTTAAATATCATTTTGAATGCGTAAGATTGAAATAGCTAAGTTTTATGGCTTAGGCATTCAATACCCCTGCATCATCAGGATTGAGGAGTTGAAGGTCCAATTTTTCGTCATATACCTTTGCTTAGCAATGTTATTACAAATCCGTGAGCAACAAATGTCTAACGTTTATGGTTTAAGCCTGCAGTACCCCTGCATCATCAGGGTTGAGGAGTTGAAGGTCAAATTTGTCATCGTACATCTTTGCCTTGCTATCTTATTATATATCCGTAAGCACTAAATGGCCATCACCTACGGCTTGGGCTTACAGCACCCTGCATCATCAGGGTTGAGGAGTTGAAGGTCATTTTTTTTATAATATGTCTTTGCTTAGTATTGTTATTACATACCCATAAGCACCAAATTTTCAACCCCTATGGTTTAGGCTTGAGGCACCCCTGCATCATCAGGATTGAGGAGTTGAAGGTCAAATTTTCATCACATGTCTCTGCTTAGTAGTCTTGTTACATATATGTAAGCACCAAATAGCTAATGTTATAGTTTAGGATAGCTGTAACCCTGCATCATCAGGATCGAAGAGTTGAAGGTCAAATTTTTCGTCAACCTATATAAGCATAGATATATAACACATATTTCAAGTTTCATAAGAATCGATTTGGCAGAAGCCGAGTTATCTCAAATTATCTAAAAAACTTGAGGAGTGGTGGTGGTTTCCACCCCATAACTCAAAGAGTTAAGCATCACAGCATACCCATGTCCAAGAGAAAAAGTTGCGTGACAAAATTTCCTATCAAATGAAAGAAAGAAAATGGAAATCGGTTTATAAACACCCAAGTTATTCAAGATTTTAAGAAACCGACATTTTCCAATTTACCGGGAAAACCGCCGGAAGGTTTTCATTTTCCTCAATATGGGACTGCCTGTGAAACTAGTCGCATACAATGTCGTATGAATCGTGTCGGTAGGTCGACGATTTCTAGCAATTTCGCCCGAACATACATAAAAAAAAAAAAAAATATACGTGACGAATAGATAACCTCTTTCCTTTGGGAAGTCGGTTAAAAAAAAACTTATTTTTTTATAGTAATTTTTAAATAAAAACTGTTAAAAATCTTAAAGAACACGTGGTGAAAATATAGTAATAATCAGTTCAATGGTTTTGATGATTTTATCAATATGCCTGAGTTTCTTTAAAATGTTTATTTTTAGTTTGTAGCGTGTCATAAAACAAAGATGATTTTTTGAAAAATAAATGAGAGTAAACCCCTTGCACATCCTTTTGTTCACCAATTCGTACCTACTTGGCTAGCGCGGTGGACTATGACCTAAAACTCTCTCATACTGAGAGAAGACCCGTGCCCAGTAGTGGGATTGCCCCACTGAGTTGTACCCCAAACCATAGCATAACCAATACCCTACATCAAGGCAAACAAAACTCAAGCACATTTCCGTACGACGTATTCGCTATATTCCGCAACATACATACATTAATCCAACTTCAACAATATATTATGTCTGTAGCCTGCAGGCATCGGAGCGTGACGGACAGACGGCAACGACAAGGGTCCGACACGTGACCGAGGCGAGCGACCCCGCACTACGATCTTGGAATAGTAAAATAATCTGTTATGGAAAAACATTTCATGAAATGTTTATGCGTATACACGCCTTAATTATTAAGGAATTATTTTTTGACTAACATTGAAATAAATACTGTAGGATCACCACACCATTCCATACAAGCCTCAGCCTTCTGAAAACCACTAGTTTCATTTAACCGCCACTACACTACCTGGAGTCAGTAGGACATCGATATACACCCATCAGTGGTGATCCTACAATACTAAAAAGTTATTATTATTGACTTTAGACAAATTACTGTTGGCAGCTTATTTGGAAGAGAACACTTAAACTTCCACCACCTAATTGAATAATACGCAAAGGATTTTGAGTTCTGACACGTGACCGGCACACAACTATGTGATAAATAGAGATTCCTATTCAGGAGCTATCTTTATGTTATTGGAAATCCTGAGACTTTAGTCTTCTGGTGAATTTATATTCTTGGATATAGTTTACGGCATGTTTAAACAAATTATGTATCGTGTGATAAAAAGTCGAATAAAATTATTAGTTTTCAATCGCAGATTTTTCGAACAATTTAAGTATTGTACTGTAGGTAACTAGATTCATTTAAAATAAGTAATTTAACAAATACATCGTATATAGCAGTCAATTGCTAAAAATATAATATATCTTTATACAGCCATCTTTGATTTGAATTATTTGTTTGTTTGTTTCTAATGTATAATAAAAAAATATTCTACGTGGATTGAAATTAAACATGTTATCCGCCATTTTGTTGTGGCGGCCATTTTGTTTGACAACAATTGTAATTAATTTGATAAAAAAATTATTAGCCCAGTCAACAACTTCGAAGTGGGTCATATTTATTTGCAAGATTTGACGTAAAATGCTTGCTTATTACTTACTTACCATACTATGGCGAGTTACTACAAAAAAAGCTTGTAACTATATTTACTAAGTCATAAAATCTCGGATATGTTTGTATTTTGTTACAGTGTTTTTATCTACTGTTTAAATGTAAAATCTTAGCTACAGTAACATGACGTCAGGTGTACCGTAAGCTGCATCGTTCTATTGTATTTTACATCGCAGTAACATCACTTAAGTTTGGAGGTTTGTGGTGGAACCAGGGATCGGATGCGCTGCTGGGTGTGAGAGGTCGGTGCCTTTGCGGGTGTCGGCTTGCCCATGCCCACGGCTCCCTGGGTGGCGGTCTCGGCCTTGATCCGTTGCCCTGCGGCTGGGTAACCATGAGGACTACCCACTTTTTTAAAAAAAAGGTGTATTGCAAGCAGCATCGTTCCATTGTATTCTACATGGCAGTAACATCACGTAATTTTTTATTCTAATAAAATACAGCGCGTGCGTAAACTCGTCTCGGTCACGTGTCGAACCCTTGTCGTTGCCGTCTGTCCGTCACGCTTCGACGCAGGTTACAGATATAATATTGGTGAGGTTGAATTAATATGTATATGAAGCGAAATGTAGTGAAAATTAATGAGGTAACTTGCTACTTTGTACATTGTTCTATTTTTTGGGTTCCTACTCAAAGGGTAAAAAACGGAACCTTATCAAAAAGACAGGGCTAAGAAGCTTGCAGCCTGATGGTTACTGGTCATCGCCGCCTATGGACAGTTAGCTACAGAAACATAACGTCAGGTGTATTGCAAGCAGCATCATTCTATTGTATTCTACAGGCAGTAACATCACGTAATTTTTTATTCTAATAAAATACAGCGCGTGCGTAAACTCGCCTCGGTCACGTGTCGGACCCTTGTCGTTGCCGTCTATCCGTCACGCTTCGCTGCAGGCTACAAATATAATATTGGTAAGTTTGAATTAATAGGTATGTGTATGAAGCGAAATGTAGCGAAAATTAATGAGGTAACTACTTTGTATATTGTTCTATTTTTAGGGTTACGCACGCAAAGGGTAATAAAAGTAAAATTATTTCATTTTTTTATCTGACTGAAGTAGCAAACGAGCATGCAGTCCACCTGATGGTAAGTGGTCTCTGCCGCCCATGGACATCTGTAATCAACTACATACAGAAAATAGGTTCCATCTGAAGTCAATCACAGATGCGTTGCTACTCCCGAGGACTGTAATAGTCGCTTCATGTGAAAGTGTACCGGCAACCACACCCTACTATCAAAACGCAAGAAATGCTTTACGCTAGAAATAGATGTGGCGGTAGTACTTCCCTGGTCGAACTACACTGGTTCTACCACTTTTCATTAATTTTAATTTATTTTTGATTTTAACATTTGAATTTGAGAAACATTCCTGCTACTTTGGACAATATGAAGTTTAGTTTTTTTTTTAATTAATTAAGGTCGAATTTCGACCGTCGCCACGGGTGACTAGTAATAAGAAATAAGCTATACCTACGTAGTTTAAATAAATAGCAAGTTACTTTATCTATCAGAATATCTTGCGGTGTGTGAGGCTCGTAGCGGGCACGTGTCGAACCCTCGTTGCCAGCTGTCCGTCTCACAGACGATGTTTCTGTGAAATGAAAATGGGTCTGAGTTTTGCAAAACTGACTTCTTGTAGATATTGGTAGATGGAGAACTATTGATGGATTTGCGTTTTCTTAAACCTATTCTAAAAGGAGATTTGTTACCGAATTCTATTTAAAGATTACCGTTTTTTAACAATTTAGGTAGAAGATACGTATTTAGTATGAGACCGTAGAACAAATATTTTTCGACCGGAGAGGATTTTAGCGCGAAGTTCCGGCGTTTATGTAATTGTAGTGTCGTGTTTACCGGATCACTTTTACATGATGTAGTCCTCGGGTGAAACAACGCATCGGCAATTGACTTCAAATTGAACCTCTATTCTATATGAAGTTACTTACAATACATATGTATGTCCATGGGCGCAGTGTCCTCTTGCCATCAGGTTGATTGCATGGTCGTTTGCTTCAGTCTTTTCTAAGAAAAATATGGAGTGACAATTAACTTCAGGTGGACTACATGCTCGTTTACTTCTTATATAAAAAATCATATCACTATCTTGCATGTTCGTGTGCTTCAATCTTACGTATAAAGAATTATATCCCCTTTCTACAATACGTTTGATGTCGAAGTGTGTCGGGTCCGCGGTCACGTGCCGATGCCAGCTGTTTGTCACGCTTTGACGCCTTCAGACCACATGTTTGGTATATATGTTATATGTTTTATGATTCAGAGATACGTAAGCGTAGTATAGGCAATAATATGATGTATGTTAGTTAAGGAAATTGAAATTTTGCATTGTATTTTTTATACCTGACTGCGTAGGAATTAGCCGCACACGGACCACTTGTGGCGGTCACAAATCGCCGCGACTAGCTTATTTACTGCACATTTCATACATTTTATATGGACTCACCGCACACGATAGGCGCCGGTGGCCACCACTCGCGATAAATCGCCGCTTCACGCGATTAGTAGGCGTCACCGGCCACTAAACGCTGACGCCAAACGCGTCCACCAGCGACTCGCGCGATTCCTCGCCCCCTCTCTCTTACCTTAATTAAATGAAGTAGCCGCCACCAGCCAAAAGTCGCGGCCAATAGCGGCGCTTCTGGTAGAGATTGTGGCTGTCGCGAGTGGCCCGTGTGCGGCGACGCTTAGGTTTATGTTGGCTTGCACTGCTCCGGAAATGGCTTGAGGATTTTAACATATGGCATATCACTGGAATCCACTGACTCAATAATCACAACGATACAACTTTAAACACAGACACAAAAGTAAAATAAGATATAAAAAACCTTACCAGTGCGCCAAATTATTTTCTATTTCCGAATTTTGAAATTTCATTTAGTTTATAGGTACGTGATTTTGAGTAGACAAAGTTTCGGGTCTCATATATAACGCTAATATAGATTACGATACTGTACAAAGTTATTACGACTATTACAATAATCTTCAGATATTTTAATTGTGATTAAAATTTTGAACTTCCTACAAGTACTTATTTTCTAACTGTAATCATAATTAAATGTGACAAAGGGCAATTGCTCATAAAACAGGAAGGTTTCATTTAAACTGCACCGTTTAGACACTCGACTAAGGGCACCCCGGGGCCCTTAAAATCCTGACCCAAACGCGAGGGGTAATAGAATCTGCGGAGTGTTCTTGGGAAAAAATAAAAATTTAAAGGGTTAAAACTAGGGGTTTCGATACCTTTGTAAGCGCTGGTCGTAAAACTGAACTAAGTTCCATTTGGATGTTTTATATATTTAGAAGAAAGGATGCAATCTCTGTTTTATTTCCCATTATTGAGCACCGGTCTTTCCTTGTCGTCGGCAGAAACTTTCAGAATTAATATTTTGGGCCTAAATACTAGAAGACATTTTGACGACTCGCTTGGCGCAGCGATTACCAACCGGTCAGACGGGCAATGGATCCCGGGTTCGATTCCCGGTCAGACAGGTATCTGAACGATGAGTTTAGATTCATGGTCTGGGTCTGGCTGTTTGTGTATTCGTCTTGTGTGTGTCCATGTTCTGACACAGGATAAAATCCTAGTGTGGGGCTATGAGCGCAGAAAGCGTGCGTGTATATTATTACAATTCATAAAAAAAATGTTTTTTTATTCAACCACCATGTTAGTTACGGTTCTCCTCTAGTACGAGAGGGTTTTGAGCCACACTCTACTTCGCTAAGTGAGAACCGGTAACACGGTTAAAAACCGGTTTAAGTTTTATAAAAATAAATAATATCCATGCAAACGTACTCCCGAGATAAATCTAGCGCTTGACTCTCATATTTTCCACTTCACGTAAGAAACGACGCTGTCTCTTAAAATAAAACAATATGGCGGTGCTCCAGCAGGGAAGTTCCGAACAATGGCATCAAAAGGTACAACACTCGAATGTGCACGTGCTTGATAGTTAGCTGGAAGCTATTTTATGTTATAGTACGTAATTTTGTAATTCTATAACGAACCGGGTGGGCGGAACATTCTACTGTCACTGAAGATAACTTTTATTCTCCATGACAAAAACAAGATATGGAAATAACAAAAAAAGATTGGTAGGTAGTATTAAAAAAATACAGACGAATTGATAACCTCCTCCTTTTTGGAATTTGGTTAAAAACTGTTGTGTCTGACAATTTGCCAGTGCTTCCGTAGGTTTATATTAAAATTAAGATATTCCATTTTATTCTCCGGAATCCAATAAGAGTATCAGTGCGAGTATTTATAAGTTAATTGCTCTCATTTGATATCTTGCTAATATTATAAAGACGAAAGTGTGTGGATGAAGACATGTTTGTTACTAAATCACAATAAAATATATTGTGCTCTGGAATTATAAATAGACATATTTTATTCCGAAAAATAAGAAGCAGTTTTTTTCCTATTAAGTAGTAGCGTATATTTTGTACTCTGGAATTATGAATAGACATATATTATTTTATCCCGAAAAAAAAGGAGCAGGTTTTTGCTATTATGCGTCTATTTAATGCTATTTAGTGTAACAGTATCAACTTAACATTAGTGGAAACACCATGAGGTTTAAACGATCATATACCTTTTACCTATAATCTTTAATAAGCCATCGCTTATCGCTCGTGGTGAAACAAGTTGAAAGTTCAGTGTTATATTATGATGGATTTTTCATGTCAATTCTCGTAACTGGTGTTGTTTTTATAAGGGCCTCTCCGAGACGCTCTGTTTTGAAGAATTCGTCTTTTTATGTCACGCGAAGAACAACGGCCATAAGGAAAATATAAAAGAAACGTAAGGTCACGTCGGGAAATATATGTTAGCTCGTAGGTTCCGTAATGAAATTGGAAGGAAACGGCTTGGGAATCAGCGTAGACTGTTTCACTCAGGTTTATTGAAGTAATAGTAAAACTGCATTTGCGAGGTAGAGTTTAGTGTTTTGGCTCCGAATGTACCACCGCTCTTATTTCTGCCTAATAACACTGTTAAGAGCTACTGAATTTCGGTTTTAACGATATGGTGAGAAACACATTTATCAGAAGACTAGACGCCCATCTGGGAGGAGCCCGATGGGGCAACGCGCTCAGAGGACTCCGGTTGCGTTTCTTTGGAGATCCTGGAGTCCTCCTTGTAGCGCCGAGGACTGCCACCGGGGGTAAGTTTTATTGCGTCAAAAATCCCACATAACTCTTCGTCGCTCGCACGGAATCGGGTACCTTTTGAAGGTTTCCCCTCACCTCCCCTAACCTCAAGTAAGACTCTGATCTTATTAGGATCGATTACAAATATACATGGATGGCAGTACTCCTTACCAGCAAATCTAGTACACGCTCGAAGAGTTGTACCACCTTCAAACAAATTTAATTGTAACTTATTTTCTTTGTTACAGGTACAATAAACATTTGAACGGTTAAGTGTATCAGTGCAGTGTTTGTGTAGTGTTGTGATGTTTTGAACGGTACCATGAGTGGGCCGGAGAGGCCACGTGAGGCCATGAGGCCTAGAGCGAGGCCTGCCCGTTGGAGGTCTGGCCCTGGCGTGTGGGCCTGGCTGGTGCTCGCGGCGCTGGGCCGGACTACAGCTTATACTGACACCGAGGACTTTTTAAGCGATTTGGATAAACCAGGTAAGTTTTAGTCAATTTGTCGTACTACAGCGGTTCATTTTGGTTTGGTTATGTAATCCAAACCATGATTTAATTTGGTGTTCAACATAATGCGGAGTTTACTCGCGTACCTATGGGCTCGTGGCTCGTGGTCTTGCCCATAGAAAAGAAAAATAGGTTTTCACGTACATTATTTTGAAGATTTTTTTTTTATTTGACTGAAGTAGCAAACGAGCATGCAGTCCACCTGATGGTAAGTGGTTACTGCCGCCCATAGACATTTGAAAGCAACTTCGAATAGAACATAGGGTCTATCTGAAGTCAATAACAGATGCGTTGCTACTCCCGAAGATTATGATGGTCGCCTCATATAAAAATGTGCCAGCAACCACACCCTTCTATCGAAACGCAAGAAATGCTTCACGCTAGAAATAGGTGTGACGGGGGTACTTCCTCGGTCGAACTACATGTGTTCTAGTAGCATGTGGTAGGTACCAGGTGGTAGAATCCTATGTGGTTCGACTACGATAGCTACTTATATAATTTTTTCTCCTGACGCAGTGTTAAATGTTGTTGTGTTCTGGTTTAAAACCTCTTACTTAGTCCTAAGGGGTAGCAACGCATCTGCGGACAACCTAAAGTAAGGCAGATGTTATTTAATACTAGTTGACACGGCAAACTTCGTTTCGCTTAAATAATGATAACTTTTTTAATTATCCATGACTGAGAGTGTTATAAACGTAAGAGTAGACAAATATAATCAGATAGCTTCTTTGTTCTACATATGTTATGGTGAGTCAACCATAAAAGATGGACATATGCTGTCGTGGAACATTTTTTTATAAAATTTTAAGGAGAATATTTCCGTCATACATGATTTCTGTGTAGCTTTAATCGTTAAGGTTGCACACGCGACGGAAGCTTAAAAAATGGAGTAACTTCTCCCGTTTTCCAACATTTCCCCTTACTGCTCTGCTCCTGTTGATTGTAGCGTGATGAAATGTATACTATAACCAGCTCAGGAATATGAAGAATAATCGTACCAAGTGTCGTTAAAATCCGTTGAGTAATTTTTGTTTCTATAACGGTTGTACAGACAGACAGACAGACGGACAGACAGACACAAAAATTTTACTGATTTCATTTTTGGCACCAGTATCGATTCCTAATCACCCCGTAATAGTTATTTTGGAAATATATTTCATGTACAGAATTGACCTCTCTACAGATTTATTATAAGTATAGATATAGAAGAAGATTGATTACAGCTATCATGAGCAGCTATCAGAACTTGCCATGAGGTGGACTGCTTGCTCGTTTGCTACTTCCAAATAATAAAGAAAAAACATAATTATATATGTAATTGTATTTATTTGTGAAATTGTGAAACATCTCTCATATCAGTTACTTTGCGTCAACATAACATAAAACTCGCAGAACTATAACACGTATTATGATTTCTGTGTTATTTGTACATTATCTTTGTTTCCTGAGACTGCGCAGTGGTGGTTCTATGTTAAAATTAAAAATAATTGAAATATCCGACGAAACCAACATCCAGATCAAGTCGGGACATTCCAATTAAAGCTGGATATCTCACAACACGTGACACTCTAATCTTCGGTCTCCAGACGCCGGGCGGCGCTGCAATTATACGAGTGCCCGTTGGGATCGTAGGCAGTGGTCACGAGACTTGTGCGGCCTGTGTTTGATACTTAATTCTGAAGAAATAAAATGGCTGCCTTTATAATTTTGGAAGACTCAATCGAGTATGCAGTCCATCTGATGGTAAGTGCTACCGCCGACGTTTGTGAGCAACTTCAAATGAATCAAACATTTCATCTGAAGTCAACTACAGATGGATTGCTATTCTCGAGGAATGTGATGGTCGCCTCATATAAAAGTGAGACGGCTACCACACCCTTCCATTGAAATTCAAGAACTTCTTCACGCCGGAAATAACTAACTAAGTAACTCAGTGTTAGGCCAATGGCGGCATTTACAATATTTTTCTTTCGCAACCTTTTCTTACTTACCTGACGGATCACAACCTCAGCTCAGAAGATCATGTGAGAAAGTTACCCAGTTAGTCTTTTTATTAATTTTTTACAGGTGATAGAACCAGTGAGTTTCTTGCCGGATCTTGTCAGTTGAGGTCGTGTTCCAATCCGGTGGTAGTGTAAAAAAATGACAATTTGTAAGTGCCCCCGTAAGCCTATGCAAAATAAAGACATTTCATTTCTTTCCGTCTAGTTCGACCGGGGAAGTACACCGCCACGCCTATTTCTAGCGAGAACTATTTCTTGCGCTTCGATGGAAGGGTGTGGTTGCTGACACAGTTTTATTTCATGCGACCATCATAGTCCTTGGGAGTAGCAACGCATCAATGATTGATTTCATGTAAACCCATGTTCTATTTGAAGTTGCTTACAGAGGTCCATGAGTGGCATTGACCACTTACCATCAGTTGAACTGTATACTCGTCTGCTACTTAAATCTGACAAGAAAACTATTATTATTCCTTTTTTCATTGTTAGTTAATTATAGGTGAAGCTCAACTCACTCAACTGTTGAAAAAAGAATTGAAACTTAATTTCTAACTAAAATATTAAAGGAAAATATAGGAAACTAACGTAACTTTCTTATATAAGAAGTGTAAGCTTATAGGAAAGTTTTAATGAGCGCAGTATTCTACTCAGTTCGGATTTATAACAGTATCATTAAGTTCCGGTAAACCAATCGCATGCACCTTGGTAATTGGTCACTGCCGCCTATGGATATACGTAAGCAGCACCATAACAAGAGATCCATCAAGGGTGTTCAACCGCATTATAATATATAGTACTCTATAGTATTTTGGTACACCGTACTGAATACTATTGAAAAAATATATAGTACGCCAAAATACTACATATTATGTCTTTCAATTATACAGCTAAAGCTATTGCATAGCATTTTTATCAACTTATGCAATTATTATTATTTATTTATGTATGCACTTTTTTTTCAAGTTTTTCTTGGATACTATATACTTTCTCACTAACACCTGCTTACACATTCATCCAATTTCCGAGCAGCTCGTCTCGATCCGTGCAAGCTTCGTAATGTCGTACCATATACTTACGCGAACGCTCGGCTGCGCTACATGGTAAGCGTAGTGGGGGTGTTAGGATTTTTCGTTACGGAATTTCTTGATTCGATCACCGCGCTCTAAGCCCGTGATAAATGCTATGCAATAGCTTAAAAATACTATATGCAAACAAAAATATTAGCAACCCTAGTTCTCTATGAAGTCTATCACAAATAAGTAGACAGAGAACTAGCGTAAAGCAACACTGAAGGTAGAAGGTAGAAGGTAGACACTTTTTTTTATCTGACTGAAGTAGCAAACGAGCATGCAGTCTACCTGATGGTAAGTAGTCACTGCCGCTCATCGACATCTGTAATAAACTACATACAGAACAATGATTTTAAGTAAAGACAATCACAGATGCGTTGCTACTCCCGAGGACTATGATGTTAGCCTCATAAAAGTGTGTCGGCAACCACACCCTTCCATCGAAACGCAAGAACTGCTTCAAGCTAGAAATAGGTGTGGCGGTAGTACGTCCCCGGTCGAACTACACTGGTTCTACCACCTGTCAAAAACACAATAAAATACAATAAAACAACTACTTTACGATAGCCAAAGCACGACCTATATATAATTTTCGGTTTACTTGTGGCCTATTAATTATTCAATGCTCGATTTCGGTACATATTGGAAACATTTATGAGATACTGTTTTAGGGTTAATGGACCCACTAATGCTTATTCCCAGCAGGGAATGGGATTGTATGTGCGTTATAATGAGGTGGGTCGCTCTTTATACACAAAAAGTTTACGTAAGGGGTAAATTTTGGGGAATGGTTATTGTTAAGATTAATTGATGACGATTCTTGTGACGTAGCGGTCACGTTTGACGCGCGGGTTCCGGGTTCGATCTGCGGTCAGGTAATATTTAAATGAGTTTTTTCTGTTGTGGATTTAGGTGTATAATTATAAAAATGTAAATTAAATGTTTTTTATTCACATCTTGGGATTAGAATCAACCCTTGGAATTACATAGATATATGACAATTAAGGGTTATTACAATATAACATGAGCTCTGTATAATCTCATTGCTGGGCAAGAATGTTCTTTGAGGATTTAAGAGTTTAAGGCCGTGGTCCTCTGCACTTGCCAAGTGCAAATTGTTATACTCGTACCCCACACATCTTTGAAAACTTTTTAGCCTGTTATAGTTTGTTTAGAACTCTCTGTTATGTAAGTTTCCTCATGGTATTTTTGCCGCAACACAGTTATAATTAATTTATATGCATTGTTTTTTAGTGATGTGTCATTAATTAAAATTATACTTATATTTTTAAACTCCTAGTCCCACGCTATGATATTCTCCTATAACGTGGGTACAATGGACACACACAAAGACGAATACACAATCACCCAGACCCAGAACAAATATCTAAATTCATCATTTACACACTTGTCCACCAATTCGCACTTGGCCAGCGCGGTGGACTATGGCCTAAACTCTCTCATTCTGGGAGAAGACTCGTGCCCAGCAGTGGGCCAATAATGGGTTGATATGATGATGACCGGGGATCGAACCCACTACGTGTCAGATTGGCATAGCAACCGCTCCGCTACGCGGGTCATCGTTTTGATATCTTAGGTCTCTAAGCGCGACATTTCTCTGCTTAAAGCTTTATATTCAAACAGCGTTTAAAGAAGTAGAGGCAATGCAATTGATCAGTCAATGTTTAGCCTGGGATTTAATACCCATCATTGTATTGAATGCTTACATTTAAAGTTAAATCTACAAGTTAATCTGATCACAGCATGTAAAATTCTCCATGGTAGGATAGATGCTTCAGACCTCAGTGACGAGTTATCTCGATTCTTTGCGCCTTTTAGCTACTTCCGATCGCGTAAACATCTTCGCTGCACCTGCGGCGCACACGGTTCCGAGAGCAAACTCGCCTATTCGCCGCGTTCTTAACAAACTTAACGCTCGTCTGGATGCATACCCTGAGTGCGATTTGCTAGCAGATGAATGGCAGAAAATATTGTCCGTATGCATGAGATTCTGTGAGCGAGAAGCATAACTAGTAGTGTCTATAATAAATGTAATTAGTGTAACCGTTTTAATTATAGTAAAACAAATGAATAATAAATACATCTGCAGACAGGAGAAAGGAATTAACAAAAAGCATTAACCCCATGAACAATGGATTGATTTTAAAATGAAATTTGTAAATTAAGTCTCATGTAAGTCTCATATTAATATTTTATGTTTATTTTTTTTGAATTCCTGAAACTTTCATTTAGAAATTATTAGTAAATTTTGAAAATCAATAATATATATGGTGCCAATCCATTATTGCCCCACTGCTGGGCACGGGTCTTCTTCCAGAATGAGAGAGTTTTAGGCCATAGTCCAAGTGCGAATTGATGGACTTCACACACCTCCGAGAATTTTTTTTTAAGAACTCGCGGGTGTGCAGGTTTTCTCGCGGTGTTTTCATTCACCGAAAAGCAGTGATAATGAATTTCCAATACGCACATAATTTAGAAAAATCAGTGGTGCGTGCCTGGGTTTGAACCTCGGACCTCTCAATCGAGAGGGCAAGCATTAGGCTATCACTGCTCTCCATTGCAATAATAAATACCTACCTATGTTAGAAGGTAAAAATTTATTTTAAGATGACTTAGACGAGACATTTCATATATTTGAAAATAAAACATTTTAGCTGATAAAAAGTTTTATATTTTTCTTTTATTTCGGTCTCTTTAATTTAATTTTATATAATACTAGATTGTTGCTCTACATTCGCAGATCTTTGGGTGTTTCTTAATTAAAGTGTCTAGGATTTTTTCATCAAACCAATAAAAGAGTAAAATAGTCGAGCCAACACTCGAAAGTAATTAAATTAAAAGTTTCAAATATAATAGAAAATTGAGTTTTCAAATGTTGAATTTATTCTGACCTCTGACATTCTCAAAATTACTTTGTTTCTCAAGAATTCTATTCATTTTGGTTCGACAATTCGTAATAGTTTCTAAATAGGTATTTTGTATAGTTTTCTTATATTTTATTATAATCAAAACATCGTCGACAGACACGTGATGAATGACCAGTTGTTTTTTATTATAGCTATTTTGTTATAACTAGATGATTTATTTGAAGGGGTTGAAAATTTATGGTCTCATTTGAATAAGGGTGTTTAAGGTTTAATGAAAACATCACAAGTATCAGAATGGATGACTGTGAGTTAATGAGTTTTTGAGAACGTTGTTACGTTGGAATATTAAAAGTTATAACGAAGGACAAAATTAGATATCGTGTAGTAAATTTTTCCTTTCTTTTTAAAAAAGATTCCGTACAATATCTATAAAAACGGCAAAAAAATCACGTGTATGTATGTACGTTGTAATATTTTTTTTTTGTATTTTTTATAAAGACGACAGAAATATTATCTATGGAAAAGTTGAAATTTTCATAGATAATATTTCTGTCGTCTCACTTTCACGGTTCATGGATACAGCCTAGTGACAAACAGACGTATTGACCAACAGACATACAGACAGACGGTCAGATGGACTACGGAGTCTTATTAATAGGGTCCCACTTTTACACTTTTGGTACGAAACCTTAAAAATTAAGATCAGGTCGTTCTTATCTTGTATCCTTATTTTATGTACTTTATTGTCTCTTTGGAAACAAACAATTCACGTAAAGTAAATTACTATGATTTTCGTGGAACTTCCTTATTTCTTTTAAACTTACTGACGACTATAGTCATAGGTAATTTTAATATACTACAAGATAAGTATGATGTTCTTAAGATTTTATTAACGTACGAGGCAAGCTCCGCAGTTTCATAAGCGTTTAATAAATATAATATTAAAAAATATTTTTAAAACAAGCTTTTATTTCAATGGACTGATAATAAAAAATAAGCTTTGTAGTAGTCACCTATTTCTATCGTGAAGCATTTCTTGCGTTTCGATGGAAGGGTGTGGTTGCCGGCTTACTTTTATTTGAGGCGATCATCATAGTCCCGGGAGTAGCAACGCATCTGTGATTGCCTTCAGATAAAACCCATGATCTGTATGAAGTTGATTACAGATATCCATGAGCGTCAGTGACTGCATGCTTCAGTCAGATAAAAAAATTAAAAAATAAGTCAAACCCATCATTTTGTTGCATGGTACAATTTTCTATCATATAAAAGTCAAGGGACACACTATATTAGATTATCAATTGAATTCAGTACGTACTCTTGGTTTGTTATGTTTTTAGTTACAGGAAATCAGACAGACATTAGTACTAAATTTGTATAAATATCTGTTATAATCAATCGTCCATAATATTTTTTATTACTACGTGAAACTTAAATTTTTACAATTATATGTGGATAATGTTTTGCATTAGATTTTTTTATTATTTTAGTCACCCATTGCAAAGGTCGGAATTCGACCGTAATTCCAATCATAAAGTAAACTTAATATTACCCAAAGTAGCAGGAATATTTCTAAAATTCAATTAAATTCAGTTCAAATTCTATTAACTTTCGATTTAAAAGCAATAATGGGTAATTTGACAAAGACACACATGTCTTTGTCAAATTACCCGTTATTCCTTTTAATATGTGTTATTGTCATAACATTTTTGATGTTATGTGTTTTCATAGTAATGTTTTATTTCGTTTATTGTATGTGTGTCTGTGTCAAATGCACGGTAGTGTGTGTAATGTGTTTTTAGTTGATTTTATATATGTTTTACGCATTATTTCAAAAAAGGATTAGCATTTCGTGCTCCGTACTGTACGTAAACTCTAACCGTGCTAAATTACATACTCCTCCGTCCGCAGCAAGTTTCTTTATAACGGATTGCTAATTTTTGCTTCACGTATTAATATATAGATTCTTAAATTTGAATTATGCTTCGATGTCGTGTAAGACTTCATAGAGATCTTGTAGAACCCTTTATTACGATAACAATTTCGCTCTAATATTTGCACATTTGATTCTCTAACCTTCTAAAGGTTAAAGGCACCTTGAGGGATATAATCTCTTCGAAAATAGTCTTGTAACATACAAAGAGATGTACTTGGATGTAAGGGTATAATCGATAGTGTGTTGCGTGCTACTGATTCTAATCTAGAAACATACATTTGAGAGCTGGCACTTTTATACGAGGCGATCATCTTAGACCTCGGGAGTAGCGACGCATCTGTGATTGACTTTCGATAGAACCCATGTTATGTATGAAGTTGATTACAGATGTCCATGAGCGGCAGCGATCACTTACCATCAGGTGGACTGCATGCTCGTTTGCTACTTCAATCTTATAAAAAAGGTGGACGAGGGACGCGCCTTAAGTATGAAACAGTTTTTACAATGGAAGGGTGTGATTCCTCACATTTATATGAGGCGATCATCTTAGTCTCTAGTAGCGACGCATTTGTCACTGACTGAAGATAAAACTCCTACATGTGAAAATATAATTATTATACTGTTAGGAACGACAACGAATGACGTCATCGTACGATAGTAAAATAAGGGTACCTTACGAGTATAAGAGACGAGCATTAGTGATTGTCAGGAATTCTTCTTTGGGGATTCTTTGGTCAGAGAGTTATCGTTGCGGTTATGCGCACTCATAATTTTTGTACTCGAATATTTTAATAAGTGGTGTTTTGTAATGTATTCGATACATCTTAAGAGATGTAATTAAGCTTTAGATTATTAAAGTTTTTTGTTATTTTTAATAGAATATCACTTCCGATTCCTTATAATACAGTTATTTCTAATTTTAAATTTCAATATTTTAATACTACGATGATACGTAAAATATATTCTTGAAACCTGATAAAATTGGCGTTAATAAGCATTCCGTAGTATTATATTAAACCGTAAGATCTCCCTTGATTATTGCGCTAATTATTTACATGGACAAAGTTATTGTAAGCACTGTTAGTTCTGACGCCACTACCAACCTATCTTCTTTGTTTATTTGTAATATTCTGATTTGTAAATATGTGAGAGTAATAAGAACGACTTATAAAAAGTAACAAGATTTAGATTTTAAAACAAACAAAGGTAACGATAAGGTTAATAGCAACGATAGCAAAATCCACATCAAAACTTTGCAAAGTGCCTTCAAATTTTGACACGAGAATCATATCTTCATATTGTCTATACAAAACATTGTATATTCGAGTCGACAGTAGTGGCTTGTAGGAGATATGAGCGCCCGACACGAGCAGGATATGTCGGGCGGCCATGCCACGGTTTATGGGGGATTAGCACGCGCGTGGCATGGCCCTGAGGGACCGCTTGTTTTAAACATTGGTTCCGTGAAATAGGTTTTTTTATAATATTAGTATACGTAAATCGCTATAACTAATATAATTTTCCATGTACACATTTAATTTTGTGTTATATGTGTAGTTGCTTACAAAAGTTCATAGGCTACAAGCACTTACTATCACGTAGACTGCAAGCTCGTTTGCTACTTAAATGGTGGCATGAATTAGAAAAATATATATATCGTATCGTATCGTCAACCCATTATTTTCACACTGCTGGGCTGGGCTGGTCTTCTCTCGGATTGAGAGAGATTTTAGGCTATAGCCCACCGCGCTGGCCAAGTGCGAATTGGTGGACTTCACACAGCTCCGAAAACTTTTTTTTTTTAAAGAACTCCTTACAATGCTATTCTTCACCGAAAAGCAGTGATAATTAATTTCTAATACGTACGTAAATCAGTGGTGCGTCCCTGGGTTTGAACCTCGGACCTCCCGATTAGGAGGGCAAATTTCAATCATTGGGCTATCACTGCTCAAAAATATATATTATGAGAAAATGAATATAAACCGTAAAAGATAAGAATGAACATCTTTAATATAATTGAATAAAAGTTATTTGTTTCTCAACTGCGGGAGT
The DNA here is from genome assembly GCA_949699795.1 of Spicauda simplicius. NCBI lineage: Eukaryota > Metazoa > Arthropoda > Insecta > Lepidoptera > Hesperiidae > Spicauda > Spicauda simplicius. The sequence continues at coordinate 1,598,129 of OX453075.1, read as the reverse complement.
GAAAATTAGATTCAGATTAGTTTAGGATTGTTATAATTGCGGTCGTCTAAAGTTCTCGACTATCTTCAGAAGTTAATAGACAAATACCAATCTGGTAGAACTTTTTGTGGTTTGACTCTGAAAACACCACCGCCACACCTATTTCTGCTTAATAACACTACATAATGTGCTACTGTGTTCAGATCAGAAGGGTGTAATAAGGGAGATATAGTTATCGGAGGCATTCTAAGTTAGTACTTAGGCTAAACACATCAGTTGCGAATATCCGATAAGACTATGGTTTTTATAATTGTTTATTTTATATATTTTTTAATTTTATTGCGCGGAAGTACCACCGCTACACCTATTTCTAGCGTGAAGCATTCGTTGCGTTTCAATAGAAAGGTGTGGTTGCCGGTACACTTTCACACGAGGCGACCATCATAGTCCTCGGGAGCAGCAACGCATCTGTGATTGACTTCAGACGGAACCCATTTTCTGCATGAAGTTGCTTACAAATGTTCATGGGCGGCAGTGACCACTTACCATCAGGTGGCGGTGGTACTTCCCCGGTCGAACTACACTGTTTCTACCTTGAAAGTAAATCGGTAACAAAAATAATAATACAAATCTTCAATTCGTTTATAAAGCGAATTTTCAAATAAAAGCGTTTAAGTAATACACTATCAGATGCTTAAATTTCGTAAATCCCAAATGAATAACCAATATCTACGGTCCCCTAACCCTTTCTAAGCGGAGTTTTATTTCAACAAATAACAATACATCAAAGACTTAACCTATGAGCGCATCGATAATACGAGTCTTATGAGATTATAGTCGTAAGTAACGTCAACTTTTATTTGTTATAAACATGATATTTTGGTTGGCGGTCCTTTGTGTGGGAATTCGGTGAGGATTCGATTCATGATTTCTGTTTATACGTGAACAAACATTGTTGAGTCTTCTGATGAGTGTGAATTGTTTTATTGTAAGTCAGCCGTTCTACACGATCGAAAAAGCGCGTGTTTAAAAAGTTTTTTTTTATCTAATTGAAGTAGCAAACGCTCGTTTGCCCGTTTGTTACGCAGTCCACTTGATGGTAAGTGTTTACTGCCGCCCATGGACATCTATAAATAACTTTATATAGAACATGAGTTCTATCTGAAGCCAATCACAGATGTGTTGTTGCTCTCGAGGACTAAGATGGCCGGCAACCATACCCTTCCAACGAAACGCAAGAACTGTTTTACGCTAGAAATAGGTGTGGCGGTAATACTTCCCCAGTCGAACAACACTATTTCTCCCAACTCCAATAAAAGGTAACATAAATTTAGGTTGTAGTCAGTTTTAATAGAGTGGATTAATGAAATAAAGACTGCAAAAGAGTACATAGATTTGATGACATAAACACTAAAAGAAAATGTAGAACAATATTACTTCAAGATGAGATAGAAATGTACGTTCAATCATTAACATTAAATTCGGTAGTTTCGTCCCCATGCGGTTTCAAAAACACAAACAAGCAGTCAGTAAAAAGTTTAAGGTACATATTAGAAGACATTTAATATAATATGGAAATATTATATTAAATATCTTCTAATATGTTTGTTACCGATAACGTAATGTGGCCAGAGCTGTGTAGACGACCCGCGTGGTGGAGCGGTTACCATACCGGTCTGACGCGCAATGGGTTCCGGGTTCGATTCCCGGCCAGACGGGTATCTGAATGATGAGCTTAGATTCAAGTTCTAGGTCTGGGTGTTTGTGTATTCGTCTTGTGTGTATTCATGATACCAACCACACATGATAACACCCTATTGTGGGACTATGAGTGTAGAAGGTGTATCTAATTGATTTTTCTTTAAAATACTAAACACACAATAAACCATTTCGCACCAAAAATAGGTATATGAAAGCATTAAATACGCGGAAAATTTCACCAAATCGTAATACATAATTTATGCGTATCATAATCACGGAATAATGGTCGAAAGGTAATCCATTGTTGTATGTTTGTTTTAGAATGTTAATCGCTTTAGAAATTTGAACAATGTGTTTGTTTTTACCTGTTTTGTTTGCTTTTGTAATATTGAGGTTCACTGTACGTGTTATGATTTGGATTAAGTATGATAATATATTATTTCAACATGTCATGCGTTTCAGTTTCTAAATTTATTCGCGGTTTACAAAATATACGAAACGAGTGAAAGAGAAATAAAGAAACTAAAATCGTAACTGTCTATCCTAATAAACATTTTACCAATTATTTCTATTCACAAAGGTCAAAGCTCAAGGCGGTAGAAGTAGTGTAGTTCGACCGGGGAAGTACCATCGCCACATCTATTCCTAGCTTGAAGCAGTTTTTTTTATTATTATTTTTTTTTGCCAGCACACTTTTATATGAGGCGACCATCATAGTCCTTGGGAGTAGCAACGCATTTGTAATTGACTTCAGATAGAACCTATGTTCTATATGAGGTTGCTTACAAATGTCCATGGGCGGTAGTGACCACATACCATCAGGTGGACTGCATGCTCGAGTGCTAGTTCAATCAAGTAAAAAAAGTGGTAAACTCGTATTGAGGGGCTGGACATAGGCCCTACTGAAGTTTTTGTCAGTAGCCTCCGCGCCTGACATGCGTGTTCGCGACTATGGTCTTGATGATACTCAAGAAGATGCCGCTGCCCATGTAAGTTGTCTCCTGGTCACCTACCACCGATACCATAAGGCCAGATTTTTTTTTTGCTTAATTGTCTGAGGCATCAATATGTGGTGCACACGAAATGAAATGAAATGAAATGAAATGAAATGTCTTTATTTTTATTTTGTATAGGCCTGCGGGGGCACTTACAAATTGTCAGTTACATTTTTTTTTCTTACACTACCACCGGATCGGAATACGACCTCAACTGAGAAGATCCGGCAAGAAACTCAGCGGGTTTGTCTTTTTTTCTTATTTATATTCATTTTTTTAATATTATTACAATCATGTTTTTTTTAACTGACAATTTGTAAGTGCCCCCGTAGGCCTATACAAAATAAAGACATTTCATTTCACATTTCATTTCATTTCATTTCATTTACATGGTAATGAAAGTTAGCTCCAGTATCTTGCCTTGCAGTTCAGTAAAAGAGAGCCCTGTTTGGTAAGATACGCTACACTTTGACATTTATTAAATATACCTACTATAGTAATGCATATTATTACGTTAGTGAGAAGCTTCTTTAAAGCTATGAAAAAACAAATATATATTCAAAATTCAAATGTTTATTACATTCTGTTACCTATGTAGATAATATTTACATCAGAATGTATGATAAGTAATATATAATAAATCAAACTTGTTAAGTATATGTATACTCAGTTTTGAGAATGTAAACCTAAAAGTGTTCGTTAGGTTTACTATCACAACGTACAAAATCGTGCATAGAATGAAGTTCGTGTTTATGCTAGAAAGTAGAATATATAAAGAAATTCAACGCTGTCGTAGCGGAATTCTAACGGAACAATACACCTTGTTGTCACCAGCAGTTGGCAAGAAACATGAATCTAATTGTTTCTCTTTTTTAGAGATCCGTAGCCAAAGGGCAAAAACGGAATCCTATTACTACGACCTCGTCTGTCTGCCTGTCCGTGTCTCAATCTATCTGATGACAGATATGGTAGCTGTATTTTATGAACCTTAGACATTTGAAATTCTCACCGATGGCGTATTGCAATTACCGCTATAACAAACATAACATATAACTAAAAACAGAATAATATAAATATTAATGTGTGACTCTCATGCAACAAAGGTGTTTATTTAACCGTATTTTGTATATGGCACGGAACACTTTGTGCGCGAGGCTGACTCACGCTTGGCCATTTTTTTTTTGGGGTTCCGTAGCGAAAGGGTAAAAACGGAATCCTATTACTAAGACGCTGTCTGTCTGTCTACCTGTCCGTGTCTTAATATATCTGGTGACAGATATGGTGGCTGTTATGAACCTTGATAGCTAGACATTTGAAATTTTCACCGATGTCATATTGCAATTACAGCTATAACAAACATAACATATAACTAAAAACAGAATAATATAAATATTAATGTGTGACTCCCATGCAACAAAGGTGTTTGTTTTGCCGAATTATATACGTAACAAGTTGACCCGGCGAACCGGCCTCGTATCGCCAAAAAAATAATAAATAAGTATTTAATAACATATATAACATTTAATTATTAGAACTTAATATCACACAATAACTTATAATAAGATATGAATAAATGTAAAATTTTAATTTCGCGAAATGAAATTGGTTGGTTCATTACATTGTACACTACCGACTTTAATTAACCGACGAATTTAATTTGAATAGATGTGAACGTTCAATCAAGCGGAGAAATCAGCCGTTTCACGAGGAAAAGCAATGCAACGAAAATTAACTATATTACAAGCCACTGTAAATACCAAGACGAGGACAGAAATGAAAGTGAAATGAAAACTGACGGTAAATAACGCTTAAATAGGATAGGGACAACAATACAATCAATATTTTATCATCAAGATACGATTTGATTTGATTTGAAGTAAGAAATAATAAACTTGAAACATTAAATGATAATTTATGGCATTTTAAAAGACTGTAAGTACATATAATAATAAATAAACACTAGAAATGTGAACGTATAACAAGGGTAGCTTAATTAGACAAAAATAATTAAAAAGTCAAAAGGAAATTAGTTACACATCAATAAGTATTAGATACGCTTAATGAAATAACAGAATGAAAGAAAGTCATAATCAATATTTTTAAAAACAATATTTTTAACGAAGCAAAAGATGCTTGGTTACAAACTGGACCAAATCTAAAGTTACCCGTAGATTCAAATATACAAAAACTTTGGGACGAACCACTCTGCATACTTGTGCGAGATCAGCTCATTGATTCTGCCCAAGATATTGCAGAGAGGGCTCGCCTCCTTGCTGTAGCAAAACGGGAATCGGGGTTTTGGTTACAGGCATATCCTTCGAGGAATACGGGTACACTTTTAGACAATTTGACTTTGTCAATTTGTACCCGTTTGCGTCTGGGGGTTAAGACTGTGGAGCACCATCGCTGTCTTTGCGGCGCGGACGTCGACATTTTAGGACATCATGGTCTCTCCTGCCAGCGTAGTGCCGGTCGCTTATCGCGCCATGCATCTATCAATGACATCATTCGCCGGGCTCTTGTCACCGCCAACGTGCCGGCTCGTTTAGAGCCGAATGGTCTCGCACGTGACGATGGCAGGCGACCCGACGGGATGTCTTTGATTCCCTGGAGGGGAGGTAGGATGCTAGTGTGGGACGCTACTTGTGTAGACACACTGGCTCCTTCTCACCTTCAGGAAACATCGTCTGGCGCGGGGGCGGCGGCAGCTGCGGCTGAAAACAACAAACGTCGTAAATATGTAAGTTTATGCAATAACTACATATTTGTGGCGTTTGGTGTTGAAACTCTGGGACCATGGGGTCCAGACGCTTGGCAGTTTTTTAAATTACTGTCCAGTCGTTTGGTCGACGTTACTGGTGACCCGAGAGCTGGCACGCATTTTGCTCAACGAATTGGTATTGCCATTCAAAGAGGAAATGCTGCCAGCATCTTGGGAACCTTGCCCAGGGACTGCGATGGTGATAATTTTTTATGGTAGTGTTTTTGTTTTTCTTTTTTGTATATATGTACATTTTGTAAATAGTTTTTTTTATTTGAACCGTACTGTTAATTGTATGCAAATAAATAGTTTATCCTCTATCGAAAAAAAAAAAAAAAAAAAAAAAAAAGGTATTGCATAATTGTCATATTGTTAATAATTACAATTATCATATCGATTTACGAATCCTAAATTATTGCATCTATTGTTGTATAGACAAAATAAACCACAATGATAAGAAATCTAAGAAAGAGAAGCGAATATCAAAATAACCAGATTTTCATAAATTGACAAATATAATTTAAATAGATGTGCAAATTCAATCAAGCTAAGAATTCAGGCGAAGTAAAGCGAAGAAGTCAGCCATTCCGCAATTAGAGCCGCTGCCTGACTGCCCCATAACAAACGCAACACAAGGAAAATTAGTTCCATTACTCGAAAACCGCAAACTACCCAGGAAGGCTCCGAGCTTATTTCAAGCTTTAGAGATTTTTATTCTACTCTTGGGGGATAATACAAATTTGCGAGTAAATTGTACTTTTTCTGTTTTAAAAATTGTTGAAATATCTGATAATAGTCTAATTTGTAATAAAATACTTCTTTGTATTGATCTGTTGTATACAAGTATATGACTGCTTGGTTGATGCTAATTTCAATCTCTAAAAGCTTTTCTAATGGACATGACAACTTAGACTTTAACTTCCTATTTTAATTTGGCTTTAAAGGTCCCAATTAGTGGGAATAGGCGAAAATTCTGACCACCACAATCAAAACCGTCTCATAAATGCACTTCTGTGAAGCATGGTATTATTCATGGAAAATCATGAGTACAAGTCAACCGTATATGAGAAGCAATTAAGTTCAGTGGTGCATAGGATTATTGTGTCAATATTTGAATCCTAAATTTTGCAAACAACTAAGCGATATTGCTCAAGGCACTGATAACCTCCTTGTTAAAATAAGAAGAAATTTAAAATTGCATCAGCTACCTCTCAAGCAATAAACTGCTATGCTAACTTTGCTACTGTGTAGAATGTGACGGAAATACCCAACAGTAGGAAAATTAGTTTCATTACTAGCTAACCGCAAACTACTGCAGAAGTCTCGAAGTAATTTCCTCGAGGCTCTTAAATAGAAATTTTTATTCACTGTCAGTGATACGCCTGAGGAAACTTCTCTCGTTCGCGTTTATAACTCTTTTTACGACTACAGAAGTCATGGTTTGATGGTCCGTGACTCTCCTGATTCAGTATTTACTTTTATTGTTTTCCTATTAAAAAATCTCATGTCTTTATCTTTTGAAATACCTAATGTAGAAGTAATAAACTATCATGTAGCTCATCTGATGATAAATGGCCTTCGTCCTCAAAAGTCTTTGTAATGAGTTCCAGTTGGAATTAGAGTCGAACAGAGTTCGGCCGTTGATGTCTTCCTGCCCCGAAGTTACAATATGTCTTTGTAATACCACGCAAGAACCATGAAAGACCCCCTTACCTTACCTTCATCACACTTACTAAAAGCAAAAGATGAACATAAATTATACTATCCATTACCTTTTAAGACAGCATAGCTTAAATTATCTTCAATTTTGTATACATCTGTATATATCTAGATGAATTCTGTATGTTATGCAAACGGAGTAAAGCCACGATTTATAAAGAATGTATTATCGAAAATTTCAACGATAAAGAAGCTACCTAATTTGCGCTAAAAATTCACTTGTCCTCACTATTAATCCAGAGGTGACGAGAATATTTCAGCGTAACCACGCGGAAATTCCTTTTACGTTAGCAAACTTGTACATTATCCGATACGACAATATAAAATTAGGACACGATTTCTGTCTAAATTAATTTTACCAGGTGGTAGAACTAGTATGGTATCGCCACATCTATTTTAGCGTAAAGCGATTCTGGCGTTTTGATCAAATAGTTTGGTTGCAGACTCACTTTCTTATGAAGCGATCGACTTACTCAGATGACTATGAGCGGCAATAATCGCTTATCATCAGATGGACTGCATACTCGTTTTCAAATAAATCTTACATAAAAAATATTAATATGCTAGAACTAGCAAAAGTTTTAATTTTATAGATGTATCGTTATTAAAAATACTAAAAACAGTATGTTATTATATGTTACAAGTCGAATTTTAAAGTAAAAATACGAAAACACTCCCAATAGTAAAATACGATTGTAAAATTTGTTCGTTAAATAAATCCAATATGTACCAAATGCTCACGAAATAATAATTTAATATCAGTACCAACTTATTCAGTAACTCTGCCCGCTTCGGTACCTATTTTATCACGGTAATAGGTATCCTATCTATCAGTACATGTTACAGACTGCATTAGTGCCAAAATTAAGCGGTCCCACAAACTTCGCCTTAGTAGATAAGAATACATCTTGGACGAACGTGACAAAACTATTTTATAAAGTAAAGAAATCTTTAAACATTAAACTTTCAATCTCCATTGCCGGACATCGTGTCACGATGCTCCCAAAATCGCATCGGAAGATATGAAAACATTCTTAATTGCCTACAAGCGTTCGACAAGATTTTTGAGGAAAGTGAAGAGGTCTGAGAGATGCTCGACCCACGCCGGCACGTGAAGTATTTGTCCCGGGACGAAGGTGAAACGTGGGTTCGAAGCGCATAACTGGAATATTTGTAATGTTTTGTTGTGGGTCGGTGACGCGGATTTTTGGATAAGCTGACACTTAGCTTTCTTTTTGAGTAATGTAACTTTAAATTTTAACATACGTAAATAACAGTATCAAAATTGGACTTATCGACATATATGTCAATAAAAATGATAATATTTTCAAATTGGCCATTCATACAATATTATCTCCATATCTGTGCCTGTGATATATCAGATTTTTCTCTAACTTAGTTCTACTAAAATTCCTGGAAAAACTTTTTTTTAATCTCACTATTGTAAAATGCTTAGAAAGACTGAGGTAGATCTCCGTTTCCCTAACAAATTGTTATAAAACGTCAATTTGGCAATAAATAAACTTATACCCATTTTCTTTAGGGGCACAGATATGGATTATACATACGATGATGTCACAGTATTTACGTGTCATTGACCAAGTTAAGCCCTTCCCTCTAATCTCTAAAACCTGGGTTTAAAGATGTTTTCTAAGTTTTCCATTTATTTTAACTGTGTTATGAATATCTTTAGCAAAAAGTTTCTGCCCCAGTATCAGTATTCAATTTATTATTTTACGGCGGCTTTTAAAATATTTTTATAACTAGAACTTTTGACGAAAGTTTACCTTTATCAAGTTTGATATTTGATTCTAAGGTCACCTTCCAAAAATTCTAGTAACATTTTATAGCAAGTTCAGGGCTCTGAAAAATCGGGTAGTAAAAACGTTTACATAAATCTCAGAAGCAGTAAAGGCTGATAGATAGCTAGACCTGGCTTTCACTGGCCGGCAGAAAGGTAAAAAATGAAGGTAAGCGGTTCGCTAACTTAAAATATGTAGTTGGGTGCCTCATACATATTCAGTCAGTTTCCATAATAATATATTAAATGCCCGCTTGATATATGACCACTTCACCAACGTACGCATTGCAAATTTTGCTTACCGGCTCCACAAGGGTCGTTAATATATCATGGGATAAAAATTATGGTCGCTCTTTGAACTATGTCATCATAATTTGCCGGAAATGTATGGACGTGATGTGTCTGCGGTAGTTTTTCTTCGTCCCAAGACTTTCTAAGGCCTTTGTCAGGTCTTTTAGGAATTTACGATGTATTTACATACGCTTGGTATTCGAAAAGCAGTGATTACTTAGTTGTTAAGCAAAAGCTGTATATCTTCTTTCTATACATTAACAAAAGACATTCTAATTTATCCAACTACGTGTGTAGGTATGAAGCTTATCAAAATTTAAATTATGTACACGTATATTTTATAGCTATCATTAAATTTATCTATGCTTATTGTTACAAACACAATAAAATTTATTTAACTTAACGTAATAGGGCCTAACACACAACCTTGTGCAACTCCAAATTATTATGGCATCTGATATCATTATCTCCCAGATCGCATTAAAATGCGTCAACAAATATACCGATAGAATTGGTTGGGATCTAAACACGATCTAAATTATCTAAACAAGAGTCGTCGTCTCCGTATCTCATGAGATACGGAGATATGGAAGGGCTATTACCTGATATTGGATCACACACGTTGATGCCACTTTATGTTTAATGTCTTCTATTACTTATAGAGAGATTGATTTAGGCTCTAAAAAGATGGATTTAACGGCGTTGAGATAGTAAAAATATTATGGCATCTTGTAAATTATGTATCTGAAACTTCTTGTGAGAACTTTAATTGAATACCTGATTTATTTTCGTTATGGTTAAGTGAATATTATGGTTTGGTTTCATATGTTTTTAAACGGCAATTTAAAATAACTGTTATTGTGATTGATAGATACAGCCTTTATTTGAGACTAATTAATCTGTGTAAAATAATTTGTTAGCAAATTTTGATTACTGTAAAAAACAAGAATTGTAGTCAGTATTCTCATTAAACTTATTACAACCGAGGGTATTTGTAATTAGTAGTCGTGGTTCTCTGCGACAAATGGTGAATGTGTCTGTTTCCGTCTTATTATTATTTTCCATATATGTCCACTTTTAATTAATTGTTATTGCAATTAGTAACCTCAGTTGGTAATTCACATTTTCGTGTTTCTTCATTGCTGTTTTTTGCTATAGTGATGATTGTTCATATTTTTTTTAAATTACAAGAAAAAAAAACATATTTTAAGGTTTTCTGTCACTACAAAACATGTAAATTTCCTCTGTATCTCATTTCTCTAGTTGTCACAATCAATTTTAATCAAGTACGATTTGAATGCATACCGGGAACTAAATAACTTTTTTATTACCATGTCAGAACATAACAGGTAAACGATAAAGCGATGTATCTATCCAGATATGTAACTAAAATAGCATGGTTAACATATATGTAAAGAAAAGCTGAAGATAACTCTATAAAGTTCTTTAAATGATATAACATTTTATTAATATTTACCGTCACTGTATCATTATGCAATAAATTCCCGTGGGAATAACATATTTTTCCACAGTAAAAAGTAGCTCTTATGTTAATCCAGAGTGTCAGCTAACTTCCTACCAAATTTTATGAAACTCGCTCCAGACATTTACACGTAAAGAAGCAACAAACATATACACTCACAAATTGCGCCTTTACAATATTAAGTATGAAGTAATATTTGTACTCGTATGTAAGGGCTATAAATTTCTGCCTTTTTTCGTCTGTCTTAAATATATACGTATGTGTTATTTTAATTGTGGCTTTTTATTTCTTATGACATTATTCGTTGCTCGCTTGTGGTGAATTAAGCTGAACCTCTAACGTTATGTCAGTGTCGGCTTCTTTTATAATCTTTGTCATCTTTGACACGAAGGCAACTTCGTTAGCGAGTTTTTTAGATTCCACCATAGATCTAGTTTATTGTTATGGTTTTAATCCAAAAATAAGAGAATGTTACAGCCTACAGTTTATTTGCATGGTTGTCGACATGATCTTAATTGGATAAATGTTTGAGGCATAAGTGTAAAGAAGTGCATTATATTAGATTAAAAGATAATTTTTACACGACTTACACTTGAGTTGTATTAAGTAGATATACACATGTTTAAAAACAAATAAAAACACGGATCTGTAGATATTCGACCTATTTAAGCTTTACTAAAATTTTACTTGTTATCAAATATTGTACAAAGATAAATAATTATTATGAGTAACATAGCCAAAAAAGTAAGCATTACACAATGTTTTCCTGTGTCTGTACGTAAATTACGCCCTACACACTCCTACATACAAAACTGATTTTATCTTTGAGAGCGCCTTCAAAACTTTGTTAAAAAGATCTTGTACTTTACAAACTTAATTTTCCACATTTAATTAAACCCTGTGTCCGTTTAATTCAATTTCTACCAACAGATACAATACCAATGGTTATTTTCTGCCCCATAATTTCGTAATAAAATATATTACTGGGCTATAATTAATGTTCTTGAGGTGAACATAAACGCTATACGTCTAAAAACGGCCTAACTTGCTAACCGCAATGCGTCATAATTCAAGCCAGGCTGCGGTGACCAAGGTTTACACAAGGACACGGTACAGGACCTATTAAAATAACGTTAATAATAAATGTTCTACTATTGCCAGTATGTTTCATAATGTGTCCTTGTCCTGTGCTGGGTCTTCTCATTTTTAAAGCTTATATTCACCTTTTTCGATTTTTATCTTATTTTCTTAGTTTCTTTCTGCATTTTTATTTTATATGCGTGTCGCCAGTGAAGTAGAAAACAAATCTGCAGTTAATGGTAGGTGGACACTACTGCCCATAGACATCTGTAAGCAACTTCACATAGAATATAGGTTCTGCGTTTCGATAGTCATATGACTTCAAAGTCTATATGACTATTGAAACGCAGGTACTGCTTCACACTAGAAATAGCCTAAATACCTCTTCGGTCGAACCATAACAGTGAACATGAAAGTCCCGTGAACATTATGATAGCGCCATCTCCTGACAATTCCATTTTACGTCTACTTTCCTATCAACCCATTAATGTCCCACTGCTGGGCACGGGTCTTCTCTCAGAATGAGAGAGTTTAGGCCATAGTCCACCGCGCTGGCCAAGTGCGAATTGGTGGACTTCACACACCTCCGAGAACTTTTTTTTTAAGAACTCTCGGGTGTGTAGGTTTCCTCACGATGTTTTCCTTCACCTCAAAGCAGTGATAATTAATTTATAATACGCACATAAACCAGTGGTTCCTGGCCTGGTTTGAACCTCGGACCTCCCGATTGAGAGGGCAAGTTTCAACCATTAGGCTATCACTGCTCTACGTCTACTTTAGTTGCATAATATGTCAACTACGATTCATACATGATATTATAATACTTAAGAAGTTAGTATATTTCAGTAGTTGGTTGCCTATTAGTATTAGATCAAGATACTACGAGATTTTGTCGACCAATTCGCACTTGGCCAGCGCGGTGGACTATGGCCTAAAACTCTCTCACTCTGAGAGAAGACCCGTGCCCAGCGGTGAGACAATAATGGGTTGACGAAACTACAAGATTTTTAGAAATATTTTTTATGTTTTGAACCTAAAGCTTTTAAACTTGGTTACTTTATCTATTATTTTCGAAATAGGAAAAAGCATTGATATTAATATTTGTAATAAATAAGGAAGCACAAAAAAATTCAGTGACTATTTCGTTTTTATTTGTTGATTTACTGTTGTGTAACTTTGACGAGTTTTGATGCAATCACACATGCGTTGCTACTCCCGAGGACTATGATGGTCGCCTCATGTGAAAGTGTGCCGGCAACCACACCCTTCTATCGAAACGCAAGAAATCTTTCACGCCTCAAATTTCGTGGTAAAAATTCAAACAAAATTCAACTAGCAGACGAACACTAGTTATTATATGTTTGCGAGCACGAGATTGATTAATATTTCATTATAACCAAACATTTGGCCACTCTACTCTGAAATAGAAGCTTGGCTTGCGTAGGTTCTAAGCACTTAAGGGTTGTATTATATTATATAACAGTTAGGAAATGGGTTAAGGTAGTTCAAATGATTTGTTAATTTACTCCGCTGCGGACTATTTATTTTAATAAATCGTCAGAATAGAAATCAGAAGTTGGTTCTTGAGAATTACATGTCAAATAAATTGTAGCCCGCGGGTTCATCCCAATTTCTAAAAACAACTTGAGGTAGTTTAAACAGTTTGAGATTTTCCAAAATAAGAACTATTGAACAAAAAGTATTTTTAAAATCAAATTGATGGGAATTGGCATCCGGACGGCGGCTGAAAACGCGTGGTCCGAACATACACTGTTGGATTTTATTTTGTTGCACGGAACCCTAATTATCTTTCTAAAATATAAGTAACTTAAGTCACGCCTTATCATATAGGCTATCTTTACGTGAAAACCTCGTCAAAATAGGACCAGCCATTTCAGAGATGGAACAAATAACAAATAGATAAAAAAATGTAATTGATGTCTTGCTACACGTATCTTTATATTTTTTCTTATGCCAATAAACAATTTATGATGTTAACATTATAAACAGACACTTTAATTTGACTTTTTATATAGTTGATGGAACTTTTGATTACGAGTATGATGTATTCAAAAATATGATGGGAGTAAACATGACAGTCTACCTAATATTCATAGTCACTGAAACACTATCATAGATGTTATAAAGAACGCTGGCTACACTCAAAGCCCCACAGTAAGATTTGTCCTGTGTCGTGGGTTCCATGGATACACACAACGAACACACAAATACCCAGTCCCAGAGCAAGAATCTAAACTCATAGTAGATACCAGTCTGGCCGAGAATCGAACCCAGGACCCACAGCGCGTCAATCCGGTATGGTAACCGCACCGCCACGCGGATCGTTGACGCAACTTCAAATATCATACATCAATGAGCACGGTGTGCAATGTTAACTATTCCGGTTTGATATACAAAGCTTCAGGGTTTGAGAGGATTAATTTGCAGTTTAGTTAATTTTTATCCGACTGCGTCAGAAAGCGGGTAATGTTTTTCGAGCATATATGTATGTATGTATGTATTTGTGTATGTCCACCACGGCTTAACGGATTTTAACGTATGACATATCATTAGAGACGATTCAGTTGTGAGAGTTACAGAGGATATATACTTTTAAAATATCTCGCTTTTAATCAGAGAAGAACAAAGAGAGGCAACGATGATTTTTAGTGTCTTATTTATTTATGAATCAAATAAAAACTAGTGAGTAGACCATTACAAATATATATACGGTTTCATTATGATACTGTTTGAATGAAGTGTATGAAGTGTTTAATTAAATTAATTATTTCAAAAACCAAAAATCCGATTGATTAGTTTTTAAGAAGCCAAGTTATCGTAAGTATTCGACGGCCCGCGTGGCGAAGCGCTTTCCATACCGGTCTGACGCGCAATGGGTCCCGGGTTCGATTCCCGGCCAGACAGGTATCTGAATGACGAGTTTAGATTCATGTTCTAGGTCTGGGTGTTCGTGTATTTGTCTTGTGTGTGTCCATGGTACCCACGACACAGGAGAAAATCCTAGTGTGGGGCTATGACTGTAGAAAGCGTGTTATTTTACTAATTTAACAACGTAACTTTTAAGTAGAAGCATTATTATTTACACCACGACAGGACACGCACTCCATCTTTACTTTGCTATGTACCTAGTTTAAATCTTCTAAAGTATTCAATAATTTATATAATTTTCAATATATTCAATATATACGTATTAATTATACGTCTATCAATTCGCATAAGGCCAGCGCGGACTATGGCCTAAACTCTCTCATTCCAAGAGAAGACCCGTGCCCAGCAGTGGGACAATAATGGGTTGATGAGAATTATACTTTATACATTTTGTAACAGCAGCAAAATATGTATTAATTATGAACAGAAACCACAAATCTTATTAAAATGCCTTTAGAATATTTCTACTGCTAATGAGTTTTTATCGCATAGCTACGTTCGGTTCCGGGAAAACGGGTTTGGATCCTGCTTTTTCAACATTGAGTTCTGATGATTTATGTATGTAGGTTTTACTTTGATTACCCGTTGGGTGCTTATTTATAACGAAGCCGACACGATTTGTTTACGACATCAGTGGAATACAGTCATCTCATAATTTTGTTTTTTTTTTATTTTTTTTATTTTTTTTTTCGAGGGGGAAACCTTAAAAAGGTACCCGACGCTGTGGGAGCGACGCAGGGTTATGTGGGATTTTTACCGCACTAAAACCCCCCCGGTGGCCGTCCTCGGCGCTGAAAAGGAGGACTCCGGGATCTCGAAACGACTTCAATCGGAATCCTCCGAGCGCGTTGCCCCATCGGGGTCCCCCCAGATGCTAATCCTACAGCCTAATCGTTGAAACTCGCCCTCTCGATCGGGAGGTTCAAGGTTCAAACATCGAAAACATCGTGAGGAAACCTACACACCCGAGAGTTCTTTAAAAAAAAGTTCTCAGAGGTGTGTGAAGTCCACCAATTCGCACGTGGCCAGCGCGGTGGACTATGGCCTATGACTCTCTCATTCTGAGAGAAGACCCGTGCTCAGCAGTGGGACAATAATATTGGGTTGTCGACGACGTAAGTTTTATTATATAAGTTTTAAAAAAAATTAGATACTGTACCCCTTCCAAGTAACATAGTTTATCTATTCGGAATTACTTTATTTTTATAACGTTTATATGAGACGAACATAATAATCCTCGCCAGTATTATCGCATCTGAGAGTGACTTTAGATGTAACTTACGATTTTGGTAACTGCCAATCATGAACTTTTAATAGGAAGAATAAGCAGGTTAACCCAGGTGGATTTACAAACCGTTTTGCATTATGAGTAAATGGAAACGTCCTTATATTATTACCTATTTGAAGGTGGTAGAACCAGTGCTGTTCGACTGGTAAAGTACCATCGCCACACCTATTTCTAGCGTAAAACAGTTCTTGCGTTTCGTTGAAAGGATGTGGTAGCCAGCACACTTCTATATGAGGCGACCATCTTAGTCCTAGGGGGCAGCAACGAATCTGTGATAGAATTCAGATGTTCTATATGAAGCCATGTTCTATATGAAGTTGTTTACAGATGACTATGGGCGGCTGTGGCCACTTACCATCAAGTGGACTGTATGCTCATTTGCTATTTCAATTAGATAAAAATCTACAGTATCTACACCTTTACGTTAATTCTGCCTTATCACATCTTTTCACTTTTCACTCAACTAATTATATACACATATTTTCACTCAACTAATTAAATACAAATAGGTATATAACATTTAGTTACAGGTATTGCATTAAGATACAACTAATTGTCCATCTGTGTGTTGAAATTTCAAGACAAATTACTAAGTTTCATTTAAAGCATTGTATATACTAGTGTTGCCCAAATGCAAGAACAAGACGAGACTTAGCCAGTCTTGGTCTTGGTCTTGCGCCAATACACCTGATCTTGGTCTTGCGCTCCCAGTCTTGGTCTTGGTCTTGGTCTTGCAGCAAGAGTCTTGCAAGTCTTGCAATTACCTATTAGTCTATCACTATTTATTAAAGTTTACTTTAAATCTTAGAAAAACGTATTAGAATTGGAACATTGTGAGCTTGAATTAACATAGCCATAGTAAAGATCACAACAACAGACAGAAGATCTACTACCTATCCTTAACATTTTATCCCAATCATAATACTACTTGCGTGATCAGTATAATGTATTCATTTTCATTCTAAGCACTCTGAAACTTATTTATTCTTTGGAACACCTGTAGGTACTCTTAAAATTCGAAATTATTTTGCATGAGTATACCTACGCCCTATGGCGGCAATCAAATAGTGTCAAATGTTATGATTTCGGCGTGGCGGCAACGATTGTTTTAGATTTCAAAAGAAGCCGCCGGCGCGTGTATCATAACCATGTACTTCCGAAAAGCGGCAAATTTCTTTGAGAAGTACAAAACCTTTGATGCCGCATTATTAAAGTGCCGATGGTTAAAACATAACTATGCATGCATAGTAACTATGCAGTTTGATTTTAATAGATATTTTTTTATTCGCTATGTTTATGGTATTAGTCGTAATGCGCATAGGTCCAGTTTTTCATATTCTTTGATACAGTTTTTTGCGTCTCATAGAATTCCTAAGCGTACCTACCTATACACCGAACTGTTACACCTAACTACTCAGTGAAATAGCGCTAAGTCCTAGCTGCAAGACGCAAGAGTCTTGCAGGCTATGTCTTGTTCTTGCTCAAGTCTTGCACGGTCAGTCTTGGTCTTGGTCTTGCTAAAAATACGCGGTCTTGTTCTTGGTCTTGGTCTTGCAAAAACGCAAGAACAAGACCAAGACTGCAAGACCAAGACTGAATTTGGGCAACACTAGTATATACATGTTCACTCCGTATAATAACTTCACTCTTTATTCTATACATTTATTTATTTTATTCGTTTATTTATTTATTATTACAAAGAACGGTAATACACCAATTACACTTTATAACAAATCTATTAAAATATATCAACTGTATCTATACCTATTAAAGCATTGCTACTACATTTCTAGTCCATATAATAAGGTAACATATGCCCTTAATGTTATTTAAATCTATTAACGCTCTTTAAACCTATTACTATTTTAAGCTCAGTTATGGTTCTTAAAAGTAAAACCACAAAGCGCAGTTACTATTACATAAAAGTCACGAAGAACCATTCATTAGTAACGATGATTTATACAAGAAACCCGACCATTAAAATTTTGTAAAGCGTTAATAAAATTTATCGACTGATTAAAATCATTACGGGTAATTAAAACCTTGTAGTTTGACGTATCGATTTGCACGCCCAACTACACAAGGTCGAGAGGGCGGTTAGGAAAGGTTAGAGGTGAGGCTTTTTTAAATCGGTCGTATTACTTTTGGATTTTTTTTATCTAACTGAAGTAGCAAACGAGCATGCAGTCTACCTGATGGTAAGTGGTCACTGCCGCCCATGGACGTCTGTAATCGACTTCATACCAAACATGGGTTCCATCTGAAGTCTATCACAGATGCGTTTCTACTCCCGTGGACTATGATGGTCGCCTCATGTGAAAGTGTGCCGGCAACCACGCCTTTCCACCGAAACGCAAGAAATGCTTCACACTAGAAATAGGTGTGGCGGTGGTACTTCCCCGGTCGAACTACACTGGTTCTACCGTTCTACCACCTTCGATTTTAACATTAAATATTTCGTGTGCGTTTAAAAATAGTACGATTGCACCAGTGTGATTGTTATTTTATCTGACAGCGTCAGAAAGAGGATGTTACATATGTATGTACGTGTGTATATTTTTATATATGTATGTGTGTAGTATGTATGTACTCTTATGTATACCAAGGATTTATATCAAAGATTTTACCGCATATCGCGAGTACCCGGTAAGTATTATAATGTATCAATTCCGCGATAATACTAGTCTATACTATACTTTCTGATTGTAGTACTTATTTTCTCTTTTCCGTTAAATTAGTAATATTTTACTCAATTTTGAATAATGTGTGTTATGGAGTAATATTTTTTGCTTTTTCCACGTAACTGGAACACTGCAATGACATGATCGGTCATCGACGAAAAATAATTCTTTGAGAAACTATTATCTGATAAAAATCTTTTATTATAATTGTGTTTAAGTCTTATAATTATTAACATTACGTAAGATATGGGATACATTATTATAAATAACGGGTTGAATAACCTTTGACCGCCATATCTGCTCGTTAACATATGTATGTATGTAATAGACATTTCTTTTTTATCAAAAAAAAATCAAAAAATCCTTTATTGACAAATGTGGGTTATTTATACAATGTCCCTTTTTTTCCGAGGGAGAAATGGGATTTTTACCGCACTAAAACCCCCCCGGTGGCCGTCCTCGGCGCTAAAAAGAGGATCGCAACCGGAATCCTCTGAGCGCATTGCCCCATCGGGCTCCTCCCAGATGGGCGGCTGGGCCCACCGCTCCGTCTAGTCTTTACGACGGTATGCGACCACATATACCGCCGTCCTTCCCGGGATCGCCTGACCGGTCGGTTCGAGCTCCCACTCTAGCCGCCTGTAATCCCGGAAGCCCCTTTTAGTCGCCTCTTACGACAAGCAGGGGATGCCGTAGCCCTATTCTGATCCCGAAACTACAGGGACATACATTCTCCGCTGGTAAGATAATTAATAACCTGTAGTAGGGGACTCCACTCTTATCTGTGGTTTTTTTAATTGTATGATTGCTAATATTTTACAGAAATGATACAAACCCATGGAGGTAAAAGTAAGACCGGGAACATTAAAGTATCTTCCCTTGTTAAAGTTTTTTGTTCAGCACTGGGATAATAATAGGTTTACATTTACTTCGAAATTGCTTTTCGAAAAGACAGATTGCATTGCCGAATTATTTTCGCAACACACTTGTATGTATTTTCTCGAATATTTTTAACCAACTTATACTTATTTATACTACTTATAATTCTAATCTGTATTAGAATGTTCTATTTGTATCATTTAGTATATAACACAGACAAAGAGCCAAATTAAATAAATGAATCAGCAATGTAAATACAAAAGAAAAGAACAAAGAAGCAATTAGTTGATTTTAATTATCACTACATAGTATAAACCAAAGTCGCTTCACACTGTCTGTCCCTATGTATGCTTAGATCTTTGAAACTACGCTACAGATTTTAATGCAGTTTTTTTAATAGACAGAGTGATTCAAGGGGAAGGTTTAATGTATATTATACATGTGTATAAGAGCAGTGATAGCCTAATGGTTGAAACTTGCCCTCTCGATTGGGAGGTCCAAGGTTCAAACCCAGGCACGCACCACTGATTTATGTGCGTATTAGAAATTAATTATCACTGCTTTTCGGTGAAGGAAAACATCGTGGGGAAACCTATACACCCGAGAGTTCTTAAAAAAAAAGTTCTCGGAGGTGTGTGAAGTCCACCAATTCGCACTTGGCCAGCGCGGTGGACTATGGCCTATACTCTCTCATTCTGAGAGAAGACCCGTGCCCAGCAGTGGGACAATAATGGATTGACGAGACGAGATACATGTATAATATAGTAGCGAAACACTGATAGTTTTAATTTTTTGACTTTTAGGCGGAACGGAGTTCGCCGGGTCAACTTTACTATGAAAACAATAAAGCAAAAATTATTTTTAGATCTCAATCTTCGAATGTAGAAGGCCGACATTTTTATATATAAATTCGGTCGTTATACAACATAAGCGATTTTGATGGGATAAGATAATTTTCGTATATTAATTATTAGGTAGAATTAAATAAATTCGAATTATACTTTATTATGTCAAACATGGTCAAATATTATTAATTATTACTAGTTTTAAGCATAGTTATGTGGTAAGGTCGTGCACATAAATCACGGGATAAAGTAAAAAAACAAAGCTGGCTAAGTGCGAGTCGTAGATAATCGTAATTAGCGTTCGGTAATAACTATTTTTTTTTATTTAAGTAAAATATTTGTTGTTTGCTATTTCGTACATATATTTACAATGTTGGTAGAACGGTGATTTGATCTGGGCTACCGTTCCTTTAAAGTAATGTGACTTTTATGATAAAGCAAAACTAACAAATATTTTCTATCTGGTCAACCCATTATTGTCCCACTGCTGGGCACGGGTCTTCTCTCAGAATGAGAGAGTTTTTAGGCCATAGTACACCGCGCTGGCCAAGTGCAAATTGGTGGACTTCACACACTTCCGAGAACTTTTTTTTTAAAGAACTCTCGTGTGTAGTTTTCCTTACAATGTTTTCCACCGAAAAGCAGTGATCATTAATTTCTAATACGCACATAAATCAGTGGTGTGTGTGCCTGGGTTTGAACCTCGGACCTCCCGACTGAGAGGGCAAGTTTCAACCATTAGGCTATCACTGCTCTTGTTTTCTATGATTCTAGACAATTCTTAAGTTTTTACATAAAAAACAAATGTTTTCTTATGTGAAAACTTAAGAATTGTATTTATTGCACGTCTCATAACGCGGAACGTTTGATGCACTGCTCTACTCCCAACGTGTCAAGGCCAACTTTTTTTTTTGAAGTTATACTTCTTTTAGTGCGTTACGGAAAAATGACGAGAGTAAATTTTTACGATACGCATGTACACCGTCACGAAAAACCGATACCCTGAAGCTATAGTCAACATTTTAGTTTTTGAAGTGAAACTTCTTTATCAGGGTTGGAAAAAAATTTAGTGTAACATTTTTTCGTTACGCGCCATCTTTTTCTGTTACGCGCCATCTTTTTCTGTTACGCGCCATCTTTTTCTGTTACGCGCCATCTTTTTTTTCCGTTACGCGCCATCTTTTTTTATCCCTACCACGCGTGATATTAGATAGATTATTATAGATTAGATTATTAGTTAAAGTTTAATAAAAGCCTTTTATTATTTCTATTGTTAGTGTCGTTTTTTCTACAAACATAGTGGGCGAAAGGTAAAATTTTTAAAAAGATTTCTATCTTGTTATGCCAAAGAAGTATAACTTCTAACGCGTCTACATAAGTACCCACGCACTTTCTTTTTTATATTAGTTTCCGCATCCATAGCACTATTTAACATAGAAAATTTAACCAGCTATATTACCTAAGATTTTAAAACCTTTTATGAATTTTACGGAACCCTAAATCATGTTTAACGTTAACCATCTTCAACAAACATGACAACATAACGACTATCGCGAGGTCGTGTCCGTTTGCGACATTAAAAACACGTTAAGTAATTAAATTCTTATAGAGAATTTGACACGGGTTAATTGACTACTGTGGTTATTTTATTCTTTGGAAATTAAGTTTGAATTTATTTTTATATCTGTGCCCTTATGGAAAAAAGTGTGGAATTAAAGTCTCTATTTTGTAAAATTGAATTGTACCAAAATTGTTACATAAGCGAAGATTTCCGTTATTCTAAACGTATTTCTAAAATCGATACATCTCCGTGTTAAAAAAACAGAGATACATCGAGAGATTTTCGTTGTCTTAGCAAATTTTGTGCAAGTAAGTAAAATCAAACTTATACCCGTTTTTACTACAGGCGCTGATTTATTTTGGAAAAAATAAGGATTTATTTTATTGAGAAAAACAATCTAAATCTTGCTATTAATTTAAACCTGGAACTTTCTGCCTAGCAAACAGGCATCTGCTTTATATGATTTTAGACTAGTATTATCGCGGAATTGATACATTATAATACTTAACGGGTACGTAACGTGGTCACGGCCAAACTGTGCTTGTCAACGGTTTCTCCCCGCTACCGCAGTTTGGCCGTGACCACGATCCATGCAACTGGGTCGAAATATCGGCAAAAAGAATTCTATAAGAATTCATAAACCGCATATCGTGAGTACCCGTTAAGTATTATAAGGCATCTGCTTTGTCACTACATAGTATAAAACAAAGGCGCTTCGCCCTGTCTATCCCTATGTATGTTTAGATCTTTAAAACTACGTTACGGATTTTCATGCAGTTTTTCTAATAGATAGAGCGATTCAAGAAGAAGGTTTTTATGTATAATATATGCATAATATAGTAGAAAAACACTCATAATTTTAGATTTTTGACTTTTAAGCGGATCAACGGTCATCAAATTGTATTGGTTTGAAAATTATAATTCGTAGTATTTCGAACAGAAAAAGTTACAAAAGAATCATCCATGCATTTATGATTTTTATGAAACGTAAATCTCATCGGATACTCTATTCAATAATACAGCGTTTTAAATCATATCTGTACAAAAAAACGGTTTGGTAGTCACCAAAGTTAGTCAACTTAGAAACCACTACCAAGTAAAATTAATATTTAAATATATTCATACTTTAATATGTTACATTTATCTTAATATTAATGTAAATCGCGATGTTACATTAATATTCAATGTTTTTAATACTAATAAACCAAAACAAAAAAATCCTGTATCATACTATTAAATAATTTAAGCCATTGAATTAGAATAAAAACTTTAATTCATCATATCGTTTGCCTTACCGGGAATCGAATCTAAAACACCGCGTTTCACAGCGTTACGGAGACCGCATCACACGAATCGGCAAAATACAAAATTATCGTCAGCAAAATATTCTCGAAATTGTTTTGAATTCATATCTATTTCCGACGTTATAAAAATCAATATTTATTTCCATTCACACCTGGCGGAAACAGGTTTCAAGTTAACGACATTTTCACGGTAAAATCTTGGTAGTTATGTAAAGGACCTTGATTTTGTACAATCCGTATTTTAAATATAAAATGATAACGATTATAGAACAAAAGTCTCAGTGGTAGACAAATGGTTTGAGACTCGGATACAGTCCAAAAAAATGGTGCTAGGCAGGCGTAGGGATATAACTGCCACACTTTAAGGTGGTAGAACCAGTGTAGTTCGCCCGGAGAAGTACCACCGCCACGCCTATTTCTAGCGTGAAGTAGTCCTTGCATTTCATTGAAAGGGTGCAGTCGCCTCTCTCTTGTATGAGATGACTGTCTTAGTTCTCGGTAGTAGCAATGAATCTGTGAACAACTTCAGACAAACGTCAATGGGCGCAAGTGAAGAACTTACCATCAGGTGGACTGAATGCTCGTTTGCCACTTCAGTCTTATAAAAAAAGTCCAAATATAAATGGTGGTGAGACCCTTTAACATCAGAGGCCACATGAAGCGCCTGCTGTTACGCTATTAGAGGCATATTAAGCGCTCTGGGTTCTAATCCGCATGGTGAAAAAAGAGACGTAATTATCAGAGACTAGTTGAATCCCGCAGCTTCGCCAGCATTAATAGAAATCAATTGTCCCGTGGGAATAAGATATTTTCTCACAGGCTATTATTTGCCTTAATCCAGAGTGTCAGCTAACTCCCAACCAAATTTTATGAAAATTGCTCCAGCCGTTTATACGTGAAGAAGTAACAAACATACACACTCACACACTTTTGCCTTTATAATATTAGTATGAAGTATGATATGATATGATGTTCCAACTAAGTCAAGTGAGCATCCGTGGCTAACGTGGAATTGATTGCAATTACTAGGCAGTGCCTTCTTACCATCAGGTACATTGCACGATCGTTTGCTTGGATATTATTATAGAAGGTTAAATACCAGGCAAGCACATTAATTTGTAAACGCATTAGAAATTTATATTCACCAATATCTTGAACAAAGACATCGGTGACGAATACTATACACTTAAATGTGTAGCTTGTCTCACAGAATAAAAACAGCTGAAAGAGCTGTCTTTTTATCATCTTGACCATTAACATTCATTGTTAGGTTTTCTGTTTCTGTGGGAATAGAACTTTTGACCTTAAACTGCTGTCTTTAAATTGCTCCATTAAGAATTCTACCACATTAAAAATTTTGTACGTGATACACGCAGAAGACGTGTCCGACGGAGAGGTACGTTGAAACTGAACAGTTTTCGTACGATGGAGCTTCTGACTGGTCGGCACGTTGCAACTTTATAAAGACAGAAATAAAAGTTAGACGAATAAAAGAAATGGCCATTATTTTTCTTATTAAACTTTACTCAGCTTTTCTAAGTTTCTTCGAATAAATGAGGTAGTAAGTTCCATCGAGAAGAGCACAGATTCAGATCTCAGACTAATTTAAAATAAAGGCTCTATTTAGTTGAGAATAACAGAAAAACTTTTAGATGTGAACTCGTTTTGTATCGAATTTATGTTAACTTCTATGTTAGACTGGCTGTTACGTTATTTCGTATTTAAGTTTAAAATCTGGCTCGAAGGACCAAAATGTGTGTATTGTAAATTTGTTATGCACTGTAATCAATTTGCTGATATCAGATTCATCTTTTGACCAGAATATTTAAAAATATGTAGTTAATGAGCGGTCAGTATCGATTGGGAGATTTCTTATTGCGTTTTATCACGAAAGTTTTTGCGTTTCGGATTAAAACACAGATACCGTGAATATGGACGTTCGTCACGTCTTATTAATTTCTAGCGCTAAATCCTAAACAGATTAAAATAGATTTAAAGTGATAGAATCCTGAGAGGTTCTCTCCGGAGGTATAAACGTCACATCTATTTCTACATGGTACAACCCATTCCGGGGTTTCAGGCGGCTAGAGTGGGAGCTCGAACCGTTCGGTCAGGCGATCCCGGGAAGGACGGCGGTATATGTGGTCGCATACCGTCGTAAAGACTAGACGGAGCGGTGGGCCCAGCCACCCATCTGGGAGGAGCCCGATGGGGCAACGCGCTCAGAGGATTCCGGTTGCGGTCGGACCGAGTACCCGGAATCCTCTTTATAGTGCCGAGGACGGTAACCCTGCGTCGCTCCCACGGCGTCGGGTACCTTTTGAAGGTTTTTCTACCTTTTCTACATTATGAGAGCAATACTAAGTAACCCTGTGCAATTTTTTCAAGGGTGTAATAAAGTATATACTGTATTACAAGACCAACTTAGTCCACAAGGGTAGCAGCGCATTCATGGCCGCCTTCAGATAAGAATTCACGTCGTCTTGTAATTTTTTGAAATTGTTCACGCGACATACCTATCTTAGGTATTCCAACTTAATCCTTACGGGTAACAGCATATCTGTACCGATCTTCAGATAAGACTAGTCATATCAAAAAAGCAACTCAGTTTCTGGACGGATCTTTTTAGTTGAGGTCATGTTCCGATCCGGTGGTAGTGTAAGAAAAAAATGTAACTTGTAAAACAAACGAGCATGCAGTCCACCTGATGAACATATAGAACATGGGTTTTATCTGAAGTCAATCACAGATGCGTTGCTACTTCCGAGGACTATAATGATCGCCTCATATAAAAGTGTGCCGGCAACCACACCCTTCCATCGAAATGCAAGAAATGCTTCACATTAGAAATAGGTATAACGATGGTACTTCTCCGATCGAACTACACAGAACCTGTGTTATATAAAAAGGTATGTCTTGTTTGTTCGTGTAAGTTATGAGCACACACGAAATTCAACATAGACCCATATCAGGTAAATTCATGACACTAATAAGGGTTATGTAAAAGCGTTATTTATTCATTATTTACACGTTTCCTTCATGTACCGAATCTTCATAATACCTTGCGAATGCAAACGAGCCTTTGGCATATAACAAGACCCTAATGATTCTCTTTGATGTAAGATTTCTCGTGGACTCGCTTAACTACTGGTAATTTTCGGGTAACCGCCAAATGTCACGCCATGGAATAACACCGGTTTGCTTAGGCTTGTGTTCTATCAGGCCTTGTACTACCTATTTATTTTATGATACGTGAGGATGTACCGTTTAATGCTGAGTGTAATTACCATAATTTTCCCACTGTTTGCTATGGGTTTGCTCTCATGATGAGTTTCCTAACGATGTTTTCATCACCATAAAGCGTCATCAGTGAATTAACTGTTAAAATGCACAGCATTTTAGAAAAATCGGTGATTGTGCCTGGGATTTGAACATCGGACTCTCGAATAAGTTAATTTGTGGCATAATAATGAGTTATCAGTTTTAAGCAGACATATGTCTTTGGCATTCCTACATAATACACCCTTTTTTTTTGTTACGGGGAGGAAACCTTCAAAAGGTACACCGAATCTTTGGGAGAGACTCAGGGTTATGTGGGATTTTTACCCACTAAAACCTCCTCGGTGGCCTTTCTCAGCGCTTGTAGTAGGGGACTCGGAAACTCCAACGGAACGAACCGGTGGCTCCTAGCGCAGTGCCCCTCACGGGCTCATCTCTTGGGGGACGTGTACCGTCCCCCTTCATCATCCGGTGCTTACGGCGAGATGCAGCCACACATACCGCCATCCTTCTCGAGGTTGCTTGTTGGACGGTTCGAGCTCCCACTCTAGCCGTCCGCAACCCCAGAGGCCCCCTGTTAGTCGCCTCTTACGACAGGCATGGGATACCGTAGCCGTATTCTACTCCCCGACTACAGGGTCAAATACACCTGTCTGTTTGTTCCATATTCTGTAGGGTATACAATATTTTTGAAAGTCCTTTTTTAAATTTGTAATGGCTCAAAAATATGGGAAATTGGTAGGCTTCTAATCGACTTCTTCTTGTCCTTGTATTAAAGATACTACAACCTGCACCAATTTACACGACAGTAGCCCAGCGGCAAATGCTTCAAACCTCCTCCAGTTGTGCACTTATTTGTGACCAAAAGTGCCCCATTACAAGTGTTTTACCCAAGCATACATATTGTGCATCACTGAAAATCCTCTCAAATATAAACCAGTCGTTATTTCAGGCAGATTGGAAATAAATTTAATTACCTCATGTAAATTCCATATCAAAACCTTCATTTATGCAAAAACAAATTGCATTTAAACGGTAATGCATGAGATTGCTATGAAGATAGCGTAATAATGTTGAACCTTCGTGCTAAAGGCCCAAATGAAGTTCTTCTCGCAAAAAACAACTCTTTTAAAGCGGGGCTGTAAGGGTTAACGCTAAAGTAATCGAGTGTCATTACTCGACTATGAATAAATTACAGAAGTTCCCGGCCCGCTCTGTACTTTGGCGTGTGGGGTAAAGAATACGCTTTAGCGATTTATATTACCATGTTTAAAGACAAAATTGTAAAACCTTACAACATTACTTAACATTAAAAGACAAAATTACTTACAAATTTCCGGTTACAATTTTTTTTCGCAGGCCTATACAAAATAATGACATTTCATTTCATATGCAATGGTGCTATGGTGAACTAATAATAAAAAATATTTGAATATTATCTATCTACATAAAACTATCGTTTAAATAATGCTGTTTTGTTAAAACTTGTCTCTTTCATACCACTCCTTCCTTACTTGTATAGAGAAAACGTATAAATTGTTTCATGGCTCATAGTTTTTGGAATTATTCGATGCCCCCTATAGTACTAACTTACCCGTAGGTTATAAGTTACTTCATTCTAGACTTAAAATTAAATTTTAAAATCTTAATCGTTTATGACAGGATTTATATTAAAGATTTATTGTAACAGACTTTACGAGAGATGACATTATTTCTATAGATTCAAGTTTTTTAAAGGGCGTGAATACTAACATGCTTTTTACATAGTTTGTATGCACATCAGAGATCTTTGTGTATTTGTCATGTGTATTTCAAAAGTCATTCGCAAATTCGTAGCAGACATGTAACGGCTGGAAACAAAATTAAACTATACTTGCTACTAAGTCGACTTAAAATTATATAGCAGAAACTCGTAATGCTATAATTATTGTCAGTAAATTAATTATTGCTTTAAAGATCTGCCTACTATCTGCGATCTACGTACTTTCAAAAGAAAACTACTTACTTGGCTTATACAAAAGTGTTTTTATAACATAAATGTATATGTAACATACAGAGAAAATAATAGTTAAATTGACATTGTATCTATTAATGAAAATCCATTTTATTGTTACTTTCTACACTCATAGCCCCACAGTAGGATTTTCTCATGTGTCGTGGGTACCATGGACACACACAAGACGAATACATAATCACCCAGACCCAGAACAGGAATCTAAACTCATCATTCAGATACCTGTCTGGCCGGGAATGGAACCCGGGACTCTTTGCGCGTCAGACCGGTCGGTATGCTAACCGTTCCGCCACGCGGGTCGTCTACACTACATTCTAGCAATAAATAATTTTCATTTCGTTTCATGCTTATTGCTTATGTTCAAAACGCTCTCCGCTTATCCATTACACACCAATTTACGCCACGAACTCGAAGCGAGAGCAAGCGAAATTCGCCATTATATCGCATTTGCCCGCCCCGTCGCCGTTGCCGCGGGCAAATTAACTTCGTAAGCTTTGAGACCGTAAAAATATGATTACGAGGCAATGCATGATGTTATCCGCATTACATGTAAACTGACCGCTTGACCGGTTTCCTTCACACCTCGACGTAAAGGAAGTGTTAAATTGTGAAAGGGTTTAAAGGGTTTCTTGTGTGCCTAACCCTAAATAGGATGTCAAGTGTGTTCAAGTGTTAAGTTGACGTGTTCCAGTAGGGTTGTCACTGCATTGTAAAGATATTATTTGGCATTCCTATATAAAAATAGTAGGATACATATTATATTATTTGCGGTGCAAAAGTCACTCCTTTACGGGGTGGACCGATGACGTGAAGATGACAGCGGGAATCAGGATCCAGTGGTGAATATTGAATCCAGTGGTAAGGGTTGGAATACGCAATTTAAGGGAGACCTACATATATCCAGCAGTGGACCTCGAAAGGCAGATGGACGGATGGATACTCTTTTATGTATGACATTATTCAAATTTCGTGTTTTTTAAAAACACGAAACCAGGAAAACAGGTCATAAAAACTTTTTGTTCTCCATTTATTCGAGGAAATTGAACCAGTAATTATTTGATTCTTTTGTGCATATATTTTAACCTACATATATCAATATGTGAACAAATGTACATTAAAAGGTGGAAGAATTCTTTATGATTCAACTCCTGAAGCATCATCGTGTCACCTGTTTCCGTGTAAAAATATAGTGTTGCAGTGTTACGGTCTAAAGGGGTGGTAAAGACGCACTTATTCGAGGAGTTTCAACTTTGTCCTCAGTGGTAGCAACGTCTATGAGGCGATCATCATAGTCCTCGGGAGTAGCAACGCATCTGTGATAGACTTCAGATGGAACCCATGTTCTTTTTGAAGT
Source organism: Spicauda simplicius (assembly GCA_949699795.1). Classification (NCBI taxonomy): domain Eukaryota; kingdom Metazoa; phylum Arthropoda; class Insecta; order Lepidoptera; family Hesperiidae; genus Spicauda; species Spicauda simplicius. The sequence goes on along the minus strand of OX453075.1, from coordinate 1,568,165 downwards.
TGCTTACAGATGTCCATGGGCGACACTGACCACTTACCACCAGATGGACTACAGGCAGTTTGCTACTTTAATCAGATAAAAAAACTTATCTGTGGTTTATCTCAAGTAAAACTCTGATCTAATCTGAGGTTGATTATAGATATTCATGTGTGGTAATGACCAGTTACCATGAGATTGACTGCATGTCCGTTTGCTATTTTCACAATGTAAATAAAATTAAAATAAATTAAATTCACTATTAAAACGTTTACATTACACGGATATTGGACCATTAACTTTCCAATACAGTTACCAAGTATATCCAGATAGAACTACCAGGTGGTAGAACCAGTGTAGTTTGACCGGGGAGGCAACACCACTAAACCTATTTCTGGCGTGAAGCATTCCTTGCGTTGCGATGGAAGGGTGTGGTTGCCGGGACGCTGTTATATGAGGCGATCATCATAGTCCTCGGGAGTAGCGACGTATCTATGATTGACTTCAGATATAATCTCTGTTCTATATGAACTTGCTTACAGATGTCCATGGATGGCAGTGATCGCTTACCATCAGATGGTCTGCATGCTCGTTTGCTACTTCATTATTATATAAAGAAAACGTGTACTCACTCAGGGACTGTAGCGGTAAAGCATAGCATCTTTTATCAATTAATGCAATTATAATTATTTATTTCTGCCGTATTTTTTTCTTTGATATTAATTCATGTTTTTATTTTTGATACTATATACTTTTACTTTCTCACAAACAGCTGCTTACACATTTGTCCGATTTCCGAGCAGCTCGTCACATTCCGTGCGAGCTTCGCAGTGTCGTGCCATATACATACACGTCAACGCTCGGCCACGCTACATGGTAGGCGGAGTGGTGGTGTTAGGTTTTTTTCGTTACGGAATTTCTTGATTCGGTCGCCCGCGATAAAAGCTATACAATAGCTCAAAAAGATATTGTCAGACTTGTATACTTCATGTACACTTCCATATTCACATAGTCCACGATGTAATACATAAGCATCACTAAGACCGCGTATCTTGCTCGTGTTTTCGCTTATTACCTTATATCTCTGGAACATATTACGACGGACACACTTTTGACAGTTCCAAGCTTGGTTAATCACTCAAGTACGGTTTCGAGTGGGATCCTACGTTATCATGATTACTTTACTTTGTATATTAATGTGTGGGATGTGACTGATTAAGCATTATTTTTAGCCGTCCCTGTAGCCTCGGGGTCAGAATAGGGCTACGGTATCCCCTGCCTGTCGTAAGAGGCGACTAAAAGGGGCTTCCGGGGTTGCAGACGGCTAGAGTGGGAGCTCGAACCGTTCGGTCAGGCAATCCCGGGAAGGACGGCGGTATGTGTGGTCGCATACCGTCGTAAAGACTAGACGGAGCGGTGGGCCCAGCCGCCCATCTGGGAGGAGCCCGATGGGGCAGCGCGCTCGGAGGATTCCGGTTGAAGTCGTTTCGAGATTCCGGAGTCCTCCTTTTCAGCGCCGAGGACGGCCACCGGGGGGGTTTTAGTGCCGTAAAAATCCCACATAACCCTGCGTCGCTCCCACGGCGTCGGGTACCTTTGGAAGGTTTCCCCCTCGAAAACAAAAAAATATATATATATTTTTAGCCAACTGAACCAAAGAGAGGCTATAGTTTTTCGAGCACATGTGTTTAGGTATGTTTGTATGTATGTCAATTTCTCTGGCATGCGCTAGATGGACAAGGTCTAAACGGTTTGATGGGTTTAAAAATATGTCATATCTCCGGATTCGACTCAGCTTGCTGAATAATGTAAATGTATAGTGGTGCTATATAATTTTTAATATGGTGCCTGCGATCAGAGAAAACGGACGAATTATTTATCATAACAACACTATTTATCATAATAACACTGGCAGCTTCGCCCACGTTATAAAAATCGATGTATCGATTGTTTCATGGGAATAAGATATTTTTCCACAGTAAAAAAGTAGCCTATATCCAGAGTGTCAGCTAACTCCCTAGCAAATTTTATGAAAATCGCTCCAACCGTTTAGACGTGAAGAAGTAACAAACATACACACTCACAAACTTTCGCCTTTATAATATTAGTATGAAGTATGATTATGAGTATCAAATAAAAGCTGGTAAATAGAAATTATAACACAATATACATATTGTTACCATGATTAAACGAAATAAATTATTAAGTTCATATAATTATTAGTGTAGTGGACTGCATGCTCGTTTGCTACTTACGTAATATAAAAAAAACATGCAAAATACAAATGTATGGGAAAATCCCTATACAATTATTCGTTTAAGGAAACATGATATATTATAACTAAAAAACAAGACCACTACAAAAACAACTAACCCAACCTATTTCTAAGCACGTAACTTCATTACGTTTGTCAAAGTACATCGCTTTGACGCTATGTAGCCTATCTCTATGTACTCTACATAGCGAAGTAGGTCTGACGGGCTGTTGTAACACTAATTGAGAGGACTAACGAACTGAAAAACTTTGTGACCTAATTAGCACGCTAATTACTATATCGCACTTTTAAAGACACTGATAAACGAGCAAGAAAAATTGCTCTACATTAATTAACAAGATGCTAATTTCATTGGAAAATATGCTTTAGGAAATATGATGCTAGTCTTATGCAGCTGTTATTTTAATTAGTCTTGTTAACAAAAAACGTCGAACGTTGATCTAGTCTTGGAGGTAGCAGGAGGAAGCAACGCCACATCTATTTCTAACGTAAAGCATATTTTGTATTTCGGTTGAAGCGTGTTTTTGCCAGCTCACTTTCATCTGATTGAAGATGAAGAACCAATGCAGTTCGACTGGGGAAGTACCACCACACACCACATCTATGTCTAGCATGCAGCATTTCTTGAGTTTCGGTAGACGGCATCAATAAACGAGCTTGCAGTCCACCTCATGGCCGCCCATCTGTAAGAAACTTCAAATAGAACATGGGTTCTATCTGCAGACAACCGCAGATGCGTTACTACTTCCGAGGACTATGCTGGTCTTCTCATATAAAAGTTTCTGGTGTATTTTTTTTGTGATGGCGTAGCAACGCGCAGGGTACAGCTAGTATTATATAAAAGTGTATCCGATTGCGTCAGAAGTGGGGTAATGTTTTTCAAGCGTTCGTATGTAACAAATGTATGTCCACTTCTTTGGCATTTGGTAACCAAGCCTATATAATTTTTAAAATATGCTGACAAAAACATTAAACAGAAGAAAGTTTTTTTTAATAATATATACGAGTAATAACAGTGTCAAATAAAGTCTAGTAAACCTTAAAAAGCAAATATTCTAAAAAGCGTTACATTAAACAAATTATTACGTAGACAAAAAGCAGGAATGCTTAAACTAAAAAGGAGAATAGTAAGTACTAAAATCAAAGAATATAAATTACTTTATATTACAAGGCAATCATTGATTTCTGTTTTTATTAACCGACTTCCCAAAGGAAAGAGGTTATCTATTCGTCACGAATTTTTTTTTTTTTAGGTATGTTCGGGCGAAATGGCTAGAAATCGTCGACCTACCGACACGATCCATACGACATTGTATGCGGCTAGTTAAAAATGAAAACCTTCCGGCAGTTTTCCCGGAAAATTGGAAAATGTCCGTTTCTTAAAGTCTTGGATAACTTGGATGTTTCTAAACCGATTTTCATTTTCTTTCTTTCATAATAATTTTCTCAGTCATATTTAATTTTCCTCTAGCGTAAAAATTATTTGTTTTGGTAATTGTCGATATATTTACAATAAAACAACTATATTAGCAGTGTGCCTCATCCTTTTTTCATAGCAAGAATATTTTGTCACAGCGAATATCAATTATTGACATTCTTAATCGTCGTTTAAAATAAACATATAACTATCCTCTGTACATACATATATCAAGATCTTTGAAGGTAAATTAACATGTAGTATGATTATAAAAGATCAAAGCGAAAATGTACTACGATATTTTCTCTAACCGTACTAACTATGAATAACAAACCGGTTAAGTGCGAGTTGGACTAGCGCACGAAGGGTTCCGTAGCATTATCTATAAAAACGGCAGAAAAACGATGTGATTACACGCTGTCATATATTTTGATCGAACAAAATTATAGTTTTTCAAAACTTGGCAACACATTTTTTGATCGCGTTTTAATCGAACAAAAAACATACGTTTGCTATATGGGAGCCGCCATTCCATATTTATTTTATTCTGTTTTAATATTTGTAGCTATAGCGGCCACAAAAATACATCATCTGTAAAAATTTCAACTGTTCAGCTATCACGGTTCATGAGATACAGACGGACAGACAGACAGTCAAATCTTAGTAATAGGGTTCCCTTTTTACCCTGTGGGTACGGAACCCTGAAAGTGGTATGTTTTCGACTTTTTAAATGTTTTACGACGTAAGGATCGTCGGAAAGTACGCGGAAATTGAGGACGGGCGGCGTTTCAACTGACTAATGTGACCACAAATTTATTATTATGCGAATCTTTCCTATTTTCAATCAAGAAAAATGAAGAGAATTTGATATAGTCATTTTGGTTTCGTGATTTTAGGATATTTTTGGAAAAGTCAAGTTGTATTCTTTTCCTATTAAGCGATTACTGCAATCCATAGACAGATCAGTTGGATACCCTGCGAGTGAACAATATGTCGGAAGATGTTATGTGCTGAAATGTAACAATTGTTGATTTTAAATACATATTTGTATAACATACACATTTTTTTTTTTTCACTGAAGTAGCAAACGAGCAAGCAGTCCACCTGATGGTAAGTGGTCACTGCCGCCCATGGACATCTGTAATCAACTTCATACAGAACATGGGTTCTATCTGAAGTCAATCACAGATGTGTTGCTACTCCCGAGTACTAAGATGGTCGCCTCATATAAAAGTGTACCGGCAACCACACCCTTCCATCGAAACGCAAAAAATGCTTCACGCTAGAAATAGGTGTGGCGGTGGTACCTCCCCGGTCGAACTTCACTGGTTCTACTAACTGTAAAAATTGTTTAATACACTACACTACTAAACTACTGAACCTCTTCTGTCTGGTTATAACAACTGAGCTAGGTTTCTTAACGTGCCCTGCTATATCTCAACGCGAGAAAGCTGTCTTATCGTAACTCAAAACAATACAAATTTAAATTACAATTACACTTGTATTCGATTTTTTCTTTAATAATTTTAAACTTATTTTTTCAGTTTTTTTGGTTCTATTTTAAAGTTGCATTGTTCAGATACAACAAGATTAGTATCCGGCTATATATTAAAGATCAGAAAATACATCTCATCAAATCATAGCTATTCAACGTTCTACATCGTGGCCGATGTACAAAAACCGCCTGGTTCTTGCACTGTAAACACCTAATACAATAAAGGGAAAAAGTAAATAAGCTTTATTCTCGTTAACTATGAACACAGTACTATTAAAACAGTCACAATTAGTGAAAAAACGTATACAAATACATAGATTCAAGGTCAAAGGCGCGCAAGAGACGTTGCGCGGTTGAACGTCACTCTCAGCGTTACGGTTTCACCTCATTTTATTCCCTATATTTTTTTACACGTACATCGTTTCTTAAGAGTAAAATCTAAGAATAGTTCATTAGATAATACAAGATTAATAACAACATAACTAAAGTAGAACTAAACATTACGTAACGAAACAAAAAAGGCACAAAATTCTTACTTCCTAATAAAATACTTAATACACTTTTGTCGCAAACTTCTGCCGCTTTGCGAATTTGAATGTGAATGCTTGAATTACTTTTGAACAACTCTGGATGTTACGCTACAGGAGTTATGAGAATGTTTTCGCTAAACACAAAGAAGAGCAATCAATGCAAGCTATATTTTTACCCCCGACGGAAAAAGTGAGGTGTTATGACTGTAACGTTTGTATTTATTTGAGGTAACATAACTCTAGCATGGATTAATTATTTTTTATATACATATATAAAACAGTCTTACACCGATATTAATATATTTATATATGACACATAAATAAATATGATTTAAAAAAATGCAGAAAACAAATAAAATGGATGCGTACATTTTTTTTGCAAGAGATGAAATATAAATTATCTAAAAATTAAACAACCTTCAACTGACAAAAACAAAATAAAAATAAAAAAATGTCTTTAATTTTAATATTATTCTGATAAAAACAACATTACTAGGACTATGATCTAGAATGACGGAATATGACCTAAATATGACCTATAGTGTATAGGAAATCATCTCGTAGAGAACGTGTCGATCCAGAGGACAGCAATATTGGACATAATTATCAATTAACATGCTCGGTGTTCACTACCCTTATAGACATCTGAACGTCCAACGGCAACGCCCATGGACATTCAAAATTAGTTGCTTCATATGAAAATTAGCCGGTAACAAAATTAAATATAAAAAGCTGCATCCAAATTAATTCCCCAAGAAAGAGATCAACTGACAAGATTTCACTACACTATTAACTAAGATTATTTAAACTAAGATTTGCTACACGATTTCAGTACTGAAACATTAATATTTGTGTCATTATGTTTATTATTGTCGTTATGAGACTCGTCCTATTATACATTCAAAGCAGAGCCACCCTACTCAGCAACCAGGCTAGTGGTAATATTACCCTTTCCGCGTCTTCAGTGCTTTTTATAACAATATTTCACTCTCATCTCTATGGGAACTTAGCCCTTTATTTTTAGGAAATGGTTTTGTCTTGAATGGGAGTTTCGCTGGAAAAATATGACACAATTATTCTTCGCCGTCTTGGTTTGGTTAACCGACTTAAGGTAGTTGTCAGATAAAACTGATGTATGATAGCGATTATTCTTTCTTGGATGCAACCCTTTTTATATCCCCTGGTCCTTGTTTCTCTATCATTGAGCTTGGGATTCCATCGTTGTTCCTTTGCAGCCCACTACTCGGCACGAGTCTCCTTTCAGAGTGAGAGAGGCTTACGCTATATACTTCCGCGGTGACGAACTATGGGTTAGAAAGTGATATTGTCTCACAAACCCACATGTGGTAACCGATTTTCTTTGATGAATCCGCTATAACAAGCGATTTAATTAATTCATACGACCTTCGTGCTACAGCTACCAAATTTTGAATTATTTAGTCACAATAATTTAAAAAAAGTTATCATTTTCTGCCACGAGTCACCTAAATTGCAAATGTATGAGAGTCATAGTATTTTCGATATTCAGTAACAGTAATGATATATACCTATTTTTTATATTCGCTTTTGGGACGCATTTATTACATAAATACATATTTCTAGATGTTGTGTACGTACTTGTCAATATGTCAAAGCAGCTTAGCATAAAACGCCGAATTGGTTAAAATTTATTATTCTGGCCAGACTTCTATAAATCCAATTTGAGGCTGGCGTAGTGTTTCTGGAATATTCTATACCATTTACGTACTGAATTCATGAGACATTTGACAGCAACTGCGATCTAACGTTTATAAACGTCTGCAACTGACAGGCAAGGACTCGATTTTATTGCTAAACGAAATATATCAATCATTTATATTTTCGCTGTAAATCACTTTATATAAATCGTGAACGTACTGTTGTCGCTACGATTTTTGTCACTTACTCAATTCTTATTGTAATCCGTTAAAGATGATGTAAATATATTTAAATGTTTACACGAATAAGCGTGGGGGTAATTTGTGAACGCGAAGACAGAGAAATGCACATTTATCAGCTTGTGCATACTCATTCCATCCGCTATATCTGCCATTCTAATTGCTTTCACGTTAGAAATAGGTGTGACGGTAGTACCTCCCCAACTATATATGTTCTACCACCTTGTAAATAATTAAAGATGACGACACATTATATTATTAAAGAAAAAATATTTGGACTTAAAACTTAGTCACCCGTCGCACCGGTCGAAATTCGACCGTAATTTAACTCATAAAATAAACTTCATATTGTTTAAAGTAGCACGAATGTTTCTCAAATTCAATTATATTGTGTCAATTTTTAAGTTATTTTGAACACACCCGTTAAAAATAAAAAAGAGGTTTAATTAATTATGCATTCAAAAGCAATAACGGGTATTTATATAAAGACATCTGACATTTTTGACATTATGCGTTTTCATAGTAAGACATTGAATGCTTTATTTCGCTTATTATATATGACATAGTTTGTGTCACACATAAAAATCATGAAACGGAACGTATTAACGTGTTTGAAAAAGTGTCAGTAATAAACGACATAAACGTCAATGTCCTAATTGTGCACTTATTGCTAGCAATATAACAAAAGGTACAAGGAAACTGTTTACGTCTACACTATCTTCGTAATAATGTTTTACGAGTTTTTTATTTATAGCAATCGAATGTGCCAACGTTCACGAATCGAAAACACCAACAATTATGCGTGTATTACGTGACCACGACATTTAGGCGCTTAAAACAAAAGCGGTTCCGTAACCCGCATCTCGCTTCTGTCCCCGCGCATCCCCTAATGACGTGTTTAACGTAAACACTTAGACCATACAGTCGTGTATGGTCTAAGTGTTTACGTTACCCAGCACGTGTTTAATGTTATTTCGTTATAATGTTAGTTTATTGTTGTTTATTGTATTCATAAAGTTATTATTTAATTAGTTGATTATTCGTTAATATACTTCAAAATAGGTAGGAAAAAGACTATTCGTGGAGGACAAAGGACTCTTACATTCAAAATATGCATTTTTTAACAAGAGAAGATGCATGGTCTCAGTATCTCTGCCTCCCAAGTCGAAAATAGAGAGTGTGCTGCAACAGTCATCAGTCTCTAACACAAATAGAATAAGAAAGAAAATATTTCATGTCTGCGAATATATTAAACACATGAAAATGCTTTAATAAATACACGACTACTGTACATGCACCACTATGGCGTATATTTTAATGATGGTATATCTACATACTCTTGGTATTTGGTAATAGAATATAATTCATATCGGGATGGAAAATCCCTAGTACTAATGACGTTTCAACTGTCATGCGCCTAATTGTTTTGGTCGAGTAGTACAATAAATTCGATAACTATGCAAACGTCCATACAAAAATTGGTCATGTCCTTTGTATCAGATAATGCGTGCAATTTATAATACTACTTCGGGTCCATATATTCAAATAAGAGACGCAAAAATGTTTCGATTGTAGCAACCTTCATACTTCGATGGGTTTAAATAATGAGGTCGGATTTGCCGTAGAAAGCGAGATGATTGATATATTCCGCTTACGTATAAGAGTTCTTGGTTGTCGATCGCAGACGTTTATGAATGTCACAATATTTTCTACAAATAAAATAAATATTCATAGCCGTTGTTATATTCTTTATTTTTCTGCCCGACAGCGTCAGAAGGGTAACGTTTTTATGTATGTAATTACGTATGTATGTATGTATGTAATATCTATGTATGTCAATTTGAATTATGAGAGAAGGCTAGAGCCCAGCAGTGGGATAAAGGAATGACAACATGCGATTGTTTGTACTTAAATTATTTCGAAATGATATAATTTTCAATGGATTACAGACCTTACTGGATAGATTTGTATATCATTTATCTTCGAATACCAAGATGTGGGCAAAGTAATTTCCTGGAATAATTATTGTCAAAGTTTTCGTTGTGAATATTCAAAGTTATTCGCGGGTTTCGCTCTCTCATTAATATCGTGGTACCCCGCTGTTCGGTGTATTGGGAAGACGAAATTTAATAGTGTTTTCGGAATGTAAAGATGCCAAAACTTGTGATTCTACACCTATTTTCTCAGAGGTACAATTTATGTTGTGTTTTTGTTTTTGTTCTTTTTTTTTATCTGACTGTAGTAGCAAACGAGCATGCAGTCCACCTGATGGTAAGTGGTCACTGCCGCCCATGGACATCTGTAATAAACTTCATACAGAACATGGGTTCCATCTGAAGTCAATCACAGATGCGTTGCTACTCCCGAGGACTATGATGGTCGCCTCATGAAAGTGTACCGGCAACCACACCCTTCCATCGACACGCAATAAATGCTTCACGCTAGAAATAGGTGTGGCGGTGGTAGTTCCCCGGTCGAACTACACTGGTTCTACCACCTTCAAAAGAAAGAAAGAACCTTGTTTGAGAAGTCTCCTAAGATACGTTTAGGCCTAGCGCATGTATACCGTTAACTTTAAGTTCAATAACTAATTTTGAAGGTGGTAGAACTAGTGTAGTTCGACCGGGGAAGTAATTCGCCACACTTTTTTTTTTTTGTTTTCGAGGGGGAAACCTTCAAAAGGTACTCGACGCCGTGGGAGCGACGCAGGGTTATGTGGGATTTTTACCGCACTAACTCCTCCCCCCGGTGGCCATTCTCGGCGCTATAAAGAGGACTACGGGAACTCGAAATGACCGCAACCAGAATCCTCTGAGCGCGTTGCCCCATCGGGCTCCTCCCAGATGGGCGGCTGGGCCCACCACTCCGTCTAGTCTTTACGATGGTATGCGACCACATATCCCACCGTCCTTCTTTGGATCGCCTGACGATTCAAGCTCCCACTCTAGCCGCCTGCGACCCCGGAAGCCCCTTTTAGTCGCCTCTTACGACAGGCAGAGGATGCCGTAGCCCTATTCTGATCCCGGAACTACAAGGACGACTTCGCCACACCTACTTTCAACGTGAAGCATTTCTTGCGTTTCGATGAAGGGTGTGATTGCCAGCACACTTTCGCATGAGGCGACCATCATAGTCCTCGGGAGTAGCAACGCATCTGTGATTGACTTCAGATAGAACCCATGTTCTATTTGAACTTGCTCACATATGTCCGTGGGCGGCAGTAGCCACTTACCATGAGGACTGCATGCTCGTTTGCTACTTCAAACAGATAAAAACATCGTCTGTCAGACGTAGTTAAATAAAATATAAAATATTTCAATGTAAATGCAGCGAAAGAACATCGTTCGCACATTCGCCTAACAACTCAATCCGTACTCATTATCATAAAATATCTCAAGCACTCAATCTCAACTGTTTTACGTTTTCCGTTGAGTACAAATTATTTTTCTTTGAAATCCTCATCCGTATTGTTAACGGAACTCTAGCAACTTTACAAGGGAGGGTTTCGTGTTATGAATAAATTAGAAAAGTTCGCAGTGGAGCCACGAAACAAGCGGACAAAGCCTTCTTGTTGCAAGTTTTGGGCTTTAATATCTTACTGCACTTTGTTTTAAGTTCAACTCTCAAGTGAAACTTTGGTTTGTAGATGTTTTATGGACGTAAAAATGAATTATTAAAATGCAATGTTAAATAAACGCGATTGTATTTATTGTTCGTAAAGTGTAGTTTTATTACATGATTGAATAACTGCTACTTTTTGTTTTGTATTTGTACGATATGTTTTATTGAGTGGTTCTTAAAACTTAGCACAAATATATAGGTACTGTAGATAAGTATAAATAAAGCAATTCGTTGATTTAGAAATGTGGAGAACGATTAACATGCATGGTTTCAAATCATATTAACGCTAACTATTAAAAAAAACGGATCATTTACGTTTAGATATAATGTATTGATAATGAAGATCTAAGGTTATTATATCATATTAGAGGTAGTAGATCCCCTTGTTATTCGAGAAACGTGCAGCACTCGGAGACTGCCGCGGTAAAGCGATTGCATAGCATTTTTTTTATCTACTTATGCAATTGTAATTATTTATTTATTTAGGCAGTATTTATTTTCTTTGATATTAATTCAAGTTTCTATCTTTGATATTTTATACTTTCTCACAAACAGCTGCTTACATATTCGTCCGATTTCTGACCAGCTCGTCTCGATCCGTGCGAGCTTCGTACTGTCGTACCATATACATACCTACACGTTAAGCGAACGCTCGGCCCCGCTGCATGGTAGGCGGAGTGGGGCATGTTAGGCTTTTTCGTTACGGAATTTCGTATGGAGGACATACTTACCCGAGGTATTCTAACTTAGCCTTCCGGGGAGGCAACTCAATTATGGCCAACTCCACGTTATAATGCTCTTATCTCGAGTTGATTACAGATGTCCATGGGCTCTTTAAGCCACTTACCATCAAATTAACTCTCTGCTTGTTTACTAATTCCGTAAACTAAAACATGGTACTTTATAGAATTCTAATGCGGAGTTAAAAAATAACTAAGTATTTCTCATGAACAACCTTAAAACATATTTCATGGCCCAATACAGTAAATGGTTACCGAGGCCTCGTCATTACAGTATCGCAGTCTTAACGGCGACGTTGACTGTACTTGTCCAATTCTACACCGTTCTTTTATTGCTACGTTTTGACGGAATTCGAAATTAGTACGTCAGAAGTTCACGCGTTTCGCTGGAAAGGTGTTTGTATTACTTTTATAATTGTTAAAATAAATGACTCTTCTGTTGTATCTTTTTGAAAAAAAAGTATGCAAGTTTCTTGTTAAAACTTCATTTTTAATATGGAAGTTTTAAATGAGCATGCAATGAAATGAAATGTCTTTATTTTGCATAGGCCTTCGGGGGCGCTTACAAATTGTCAGTTACACATATATATATATATATATATATATATATATATATATATATATATATATATATATATATATATATATATATATATTTTACACTACCACCAATCCACTTGATGGTGAGAAATCACTGCCACATGTGGACACCTGTAAACAATAAATTACACATTACGTTTAAAACACAGGTTATTTTTAGAGATAATCATACAAGCCTTGCAACCGCCAAATAGTTTCGCTTGCTGCTAAAATAGCATAGAAAATATAAAAAGATACACATTAACAGATAACTGTAAAAGTTATAAAATCTTAAAGCATTTGGAGCCCATAATAATTCTATCCACACTTCTTAATGTAGCGAATTACAGTTTGCAACTCGAGTGAAATTTGCTGCTATAAAGAATTCTTTGGTGTGCATTCTTAAAGTTTTCCATTTAAGTCTTTGAGAGATGATTGCGCGTTCTTTAGATAGGATCGCCGCCACACACTGACTTGTCATAGCGCGAACGAGCAAACTATAAGCGATGAAAAATTTAAAAAGAAAATTACTAGGTATGGACATACATCACCACGCCTTGCTTTAATTTTTTTAATAGCGTTTACTAAATCGATGATTTCCTTTTTAATTTTTTTTATAAAACGCTTTACGTTAGAAGCAAATGTATTTATAGCATCTTTTATAAATGGTATATAAAAATACATTGCTGATAAGATAGAAGTAGATTATGATGGTATTGTCACAATTGATTCGCAGAGTCCGAATACATTCGTATGGCACTACAAGCGTCAGCTTTGAGCGAATTTTGGATTTTTTAGCAGCTACACATTTTGATGACGAACTTCTAGCCCGTTATCGTAGGTGTCATGAACACACACAAAGACGAATAAACAAACATTTAGACCCAGAACAGAAACTAAATTTATAATCTGGCAGCCGGGGATCGAACCCGGAACCCACGTATCAAGCTGGTTACGTGACTTCTCCCCCACGCGAGTTGTAATTCGTTTCCCCTGGGTAACGATTTAAAAATATCCATATCTGCTGTGATCTAAAACCAATGATTTCCATAGAGAATTAAAACAAATACTATCGCGGAATTTACGTTGTGCGGTTCTTGAAATTCTTTTTGGTGATATTTCGGATTACACGGATCATGGTCACGGCCAATCTGCGGTGGGGGGGAGAAACCGTCGACGACCAATAGTGGTAATTTAACTTACTTACCCTACGTCCACTTCGTTTTTTAATTTTTTAAGTTCCATATCACGACGCACACAAATGTATCCTTACTCATGAAACTTTGCACTATTTCCGTGGAGATTTGTCTTCTCGCTTAGTTTACCTCGCCGGTGGTGAAACCTGGACCTTAAAACGATAAGATGAACAGGGTGCAAACACTCGTGGTGTTATCACGAGTGTTCTTAGGGGGAGTATCCCTTTGTCGTTACTGAGTGTGCTTTGCATTTTTTCACAGCCGCTGTGGAGACTCCGTTTGTTTCGCATTATGCATTGTTTCCTTATTGGAACAAAAAAATAATGGAGTCTCCAGTCTTTGCTAATTAACTGGTGTGTTTACTAATATACTGATAAAGCATTTTCAAAAAGTGTTTCTGATTGCAAAGTGCAAAAAAATTGTAATAAATTAGTTACTCTTTAAAAGCATTATTTAATTTACAATGTTTATAAAGGTACAAATGTATGGAACTATGTATGTAAGTACAAGCTTTTATATTATAGAAAGCTGTACGTCGCACTAAAATGGTGGCTTTGACTACTACAAAGTTATTTTTTTCTTTGTGCATTGTAATGAAAATGAAAATAGTTTTATTTCTCTCACAAATAATAGTAACAAAAACTTGTTCTAAAAATATTTACAATTTTTTATTTTTCTAACAGTAAAATAGTTAATGGTTGTTTTTTTATGTAACACCAATCAAAATTAGTAACAGCGGCAGCGGACGAATCTGCGAGAATAATCTAGTATATGACCTAGAATAGTTGTATAAGGTAGTTCCAACGAATTCCACCTCAGACTACGTATTAAGATAAACGGGAACATAATAACCATAAAAGTCGACTAGAAGCGAGTGTGAAATGAACAAATGGCACTATTTTCTGTATGCAGTTCGCGGTTTCAGCATAAATATTGTTTAGGAGACACCTGCTAACTGATTGAGTTCACAGTGGAAAGGAATTCTCATTTTCTCAACATGCAAGGATCAAATCAAATCTTGTTTATTGTAGAAAACTAGGTGTGCCCGCGACTTCGTCCGCGTGGAATGGTTTTCATACATAATATATTTTTGGTATCGTGGTATGAATAAGCCTTGGAATCCCTCAAGGATAATTTTCATTGTTTTTATATGTTATATAGCCTAAAAGCCTTCCTCGATAAATGGTCTATTCAATATAAAAAGATTTTTTCAATTCGAACCAGTAGTTCCTGAGATTAGCGCGTTCAAACAAACAAACAAACAAACTCTTCCGCTTTATAATAATAGTATAGATAGGTACAATGCATATGTATTTGTGATGTTTTGACAATGTAACGAATATTCGCATGTTTTTAGATGTTCGCGTGTACGAATTCGAGTTTTTTGAGTGCGAATATTTAATTCCAGTGCTTTGCAAAACTATCGAAATTGAAAGCGAATTGCAGTTTGTCGACCAAAAAAGAGCGACAAATCTAGTTCCTCCATCCCTCTAAACCAAAAACTAAAAACAAAGTTGAGAGGTGTCAAGGAACACCCGGATAGTCGAAGTTCCTTTTGATTAATTAGTGAAATGTAATTTTTTTTTTATTTCTTTTAAGTTTTTATTTTATTATTTATTGTGTACAAAAATCCTGTATAAACTTAACAAAACTATAATAATCGTCGCGACACTACACTGCTCAAAGCAAAATAGAAAGAGAGAGAGAGAGACAGAAAGTACCTTGGAACATTTTATTTTATATATCTGTGTTATCTCGATCCTTAAATGTTCCAATACGTTGCATATTTTCAATGTATCTACATACATAAAAACTTTTTAACAAAAAATATCTACCGACTTCCATGTCACAAAAAAGTAAAAAATAATTTAAATATATTTTGGTCTAGAACATACTCAGTACTTAGTACATAGTCCTGAAGTCGGTGCTCGACATATTTCGCTGGACGACGGTAACTACGTCCTATATGAGCACCGACTTCAGAACTATGTACTAAGTACTGAGTATGTTCTAGACCAAAATATATTTAAATTATTTTTTACTTTTTTGTGACATGGAAGTCGGTAGATATTTTTTGTTAAAAAGTTTTTATTTTACACTTTTTAGTGACTATATTTTTATGTTTGTATTTAAATAAAGCCTCTAAGTTTGCTTTGTGCATCTACATATTCACAAAAATTAAACATAAAACACTTTTACAATTCATACAAACAGGGCGCCCCCTCTGGAAGTACCCCTCCATCATCAGGGTTGAGGAGTTGAAGGTCAAATTTTTCATCTTATATTGTTGCTTAGTAATCTTATAACATATACGTTAGTACCAGGTGGCTAACTTCTATGGCTCAGGCTTGCAGTACCCTGCATCATCAGGGTTTAGGAGTTGAAGGTCAAATTTTTGTCCCATGAATTTGCTTAACAATTTCATTATATATTCGCAAACATCAAACGACCAACTTTTATAGTTCAGGCTAGCAGTACCCCTGCATCATCAGGATTGAAGAGTTGAAGGTCAAATTTTTCATAGTAAATACCTACATAGTAATTTTATTCTATATTTTACTCAATTGGACTTCTCCAGCTAAGGTTCGGCCGACTATCACTAATTTTATTATTTTGCTCCAAAAAGTTGAAGATCCTATGATTAGAACCTTATCAAACTCTTATCAGACTACCCCTGGAGTACATCCTTTCTAATAAAAAAAGAATCATCAAAATCGGTTGGCGGGATATTGAGTTATTCATACATTTATCGCGTACATTGAAAATGCAAATTTAAGACTTATGCGTTTTTCTTATGGATGCCCTAGTCAAAAAAATACTAAAAAAAATGGGACCCTATGACACGCACTACCTTTCAAATAAAAAAAAAATCATCTAAATCGGTTCACCCAGTCCGGAGAAATGAGGTAACAAATATAAAAAAAAAAAAAAAAAAAAAAAAAAATACAGACGAATTGATAACCTCCTCCTTTTTGGAAGTCGGTTAAAAAGCGTCACAAATCTTATCAGATAAGGTTCGGGATTAGTCCCTGGATATTCAAAGTGTCAAACGATTGTGTATCTTCTACGTAGTTCCTAAGGCTAGATTCTTATCCTTGAGTGTTTTGCCTACAAAAGATGTATCGATGTCTAGTTGCTTAGGAAACAACCTTGAATAATATCTCAGCTCTCCAGACGCTCAGCGATCTTTTGTCAAAGTTAGGAATTATGTTGAAACCCATTTCTGCTTTCCATTTTACAATTTTATACCTACATATATATATAGCTTAATGTTTGTCTTTAAATGTATGATTTGCTGGTTGCTCTGTTATGAATACCTTAGTTCCTAATTCCTTGATTGTTCCAGAAGTTGATTATTTGAGAATTTGGTTTTAAATTTAAGTACTAATTGTCAAAAACCTACTACCAATACGCAAAAATTGGTAATATTGAAATTCTTAAATAAAGCATCTGTTTATAAGCAAAGTATAGTGTTATGAATACTTTGCTTCCTAATTCCTTAGTTATTCCAGAAGTTGATTATTTTAGAATTGTACGTTAACTTTTTTAGTTTTACCAATACGCAAAAGAAAAATAGGTTATATTAAAATTCTTAAATAAATCATCTGTTTATAAGTAAAGTTAGAGAGGATTGGAGGATAAATCAACATATACTATGTAGTGGAACCAGTGTGGTGTGGCCGGAGAACTACCACCGCCAAACCTATTTCTAGAGCGAAACGGTTCGGATAAAAATATCCCTCTAAGATTTTGTAGTGCAATTTGTACAGGAAACTTATATTAGTTATAAGTAACTAGTTAGATAAGGCCTAAGTATTACAGCGCGCTGTTACATCAAACTGGGACAAAGCGCCAGAGATGTTATCACACAATCCAGGCGTGATCCGTACTCAAGTTATATCCTTGAACTAGTAATAAACTAAAGACGATGCTATTTGTCAACAATTATTGTCCCACTGTAGAACACGAGTCTTCTTATAAAATGAGTTTTAGTCGATAATGCATCTTGCTGGACAAGCGCGAATTGGTAGGCTTTACGCAATTTTGACAACTTTATTTTATTTTTCAAAGAAATCTCTGGTGAGTAGATATCCAAACAATGTTTTCAATTTCAATTTAATCAATTTCTAATGCGCAGATCATTGTAGACAAATCAGTGGTGCGTGCCTGAGATTCTAACCTCCGAGGTTGAGACTATTCAGCCTCCATTGAGACTATTATTTACTGTTTAATCATGAAAGTTAGTAAATAAAATTGAATCTTTATACGATAAAAGCAATTTTAGTGGAGAAAATTGAAGAGGCGAGAGTAGCACTGTCTCAAACTGTGCGTTAAAGACGTGCAATAGGAGAAAATGTTTTAAAACTAAATATTTTTGAAATGGAAAAAAATTTTTTTTTTTCTGTGTATTTTTTTATGTTGGTACACTGTCACTCACCGATAATATTGTAGGTAACTTTTGTAATTATTGTAACTTTTGATTGTCATAAATATCAATATAGCGAAGCGTTTCTAAAATTTCAAGTGGTTCTGTTGCACTATAATCTATCTATCATAAACGAGATTTATCAACAGATAAACATGACAGAAAATCAGATATCTATCGAAAAATCTCAACTTTTTTAATAATTTTGATACTAAAGTCAATTTAGCAAAAATCAGAGTTACACCAGTTTTCATTGAGGCACGTATATAATTATAACAGGCTAGAGCAACACCAGGCTCTCATAAAGCGGTAAAGCTCAAACTGTTATCGCGCAATCTCCTTGTTATCCAGCCAGGATTGCGTTCCCCACTCGAGCATAGCTAGTTTGGATTGCTACGAAACATTTGCAATTTCAACAGAATTTGCTAGATATTACACTAACCAGTTTCGTCTTAAGGTGTTAGTCTCAAAGTCTCTGCGTTTGCCGGATTTATTGGAGGCATGAATCTTTTATAACTGTTTCGACAACGCAAGGAGCAAGGGTATTCACTTAGTATGAGGGATATGCAAAAGGCTATCGCGCTGGTCAAGTGCACATATCAATTTTTACTCACCTTTCAAAACATTATTTTCAAAGAACTATCAGGTACGTAGACGTAGTAGGAGACACTGTTTTATAAAACACAATATTTGTTGAGATTTTATGGGTTCCGCGTTGCCGACTGTTGATTTATTTAAGACTAACTTCAGCTGCAAAAAAAAAGATTAAAAAGCAAACTTTGAATTTTTGAAATATATTAACTATTACTGCGCCAAAATGGAAATTTCACGCGTGTAGAAAGTTTGAAAATGTCTTTAGACATAGGCTTTTGCAACGAAGGTTTTTCCTTTAAGGAGTTCTAGTCAGATCAAAACTGATGGCAGCCCGACAGTAAGTTGGATGATGGAAAAATTTCAGGCTTTATTCGTTTTCTCGCTTATTTTTAAGAATTTCGTAGCTTCAAATTTGGTATACAACCATCGTACCGAGAAACGTACTCAAGTCGTTTTAAGCTGTCATTTTCAGTCCCAGCTACTTGTGATGTCATTGCCCCCTCTAATAATTCAAGAGTACTCATTTTTGTTTCATTGCCAATCATTCTCTTGATTTCACCGTCTACATCTAATGAAGGACGCCTACACCGAGGTTTGCCTCCAAAGTTGATTTCTTCAAAACGGAATTTCCTGGACCATTTTCGTCCTGATAACGTCCCTGCATTCTATGCATTTCTTTCTTTCTCTCAAATGCCTTTTCGGGATACATCAATAATTTCAAGCTCTGCTACCTTTGCCAATGTTTAAGAGTCGACAATGCACAAGGATATTGTAACTTGATCGCATACGTCATTGAGAAGTTAGTGAGCACTGGAAAATATTTGTTGCATGTGTACTGCTGTTGTGATTTTTATTCCGTATCCAAAGAATAAAAACTGGATTTGCTCGTGTGACTGTCACTAGAAAATATCTCATGGACCGTTTTTTCAAACGTCTAGCTATCACTAAACAATTGAAATTTCCACGTGTGGTTGTGTGTGATCACTAAAACAGAATAAACTTAATGTTTTAGAGGATCTTCCATACAATAAACGAATTTTTAAGCTGTTTTTACTAACATATACTGAACATTTCGTCCCTAAGTGCGATTCGTACCTGGCCGGTTTATTTCGGTACATACGATTTTTCTAGCCCCTTGACTTTTAAAAGCATTTTGTAATTTTATAAACACCAAATCATTATTTGTCTAAATGCATATCATATTAAACTGAAATCTAACAAAGACTTTTAGAAACATTTACGTAGTAAAAGTGAATATAACGTCACGTGTAGAATATTAATGCTTTGTAGGATTTACAGTTGAGTTGCTTAGTAATAAACTAATACACAATGAAAATTGGTAGGTCTTAGTTAGATACTGTAGGTATTAAAGTTTGGAGTACCAGGCTCTCATAGAACGTTCGAGCTTGTGTTATCACGCAATCTCCGTGTAATCCGCACCAGGATTGCATTTCCCACTTCGATGCATGTATAAGTTCCTCCTCTGTGGGAACGAACGGGTGAAAGCTATTTCTAATAAAATTTGAAATATGCTGCCACTATAGCGAGAAATATGACCGTTGAGGTATAACGGAAAATAGAGCACGTTTTTCAGATTTATGGCAGATTAAATTTATCGCGATTTGATAGACTTTTGATTTGTTGAGTTGCATAGGATTTATTATAAAGACGATTTACGACTCTTGTAATGTATGTATTTTCCCAACATAGTGTTATGAATATTCTTATTTTATATTCTACGGTTTCTATCTCTTTCAAGATAGTTTCATATATTTTTGACTAAGATTTTGACGACCCGCGTAACCTAGATTGTGTATTCGTCTTTTGTGTGTTCATGACACCCACGACACAGGAGAAAATCCTAGTGTGGGGCTATGAGTGTAGAAAGCGTGTTATTAGTATTTGGTGTAAAACGTTACTTATTTAGGAATAAGATTTTATATTGTGTATTTATGTATATTGATATAACTTCATGCATTATTTTTATATGCGTAGTCCTTCTGACCGTCGACCGTATTAACTTTACTTGTGATTGTATAAAGTATCCACTTATAAGCTTAATTGTTAGTACAATGCTAAATCATAACGTTAAATTACTCTAAAAACTTGTTTAACTAGAAATTTTATGATACCTGCATACCACTTATATATTGATTAAATTAGTAGTAATATTGATGAAAAGGTTAAAATTACAGCACCGCATTGAAACTCTCGAACAAACAAAGAACTCACCAACGAGACCGTTGTATAAAAACCAATTATGCCTGAAGCCGCGTCTGAAGAGGATGATAATAAAATTCCTGCCAACGCCATTGAACGGGCTCTGCTATCGAAACAAGCAATAAAGGGTTTCGAGAATCAATTCACGACAGCGGTAATTGTTACCGTTTGCGAGCAAAACGATAAATCTAGCGGGGATCGTGTTTACAATTAAAACAATAGGACCCGAAGTGAATTTATGGAACGGACCCTTGAGGGCGGGATAGTTGTAGGGACGGATAAGCAGTAGAACTTGTTTTAGTGGTATAGATCTAGAGTGGGCAGGCGTTTAGGATTTACTAAAGCAGCAAATAAAAGATAAATGGCACGTTTTTATGTTGCTTAGTTCAACTTACTCAGATCATGAAAATAGTAAGTGAATAACTAGAAATTGGAAAATCAATAGAACCTATTATGGACTGGACAAGCGACGATTCAGATAACTGACTGACGATTTCGTAATCGCAAGATTAACAAAATTACCGATACGAAAAACTTAAATTATAATGGCTAAGTTGATGTTGCATTACGTTTTTTGGATTCAGTTACGTTATCAAGCATCCAAAAGTCTGTAGGAGGTAGCGTTTGATCGCCGCGAAAAAGCAGCTGAATTGTCGACAACTTATGCTTAAAGTAACATGTCGTTAGTGCCGTAACCAAAGTATTCATCCAGTGAAACTACTGTCTCCAGCGGAAACTATTGTCTGTCTACATACGATATTAAAGATCAGACCACAAAGACGATCATCGATCTCTTATTTCACAACAAGGCTTTACAGATATGGTATTTGCATCTTCAAATCATTTTAATGTCTTCAGCGACTCTAAACATACATTCATGATCAAAAATAGCTTTTCATAGATTTTTTATTACATGTTGATTCCTAGAATGAATATTGTACAGTTTACAAAGATTTACCGATAAGAGCAATTATATTATGATTGTGGTTTATTTTAAAATGCATATGAGCACGCGAGGAGTACATTAAATTACGTTTATATATAAATTAAGATTAAAATAGCTACTTCTTGTTTTATTGTATCGTAATAAATATTCGGCGCCATTAAATTATAATCTATATTGTTATTTTCTGTTTGTATTATGCCTTTTTCATTAAACATACATACCAAATAAAGATACCCCTCATAAAACAGTATTTCCTAATAATAATTGAATAAATCAAAAACTTAAGACTATATTATATACTTCACTGATCTAATGGATTCAAGAATTGAAGTACTGAACCAATGGAATTATTGGATTCACTTGGAAAACGATGGAAACGAATGAAATATATCAATAAACATGGCGAACAGAACGCTTGGCGTCGTTGATTCGCAGATAAACTAACCTAGAAATGAGGAATAATCCAGTAGACAAATGTTATTAATGTATTTAAATTTATAATATAGGAAGGCTTCAACAACATAACAGCCCGACGTAATCAAACGCTTCGTTGGACCGAAGTGCGGCGCAAAGCGGGGCCGAAGATAAATTAATTAAGTGCCGCCGCTATGAATAATGTATGGAGTACCGCGGAATAAGGGTTGTTATTTGCGATTAGGGTTTTATTATTGGCTTCGGTGGACATAGGATATACGACTGAATGCTTCGTTCATGCTAAGGCTGAAGTTACATGAGTGCAAGAGGCTATATTCAGTGTTTGTTACCTAACATGTAACTCTAAGTTTATAGTATTTGAAATGTTTCGAAAGAATTAAAATTGTGTCTGCTATGGACAAATTTAAATATAAATATATAAATGTCAAACCCAGAATAGACAGTCTAATTTATCACTAGATTGGGCTGATGGGATACCAAATTCTGTGATTAAATATGTTAATCATCTACATGTCAAAGCCGCCTGTCACTATAATTTCATTCAATATAAGTGTACGACTAAATTCGCAAGCTCATGAAAATAAAATTGGGACAAAGAGAAGAAATGCAAAAACACAGTTTTAAAGATATCTAGGTTTGAAAGTTTGATAAAAACATTTTTAAATACCGCACTGGGGAATTCATCTTTAGATCCGAAAACGTTGCCCGCCTCAAAACTATCGGATTTAAATCTCCTCGTCATGATCCGGTAAGCCGAGCTCGGATCACTCTATCCATAAATATCGGTTATTTTCCGTCACGTCCATATTCACCGCTATTCTCCGCTAATTCCCACGATCCCGGCTTGGTGCTGCCATCTTCGATAAGCCGGGCAATTCCGAGCTGCCAATGTTTTCTTTTCCTCTCTCATTGGGATAACTGTGTTGTTATCAACAAGTACTTGTGGCTGCAAAGATGATGCTGTTTGTGGTTTCCAATGAAGAAAAGGTAGACTTTCTCCTGTTCATTCACGGCAATGGAGTGATAAGTGTTTTGTTTCAATTCTGTTATATTTTCTATTTTAACTATAATAGTGTTTCTATGCAAAGGTGGTAGAACCAGTATAGTTCGACCGGGGAAGTACCACCCCCACACTTATTTCTAGCGTGAAGCATTTTTTGCTTTTCGATGGAAGGATACAATTTTATTTATTTCGTTCTATTTGAAGTTCCTAACAGATGTCGGTGTGCGGCAGTTACCACTTACCATCAGGTGGACTGCATACTCATTTTCTACTGCAATCAGATAAAAAAATACATACATCTTTTCGACCATTTACAGTTATGAAGAAATGTCATAGTAAGAATTTTATTAAAAGAATGACTATGAAATCTATTTTTTTCTATGATAATACATGTAAAAAAATGAAATTAGAGTTTTCATATCAATAATACGATATTATAACGTTGAACAAAAATATTAATTAAAGGAGAAATGATTTTAGAATTTCTTAGCATATCTGAAACTCCAACAGAAAACAGTCAGGACAAGGAAGACTGTATCTGCGGGTAAATAATTACAGAAATACCTAATGTCGTTCCGAGCAATTCGCGCTTCGCACCGCAAAAAGGGGGTGTTGCCAGGATATTCGAAAACAATAAAACGGTTGGACGATTTTAATCCTCGGAGCTTTGTCTTATGAAATTTTAGGAAAGAGTTCCTCTGCGAGCTGTAAAACTAGTGTTAATGTTGGAGAAATTTTCAATTACTTAAGAAATAATAGTAAATTGCATATCCCTCGCGGTTTGTATTGAACACTCTAAAAGATACGTTGTTATAAGTTGAGAGGTTAGACTCAACTGCTAGTGACTAATTTAGATATTTTCTTCTTTGACGGGTATGTAGATTATTTGTCTATACTGGATAGCAGTTGTCAAATTTTGTGCAAGTTCTTAATGATGCTGTGCATTCGTGTGACCATTACCGACTTACATCAAATATTAACTTCAATCAACCAAATATGTTTCTATCCTCGTTATAAAATTCCATCATCATCCCTCTTGATGTATTATTTCCCCACAATCACTCCCTTGTTTCCCTCGACTATCAGACAGATGCCCGAGATGTTTTTGCTTGATTAATCTAATCCCTCATCGGATCGTAATTGTTCACGTAATTTCGGCCCTGTCTCGCCGGGAGAGGCTTTCCTTGGAATGGACCAAATTCCATATTGCGCGCAAATGTCTCGGTATATTGGACAGCCATTTCTCTCATCTTTGAGGTATTAACGTTATATTCGTACTATGTATCGTTGTGTATTTCGATTTGCATACAATTCATGGTCTAAATCGCGTTGATCAATTAAAGTAATGCTTTCTGTGGCCGTAAGCGCATATAAAGATTTCCTAGGTTTTAATTGCCATGAAACAAACCCAATTTTATTTTATGATATTACAAAATAGCCAACAAAAATATTGAATATGTGATGATAGATAGGCGCTATTGCCGCTAATATATATAAGGAATTTCATGTAGAATAGAAATTCAATCAAATATCAGTCGCCGTTGCATTGTTACTCCCTGTGGTCAGCTCATTGTGAGCTGACATAATACTGTTAATGTGAATTTAATGTAGTAAGTACATTTAAAGGCAGAATAAAGCGCACGTATCTAAAGTAGTTTTGAGCAAACAAAAGCCAATCCAATTATTTTACCAAAACACTACAACAATACAATTTAAGATCAACTAGTTCGTGACACAATAGAATAGAAAATAGAGAAACAGTGTTGTTAATTCAGAACAAACCAATTTTTTTAAGTTTAAGTTAATTGATATCGCAGAGGATATTCCATTACTAATTTTCGATACTAATGGATTTCGGAAAATGTATGACGAAGTTTTAAAATTTGAAGAAGTTTCAAGTCAGTAAAGTAATTAAAGTTGGACTGTCTGATTTTCAAAAGACTTTCGTCGATGATTCTCTTTAATAATAGTTATGAGGAATTCGTTGATCAATTTCTGTTACTTCATAAAACATTCACCGTCATGCAAACCTTACCATGTATTATTGCCAATTAAAAGCATTTTTAAGTTATATGCCGCGGATGGATTAGTATGAAATTTTGCATGGTTATAGTGGACGTAGAGAAGGAGTGATATTTTTACAAATAATTTGATGATACAGCCTATGAATATATTATTTCCTTATTTTTTTTTTGATTTAGTGTTTTTGGTTTAATGCAATTTTAACACACTTACAAAGCAATTAGAATGGCAAACAAATAACACATAGACAAAAGAAAAAATAAAAATTCTTCTTCTTTCTGTATTTTGAGGTTCTGGCAATACTAGTAGGTACTTAAAAGAAATATTTTTGCAAGAAATTTTGAGATAGGCAGATAGATAGATCCTATCTTTGTTGTTTAATAACAGCGCTCGTTTGCCATGCTTTCTTGAAAGATATACAGCCTCTTTCGAAGTAATGAACTGCGTACGTAATGGCAACACTTAACCTACACTGTTCGCTAAGCAACCGTAGTGGGGGAGTAATTTATCTGTTTTATTATTTCTCTTAGTGGGATGTAGGATGTTATTTATTTTACAAGCTTTTTTTCTATAAGATAACAAAGAAGCATGCAGTCAACCTGATGGTCAGAAGTCATTGTCGCTCGTGGATGTAGTTATGGGCTTTTTTTGTTCTTGAGAGGGAAACCTTCTAAAGGTACACGACGCCGTGGGAACGACGTAGGAACGCAACCGGAATCCTCTGAGCGCGTTGCGCCATCGGGCTCCTCTCAGATGGGCGGCTAGGCCCACCACTCCATCTAGTCTTTACGACGGTATGATGACACATACCGCCGTCCTTCCGTGGATCGCCTAGGTGGACGGTTCAAGCTCCCACTCTAGACGACCGCAACTTTTTCGAGGTTCAATAAGATTGTTTTCCGGCGTCGATTATATATAATAACATATACTATAGATCGCTGCTCAATGCACATTTGTACGTGTAATCAGAATGTCAGGCATCATTTTGATTAAAGCCATTCTAGGAATCAGTAAATTAGTTGTACAATAATTTAAAATTAGTCGCGGTTTGATTTCATCGCAAAAACTTCAATCGTATGTTTGTTTATGTAATTTATATATTTATAGGTGTAATACATTCCTACGTATATTTCTATAAACTAATATAATTAATTGGTGTGTACTTACTTACTTACTTATTTGCTCGATTGATTTTAATGCACTTTTGCGAAGGGAGATTTCTTGCCAGGCCA
The DNA here is from genome assembly GCA_949699795.1 of Spicauda simplicius. Classification (NCBI taxonomy): domain Eukaryota; kingdom Metazoa; phylum Arthropoda; class Insecta; order Lepidoptera; family Hesperiidae; genus Spicauda; species Spicauda simplicius. The sequence goes on along the minus strand of OX453075.1, from coordinate 1,541,542 downwards.
AGATGATCATGCTAGTTATGTTGGTGGCGGCCGGAGGTCGCAGAGAAACGCAAAACCATACTTAACATTTATTTTAAATTAAAAATTATAACTACATTTTGTCTTAAAACTAAAGGTGTGAAACCGAGTCGATGTTAGATCTCGGAATGCGGTGTATTCCCACGATATGTGGGAACGTTCTAGGTGCTGCGTCAGCTCCTCGGGTTGCTGGCTGGGTCGCGATGCACTAGGGCTGTGCATCAGCGTTAGGGTTATGTAACATACTTGGCGAGCATGGCCGCTCATCATCTTGTTGTAATCCTTGTTTGAAGTATTTATATACGCAGGGTGTTGAAAAAAATGGATAGCGTGATTCAGATCTCTTAATGAATTGCGGAAAATCGCCACAGTATTTTTTTTTGACTAAAGTAACAAACGAGCATACAGTCCACCTGATGGTGAGTGGTCACTGCCGCCTATGGACATGTAAGCAGCTTCATACAGAACATGGGTTCCATCTGAAGTCAATCACAGATTTGTTGCTACTCCCGAGGACTAAGATTGTAGCCTCATATAAAAGTGTGCCGGCAACCTTATTAAGTGTGTGTACTTATTGAATTTTTTGTCATTGTTCTGTATTATGAAAGTGACACTACTGTTCAAATCAACATGTGTATTGAACTGAATTTTTGTTGCGACTTAAAAAAACATGTATTTTTATAATTTTAGTGTAATTAGCCTTTCCCAGCTATGGGTCAGTATAGACATTATCCATTTCTAACAAAGTACTATCTCTATTGCAGGTACTTGAAATTCAACACAGGCGAGCCGGTGAGGGGAATTATTCGGTTCCCATAACTTCAGGAACATCCTTACCATTAGCCGACAAATTCAAAGCAATTTGCATAATTTAATCCCCCAAAGGACCCGATTCAAACGGACTGACAGATGCGAGAACACAGATTCAAGATAGATCCGAGGTTCCTTTATCGATAAATTTATTTCTAAGTTTTATTTGATTTGTATTATAATGATGTTTAACAATGCAGAACGTGATAAGTATGGTTCGATCAGGGGAACCGACACAAATATTTCTAACGTGAAGGACTTTCGTCTATCTATCGTCAAGGTTTTGCTTTTTGGTGGAAGGGTGTGGTTGCCGGCACACATTCATAAAAGGAGACCATTTTATTCCTCAAGTTTCGAAACATATTTTTTTTTATCTGACTTAAGTAGCAAACGAGCATGCAGTCCACCTGATGGTAAGTGGTCATTGCCGCTCATGGACATCTGTAATTAACTTCATCCAGAACATGGGTTCCATCTGAAGTCAATCACCGATACGTTGCTACACCCGAGGACTATAATGGTCGCCTTATATAAAATTGTACCGGCAACCACACCCTCCCATCGAAGCGCAAGAAACGTTTCACGCTAGATACAGGTGTGGCGGTCGTACTTCCCCGGTCGAAATACACTGGTTCTACCACCTTCAGAATTGTACTAGACTTCAGATAAAACATCTGTTCTACATAAAGTTGCATACAAATGTCCATGAGCGGCAGTTGCATGTTTTCGGGTGGACTGCATACTCGTTTACTGGATCAATCTTATAAAAAAAGGAGCGGCACTCGGGGACTGCCGCGGTAAAGCCATAGCATTTTTTATCAACTTATGCAATTATAATTATTTATTTGTTTATGCAGTATTTTTTTCTCTGATTTTAATTTTCTCTGATTAATTCAAGTTTTTACTTTGATACCATATAATTACTTTCTCACAAACAGCCGCTTACATATTCGTACGGTTTCGAGCAGCTCGTCTCGATCCGTGCGAGCTTTGATCTGTCATATCATGTACATGCACGTTAAGCGAACGCTTGGCCGCGCTACATGGCGGCGGAGTAGGTGGTGTTAGGTTTTTTTGTTACGGAATTTATTGATTCGGTCGCCGAGCTCAAAGCCGCGATAAAAGCTATGCAATAGCTTAAAAATTCATTGTGCGAGTTATAATTTAGCTTTCTTGGGTACGATAGGATCTTTGGTAGATCTCTGGTATAGTTGTTTTGTTGAAGGTTGATTATGAAGTCTATACCAGGATGTTGTCACCAAGATCACTATACAAGTTCTCTACTATGGAAAAAAATTGAATCGACTAAGTCTAGGAATTTAAAAATACGCTCTCCGCAGAACATAACAAAGGAAGCATCCCAAAAATACGTTTTGGAAATCTTCTATGAAATCTAAACAGAATGACAGATGTTAAACAAACACATATATCAACGAGATAGACTCGCTCGAATGTTTCCTTTGTCGATAAATCTACTGCGTCCTTTATGCTAATTTTAGGGGATGTAAAATGGGGGCAAATGAAAAAGCTGTGATAACATATAAAAATGTATCAATGCCACGATAATATTAGGCTAAAATCACATATCGTCAGTGGAAAGGAAATAATGCTAAAGCGCCAAAAAAGCATTTGTGGGAAATGAGGTTAAAAGTATTTTTTTTCTCAAAAAAATCATGTTACCTTTATTTTTGGCGGGATCGTGTTGAGTAGTATGAACTCCCAAAAACAACTAAGATGATTGCTTTATATAAAAATTGTGCCGGCAACCATACCCTTCCACCGAGACGCAAGAACTGCTTACCTCGTACCTCCGCGGTCGAATATTTGTTCTACCACCTGTAAAATTTATTACTCACTACCATCCATAATCTATACTATAATAAATCTGTAAGAAGTCGCTGTCTGTACATGGAATAAATTTAGGTGAAAACCATTTCTAGAGGTCTTTAATACGATATAGAACCCAAAATAATGGTTTTTAGAAATCTTTTCTGTTTGTCTGTTTGTCTGTTTATCTGTTTGTCTGTTTGTCTGTTTGTCTGTTTGTCTGTGTGTTAGAAAACGCTAATCTCAGAAACGGCTTATCCAATATTAATATAATTTTCACTGATGTGTTGTGGGAAACTTCACTTAACATTTAGTGTTTATTTTATGTAAATCGGTTTACGAATAAAAAAGTTATGTCAATTTAAAACTACGCAGTATTTATTCTGTGATCGATAAGTGTTAATAAGATAAGTAACTGCATAGTTGAATTGGTTGAAACTAAACATGTTATGGTCTGTAAAATGTATTCCTTTGTTATGTATTTTTTATTGGTTATGTGTGTACCTATGTTATTTGATACTATACAAATCTATATCTCTATATCTATATATACTTATATAAAAACGAAAGGATGCTCTCTCACTCATCTATTGAATAAACATCGTAGAGCCTAAACTGCTAAAGATACGAATATGATTTTTACTAGGGGTTCCTTTTATGACGTAGACGTCAGTTAAGAATGAATTTTCTGATCCCCCCCCCCCCAACTTAACCCAAATAGGAGATGTAAGTTTGTATGAAAGTCAGTCAATTTTGAGGCCACCTCAATAAAATTCAGTATTTCGCTTTGATTTTTATTTTAAAACATAGTTTTAAACCGACTTCCAAAAAGGAAGACGTTATCAATTCGTCTGTATTTTTTTTATTTTTTTTTGACAAAATCTCTCGTCAACCCATTATTGTCCCACTGCTGGGCACGGGTCTTCTCTCAGAATGAGAGAGTTTAGGCCATAGTCCACCGCGCTGGCCAAGTACGAATTGGTGGACGACATGAAATGGACGATGGTGGACGATTGGTGGTTTGACAAAATACACACATGAAACAAAATATGAACTTAGAATATATGTCGCTGTTCAGTGATATTCCAATTTCCTAATGATTTACTTCAAGTAGATAATAGTGCTTTGTTACCCGGAAAAGTCAAAATCAATCTTTATATCGATACGTCTTCGTTTAAATGCGGAGGAGTTGGTTGAAAAAGTATATCCCGATATCTATACTAATATATAAAGCTGAAGAGTTTGTTTGTTTGAACGCGCTAATCTCAGGAACTACTGGTTCGAATTTAAAAATTCTTTTTGTATTGAATAGACCATTTATCGAGGAAGGCTTTAGGCTATATAACATCACGCTGCAACTATTAGGAGCGAAGAAATAATGGAAAATGTGAACGGGGCAAATTATTCATCCTTGAGGGCTTCCGTTGCGTGCGCTGCGAAAACGGTACAAGATACCAAAAATATATGTATGAAAGAATTATTTTTCTTGAAATGATCTAAAAAAATGTCCGCGACAGTATATGTCTATCTTTTAAGATTAACTCACTAGAACCGTTTTCATGGTAATAAAATTCGGTCGAAATTAGTTAAGAGTTGTATCAACGTAATAATATTAATTTTTGTCCAAATAAATGTGTTGTTAAATAAGAGTATTTAATTGTGAACAAAATTGTCTTTGACATCACTTAATTTCAATGAACATCTTAGAAGATATGACAATTTTAAAATAACAAAATAAAAAAAATATAATTTACGCAGAAGTACTCTAAAATAATTATGTTCTTTTCAAAAATAAATTGTCTAAAATAATAATAGAAAATGAAACGGACAAAGTCGTGGGTAACAGCTATAATTTATAAAGCTGAGGAGGTTGTTTGCAAAAATTTTAAACAAAAAATACAACCGACTTCCATGCCACATAAAAGTAAAAAATAATTTAAATACATGTTGGTTTAGAGCAAACACAGTTCTTAGTACATAGTCCCGAAGTCGGCGCTCACCATATTTTGCTGGATCATGACGAAACTACATGTATCTTATATGAGCGCCGACTTCGGGACTATGTACTAAGAACTGTGTTTGCTCTAAACCAACATGTATTTAAATTATTTTTTACTTTTATGTGGCATGGAAGTCGGTTGTATTTTTTGTTTAAAATTTTTTTTTTCACGCTTTTCAGTCACGATAAAATCAGTTATGGCTGTTGGTAGTCGTCCGCAAACCGGATGAATAAAATTAATTATTCGTCCGATTTTCGGATGAATAAAATTATGTGCTGACGTCATCATATAAAAATAGACTTCTTTGACACAACCGGTCGGGGGCGCTACCGCGCCCCCTCCCTTAGATTCTGAATTGAAAAAATCTGTTCGAACCTAACCTAACCGAATAAAACAACTTTTTCTGAGTAAACATTTATTTAAAGAATAGACCTATAATTATCAATATTTAAAGTAGAAAAAGTAATATAAACCTTATAACTAAGAGTATAATTCAACTGATACTGATAAAAATAACCCATCCAATTTAAAAAGGTTGGTGGTACTCTTGCATCTTTCAGGTAATTGTATTCAAAGTGGAATTTTTGATCATAATTATATCCTCTCCGAAACTCATTGTTGGTATTGTGAACAACAACATTATGTATACGTAAGCACAATATGGCCGATGCCTACGGTTTAAACTTGAAGGACCCCAGCATTATCAGGGTTGAGGAGTTGAAGGTCAAAATTATCATGTCATATCTTTGCTTAGTAATCTCATTACATATACGTAAGCACCATATGGCCGATGCTTATGGTTTAAACTTGCAGTACCCTGCATCATCAGGGTTGAGGAGTTGAAGGTCAATTTTCTTATCATACGTCTTTGCTTTGTAAATATATTACATATCCATAAGTATCAAATGGCCAACGCCTATGGTTTAAGCCTGAAGTACCCCTGCATCATCAGGGCCGAAGAGTTGAAGGTCAAAATTATCATGTCATATCTTTTCTATGTAATCTCATCGCATGCACGTAAGCAACAGATCCCCAACTTCTATGGCTTGGGCTTACAGTACCCTGCATCATCAGGGTTGAGGAGTTGAAGGTCAACTTTTTTATCATACGTCTTCGCTTTGTAAATATATTACATACCCATAAGCATCAAATGGCTAACGCCTATAGTTTAAGCCTGAAGTACCCCTGCATCATCAGAGTTGAGGAGTTGAAGGTCAAATTTTTCATCTTATATCTTTGCTTAGTAATCTTATCAGATATACGTAGCGATCATGTAGCTAACGCCTATAGTTTAAGCTTGAAGCACCCCAGCATCATCAGGATTGAGGAGTTGAAGGTCCAATTTTCCACCGTATACAACCATTTTTCTAATGTTTTACCTTACATTTTTTTAAATATCATTTTGAATGCGTAAGATTGAAATAGCTAAGTTTTATGGCTTAGGCATTCAATACCCCTGCATCATCAGGATTGAGGAGTTGAAGGTCCAATTTTTCGTCGTATACCTTTGCTTAGCAATGTTATTACAAATCCGTGAGCAACAAATGTCTAACGTTTATGGTTTAAGCCTGCAGTACCCCTGCATCATCAGGGTTGAGGAGTTGAAGGTCAAATTTGTCATCGTACATCTTTGCCTTGCTATCTTATTATATATCCGTAAGCACTAAATGGCCATCACCTACGGCTTGGGCTTACAGCACCCTGCATCATCAGGGTTGAGGAGTTGAAGGTCATTTTTTTTATAATATGTATTTGCTTAGTATTGTTATAACATACCCATAAGCACCAAATGGTCAACCCCAATGGTTTAGGCTTGAGGCACCCCTGCATCATCAGGATTGAAGAGTTGAAGGTCAAATTTTTCATCACATGTCTCTGCTTAGTAGTCTTGTTACATATATGTAAGCACCAAATAGCTAATGTTATAGTTTAGGATAGCTGTAACCCTGCATCATCAGGATCGAAGAGTTGAAGGTCAAATTTTTCGTCAACCTATATAAGCATAGATATATAATACATATTCCAAGTTTCATAAGAATCGATTCGGCAGAAGCCGAGTTATCTCAAATTATCTAAAAAACTTGAGAAGTGGTGGTGGTTTCCACCCCATAACTCAAAGAGTTAAGCATCACAGCATACCCATGTCCAAGAGAAAAAGTTGCGTGACGAAATTTCCTATCAAATGAAAGAAAGAAAATGGAAATCGGTTTATAAACACCCAAGTTATTCAAGATTTTAAGAAACCGACATTTTCCAATTTTCCGGGAAAACCGCCGGAAGGTTTTCATTTTCCTCAATATGGGACTGCCTGTGAAACTAGCCGCATGCAATGTCGTATGAATCGTGTCGGTAGGTCGACGATTTCTAGCCATTTCGCCCGAACATACATAAAAAAAAAAAAAAAAAAAAAAAAAAAAAAAAAAAAAAAAAAAAAAATATATACGTGACGAATAGATAACCTCTTTCCTTTGGGAAGTCGGTTAAAAATAAATTATGCCCAAAATAACTATTCCACGCGGACGAAGTCGCGGGCACAGCTAGTCATTAATAAAATTGAAATCATACGTGTAATCCATCACAAATATATTGTTACTCCTCAATACTATGTAGGAACTCCCGTCTCGTCAACCCATTATCGCTGCTGGGCACGGGCCTTCTCTCAGAATGAGAGAGTTTAGGCCATAGTCCACCTCGCTGGCAAAGTGCGGATTGGTGGACTCACACACCTCCGAGAACTTTTTTTTAAAGAACTATCGAGTGTGTAGGTTTCCTTACGATGTTTTACTTGCCGAAAAGTAGTCATAATTATTTTCTAATACGCACATAATTTTAGAAAAATCTGTAGTGCGTGCTTGTATTTGAACCTCGGACCTTCCGATCGAGAGGGCAAGTTTCAACCATTAGGCTATCGCTGCTAGACATGTAGGAACACCTTGCGTGAATTTAAAGCCATTTTAAACCATTGATGGTTCGACACCGATGGTACCGTAGGCACAACTGTTTCGACCAAATAATGGTATTGCTGAGTTTCCCCCTTCTTGTTTGTAAGGCATTGAAAGGGAAATAGTAATACAAGGCGTTTCCCTTTGTTTATCTAACTGAAATATAATGCAAACGGGCATGCAGCCCACCTGATGGTAAGTGGTCACTGCCGCCCATGGACGTCTGTAATCAACTTCATACAGAACATGGGTTCCATCTGAAGTCAATCACTAATGCGTTACTACTCCCGAGAACTATGATGGTCGTCTCATGTGAATGTGTGCCGGTAACCACACCCTTCCATCGAAACGCAAGAAATGCTTCACGCTGGAAATAGGTGCGGCGGTAGTACTTCCCCGGTCGAACTACAAAGCAAGAGCTTAAGCTCTATTTTATCGATCTGTCAGTATTAGTTTTACTTAGTAGGTATGGTTCAGTTTAATTCGCAATCTATTTTTGGTCGGTTTTATTTGGCCAAATTATTATTATTTGTATCTATGTTATAGTTATATCAATAAAAAACATTTTTTTTACATGTACGTTCCGTTATAATTACAATTAATTAAAGTTGCATATATTTAATTGTTTTATGACATTTAATCTGTCGAAGCTTATCATTTCGATAATGATGGATATTATTGAAAATTGCAACGCCTTCATTACAGGTAATATCCGCTTATTTTAATGTGCTTGTACATAATTCATACATTATTGCTAGATTTTTTATTTAAGTAGCAAGCGAGCATTTTGTCCACTCGATAGTAATCCACTGTCGCCCATGGACATTGCTAACCAACTCCATATATTTAGTACTTGAAATCAATTATACTAATGTTATAAAGACCAAAGTTTGTGTGTGTATGTTTGTTACTTCTTCTCTTGTAAACGGCTGGAGTGATTTTCATAAAATTTGGTTAGAAGTTAGCTGATACTCTGAATTAACATATATGCTACTTTTTATTGTGGGAAAATATCTTATTCCCACGGGACAGTCGAGTTTAGTTAACGTGGGTGAAGCTGCGGGATGCAACTAGTTACAGATAAGTTGCCACTGACAGAATGCCCAAAATTCGCGATAAAGCGAATGTTATACAAAGAAAAACGAAAAACGAAATTATTTATAGGAATGATCTCCATCAAATAATGGATGACGATAATAAATTGTAGACCGATATTTTTAGACACTCAAATAACTGTGAAGACAGTGCTGAAAGAATTATAATCAATAATAAATTAACTCTAATAACGAATTGAAAAACAAAACAGTTTAAAGATTGTTGCATTATCAATAGCAACAGTTTAAATACAGCACATATTAAAAAAAATGCCACTCCTGAAAAGTGAGATGGTTGCCTCCTTCTAAAGTCAGCAGGCAGTTATACCCTTCTAATGTAGCACCAGAACTATTTGACGCTAGCAACGGATGTGACGGCGCTACCTTCAAAAATTTAAAGGAACCAAATTATTATTATTTATTGGTGTGTGTGTGGCTATTACGAAGACAATTTCTGAGTTAGGCCCAAATGGCAACGGCAGTGTCAGTCAATTTCAGTTAGTATAAGTTTTCCAGTCGAGGTCAGGCATTTCGGATCCTCAATGAGCACTTATAAAGAGCACTTAAAAGTTAAATATGTTTACTAAGTGAACAGATCTACAAATGATCCATTAACGTGGATTATTTATAAAGTTGAAATACAAAATCTAAAACTAATACTTTGCGTATTTGTAATACTTAAACGTATTTTTAGTAACTTGGCAGAGCAAGAGATATACATATATAATAATAACATAATTATATGACATAATTATACATTTTTATTTTTTCTGCACTTCTTTAAGGTAACGTGCCGTCTCATTGCTGGGCACGGGTCTTCTCTCAGAATAAGAGAAGTTTTAGGCCATAGTTCACCGCGCTGGTCAAGTGAAAATTATTGGACTTCACACACCTTCGAGAACTTTTTTTAAAGAACTCTCGGGTGTGTGGGTTTCCTCACGATATTTTCCTTCACCGAAAAGCAGTGTTAATTAATATCTAATATGCACATAAATCACTGGTGCCTGGGTTTGAACCTCGAACCTCCTGTTTGAGAGGGCAAGTTTCAACCATTAGACTATCACGGCTGTTTAGGATTAACTTAAAAATAAATAAATAATAACATTTGATAAAAGAAACAAAACAAATATGTTGCACAAATATATAAACAAAAAACTGTTCGACACCTCAAAATAATACATGTTACGAACACCGCATTGGAAACCCTTAATTATCCTTCATGTTACGAACACCTGGCGTCCAACATCCAAAACCAATTACATCGATACGGAACCAAATATTGTGAAGATAGCGAAAACGACAGCGCACCGGGAATCGATAGTTATAATTAACAAGGTTTGAACCGGACGCTTGTTAGAAACTAAATTAAAATTTGTTGGTACGTGTGAGGTCGACTCGGGTTCCATTAAACAGAAACACAGTTTCTATAAAGTAATAATCTCCAACTCGCCCTGTAAGCGGATATTCTGAAACTCATTAAAATTGGTAAAGAACAGTTTACGAGTACCGAGCTTTTGAGGCGATTGTCTGACTTCGAACGAGCGCTCGGCGAATTCTGAGCGCGAGCTTCGACTACCCTTTAAAATATATTCTTAGGAAGTACTTACAAGTTACTTAAATGTCCATTCCTTTTTTATAGAGGTAACTATATTTAAACCTAAGTTTTAAGTGACAAACAGCATATTGTCTATTATAGGTATTAAAAAAATGTATTGTTTAATATCCTACAACGACATCCACGTCCAAAAAAAATAAAAAAAATAAGCAGTTATGTTTTACCCATTCAAAAGGTTGTGATGTATTCAACGCATATACCTTTAAAAATATTTTTCTGAATTATCAAAAAAATATATAACGCTTGTTTTATATAACACTAGTTAACTCGGCGAACTTCGTTCCGCCTAAAAGTCAAAAATCTAAGATTATCAGTGTCTCTCCATTATATTTTGTATTTATTATACACACATTCCTCTTGAATCACTGTATCTATTAAAAAATCTGCATTAAAATCCGTAGCGTAGTATTAAAGATCTAAGCATACATAAGGACAGACAGCGCGAAGTGACTTTGTTTTCTACTATGTAGTGATTTTTTGGATTTAAAACATTCTTTGTATTTTGTTCTGAAAAACAATTTACTCGCCGGTTCTACGACAGCGGCGTCATTGGCAACGAGTGGGTCTTAATTCGCACGCTGTCGAAATTGGTGCCTAATTCTACCGGAACGGTGGAAATGATATCGATACGTATTAGTTAGCCGTTATCTTTAAATTACTTTTTTTTTTGGCTTGTATACAGAATTGATGTGATATGTATATGTATAAAATACAGAAATCTGTGTTTTATTTCTGTTTTTTTTTTAGTTTATATATTCTAAATGGAAAAGAATTTAAAGTTTTGCGCGGAAGGCTAATAAACACACATCCTCAAAAAGGAGATGTTTCAAAATGTATGGACCTTTGGCCAGGTATTTGTACACCATATGATAAAAATGCCAATAAAGTATAGAACACTTTTTAACTAAGCATTTTATTATAATCGACTGGGTTTATTGGTACAAGACTAGAATTTTAAGTTAGAATTGCAACACATAAAAATGGCGGCATTTTGACAGTTGAAGTTAGTAAACAAACTGTGACAATGACAATCAGTTATCAATGATCGTCTGATCCAACTCAGTCATATTAATTGTCTTAATTATAATTAATAATTACGCCGTTTTAGCCTTGCACTTGACACATTCATCTTACAGTACTACTGCTTTCAAGTTATTTGATGGTAAATTGATAGAAAAACGTAATTGGCTGCAACACTTTTTGTGTCTTACTGCTGGGCGTTAATCTCGCTCCATAAGTGGGAAGGCTTGGACCTTACTCCACCTCGCTAGTCCAATGCAGGTTGATGAAGATATGGGTTAGTTGCCAACCCGTTTTCACATATTTTTAAAGTCTCTATGTGGCCTCCGACAAGATCTGATTCCTTTATTGAATATTACTTCGCTGTATAGTTTTTTTTGCTGCATGCGTTCTACACCGCTCTCAGGGACATGGGCGCTTCAAAGACATAACTACATACTGCAAAAGTATTTTATATATGGTTGGAAGAAAGAGTCTAAAGAAATAATTGAACAGCTGATTTATATTTAAAGCCAAACAAGTAATCCAGGAAGATTGCAAACAATATATTACTAAAAAGCTACCCACATTTTCAACTCATTATCTACTTCAATTAAGAGTCAAGCTTATTGTTAAAGACTACTTCTCCGTTATCTTAATTGCAAAATATACATATAGCATATTAAGAATAACATGGGACATCATGTAAATGAAACAATTTCTTTTATTTGTATTTTTTATTCATTGAAATCTGAATCTTCCCTTGCCAATATAGCATCCAAAAATGGAACAGGTGCTGTAATAGTAGCTTGATGCGGAGTCCAGCCTAAATACCAGACAATAGTCATTGTGTAAGGACAGCAACATACGTTTTGATTTTTCAGCATTGTAGCTGCAATAATATCCTATTATTTTTCCTTGTCTCACACACAAGAACACACTTGTTCCCTGACACAGCTTCCAGATGTTGAGATATTTCTACCTGTAATGATCCATGTTGTTTTAAAAGCTAGTATGGATTGACTTTCTATTTAAGGGGCAAAGGCCTCCCCATGCACAAATCTTTGTGTTACTGTTTCTTCCTCCTTGAATTATTTCAACCTCTTCCTATTCTCCTTGCACAATGTGTGTGATTCTAACTCAACATAAATATTCTGTCAGATCTACAACAAAAACAGATCAGAGTATATATTATATACTGAAAATAATACCCTTATTATTTTTTGTTTATTTACAAATACAGGTTAATACTTACAACTGGACTTGAAATCTTGTCAGAGATCAAATATCTCTCCCACGCTCTGGAAGGGAATGAGTATGCTTCTGATATGAAAAGAGTTGAGACCATATGCAAACACGCCGGTCATGAGAATGCTGCATCTCAAACTAGTTATGTTCACTTTGTGTCTTTTACTACAAGTAGGCACTGACATTATTTGCATGTTTGATAATAAGTGATTACATATTTGAGCATTTTGATTAACCTAAAAAAGAAAAACTTACTATTACATTATGTAGCTTAACTATGATAACCTTAAAACTATTGTATAGTTATGGTTCTATGTAAACAAAGACTAATATTACCTCATAGCTAATAGCCAATTACGATTTCAGGTACCCATATTACTTAAAAAAGATAGCAAGGGCCATCTTCATTTATGTCTGAATTACATTTAAAATAGTGCACTATTGTAAACCTAAAACAAGAATACAGGAATGATTGTACAGTGTTGTTATTTGATTTCTATGTTTATAAAACAAATAAACACTTTCAATCTAAAATAAAATATTTAGATATTTCAGTAAATATAGATATTTCAGTATAGGTTGTATTTTTACCTGAATAAATCAGTTGATGTCTTCCAAGTCTCAAGTTGAGTATGTAAATCCTTTATTCACTAGCCTGGTCAACAGGATAACCGATGAACAGTCCAAAGAATGAAAGTCAAGGCAACTAATCGTAAATCTTAAATCGGTGATTTAAGATACTCGATATAGAAACTCCAACACAATACGCACACGAAAATAGTCCGTGAAAATATCTAACAAGACAATAACTTAGACAGTTAGATGGATCTTGTAAAAGAATCAATATGACAGTTGTCAGATAATGACAATCACAGTTTTATCCACAGACTGTCTAAATCAGTTGTTCCGCCATATTGGAAAACGAACAAAGTAGTTGATTTTAATTGATTTTGTACCAGAAAAGTATACGTTTTCATGAATTTTAAGTATTTTTTTAGGATTCTTGAGATTTTTCTCGATTTTTTGAGATGGTGTACATATACCTAGCCAAGATTGAAATATCTCCTTTCGCATTATATTATATTAATAAGATTTTTTCGCGAAAAAAAAAATTAACGAATAGAAAAGACATCGAATATTGTTTATATGTGGGCTTGCGCAAGCACAGTACAGATAAATTGACAGTTTTGATAGGAATTTTGATAACCAAACGCTTAGCTTAATATCCAAAGTGGGAAATAGCCTCAACCATTTAATACAAAGTCTTTACAATTCATAAGGCTTATCATTTGATTACAGCGACTAAGCCATTTCGACTATTAATTAATCCAAACGAGTCAGTTTGGGCGACTCTACAAGTAGTTACCAACTGCTTACGATTTACAAGTATAATTCTCGGCTTATCGACTCTACAGTTCCATTTCAGTGTTTATTATAATTGAGTAATTTTGGATTTGGGTTTAATGAAAGACTCCATTATTGGTACGGATTAATAGTTTAAATGATAAATCAATTTAAATTGTGATTAAAATTATAATTAATCTTGACAGGATACGACTGAAATTATTTGTATTTCATTTCATGCATGCGAATGCTAAAGATAAAGTGGTAGAAGCAGTGTAGTTCGATCGGAGAAGTACCACCGCCTCACCTATTTCTAGCGTGAAGCATTCCTTGCTTTTCGATAGAAGGGTGTGGTTGCCGGTAAATTTTCACATGAGGCGACCATCACAGTCCTCGGGAGTAGTAACGCATTTGTGATTGACTTCAGATGGAACCCATGTTTAGTATGTAGTTGACTACATCCATGGGCGGCAGTGACCACTTACCATCAGATGGACTGCATGCTCGTTTGCTACTTCAGTCAAATAAAAAAAAATAGAAAAAAAAAAAAAATGATCTGAGAACCAATAAGCACTTATCTGATGTCATGTCTGACAAACATTATAACCCAAAACGACATTGATTTTGCCGAGATGGATTTTCACTGCACGATAGCTTATTAAGCCATCCATCATTATTCGGCCTTCTTCCTGTCGATATTACGTCTAAAAGATTGATATATGTATTATTGACCAAAAAACCCACTTTAAAACGTGTTTTTCGGCCACACTTTTATTTACGAACAGAGACTGCAGGCGAATCGGTTGGACAAAGGGAAAAAGACATATTTCGTTTATGGCGGGTAAAACATACAGCTGAGGTTGCAGGTTTAAAAACTAGTTTTTATTCGACTGCGTCAGATCTATGTTTTTAAGTTATTGCGTAACTTTTTTCGCGGGCTTTGAGCGCGGCGACCGAACCAAGAAATTCCGTAACGAAAAACTCCCCCCCAGCTTACCATGTAATGCGGCTGAGCGTTCGCTTAACGTGTATGTATATGGTATGACAGTACGAAGCTCGCACGGATCGAGACGAGCTGCTCGGAAATCCGACGAATACGTAAGCAGCTGTTTGTGAGAAAATATATAGTATCAAAAAAAAACTTGAATTAATATCAAAGAAAAAAATACGGCATAAATAAATAAATATAATTGCGTAAGTTGATAAAAATGCTATGTAATAGCTTTACCGCGGCAAGGCCCAAGTGCCGCGGTAAAGCTAAGCAAGTTTTTTTAAAACTGGGGTGTGTAGGTTTCTTTACGATGTTTTCCTTCACCGTAAAGAAATGATATTTAATTTCTATAATCTTGCAGAATAATATAAATATGTAAGTGAAGCATATTTTTGCCGTTTTTCATAGATTCAACCCTCCGTGCGCGACTCGCACTTGGCCGCTTTTTTATTTAAAATAATGTTCCCAATAATATTAGGATTGTTATATATGTGTTACTAACCGAAAAATCTTTAAAATTTTTTCACGATTTTTCGGACGAGTTTTTATTTAAAGGGGACAAAGACGAGGCTTCGAGGCAAATTCGTTGTACGAAGTAAAAAGCGTAAAAAGGCATGTTTCGTTCGTGTCACGTAAAACAATCGAGGTTTTAGGTTTTAAAATATGTTTTTGATGGAAAATTAATTGTCATTTGATTGATAGTTGCGTATACTATTAATTTAATTCAATAGAAAAATAAGCTTTAAGAAGAGGATATTAAACATGATTTTGATAACATAATACAATATTAAATTTATTCATTTATAGAATCTTCTATATGTCTTTTTTATAATTTCAACTAACGATAAGGCAGATGGGCTACCTGATGGAAAGTAATCACCGTCGCCTATGGACATTCGCAACACCAGAGGAGTCGCCTATGCATCGCCGGCTTTGAAGGAGAGCTCTTTTTGCACCTTTTTTGAAGAAACCCATGGCATAGCGTTCCGGGAATATGTGAAAAAGAATATAGAGTTACGGAAATGACTTCAAGATATTTATCACAAAATATGTTTATTTTAAATAAAATATTTTTGATCACGTAATATTAATATTAACTCCACACATAAAGTAGTGAAATTTGTGCACTAACTTTTAATTTTAATGGGTAAATGTAGAGCAGCTGCGGTTTCGATAGAGACTGGACTCTATCAATCTACCAATCAGCTTAGGCTTTGGCTGATGTCCAAGTTAATATAAATCCGTGAAGAGACTGGAACATTAAAATAGAGATCAAATTGTTACCCGTTAATGCTAGAGATTAACGGTAGAGTACGTAAGCCGTTATAAAGTAGGTACGTTTTAAATTGTTAATTAGATTTAATGGGTAGTGGTTAGCCCGCTCGTGATGACTAGAGTTTTGGCTTTAACAGCCTTTCTCTACAATAGAGCAATTTAGTCGTTCCGGTTTGTTTTTAACAAGACCCGCTTAGCTGTATATTAAATGATTGTAAATTAAGAATAATTGTTTTTTGAAGTGGTAGCAGGAATATAATTAGACCGGGGGGTACCAATACTATTCCTATTTTTACTTTTTCATTTAAAGGTGGGGTTTATCTTTTATATGAGGCGACCATCTTGGTTTTCAGGAGTAGCAATAGTCGACATGACGGTGTTACCTTTATGGTTCAACCATATAACTTGTACCACCTTGCAAGTATCAAATAATAATTGAATCAATAAATTCTATCAGTATTTTCAATAGAATACAACAACATTATGCTGTAAACATTTACTGAAATATTTAAAGTTTGCTTGAATTATAAGATTAGTCATACATAAATATAAAGAGGTCTTGATCAGTTACCGTCATGAAAAAGCAAAAAGTGAGTAAATTATTATGTTTTGAAATAAATTTTATTTAAGGTAGCCATGTGGCTACCAAAATTGTTTCAACTTCAAATACAGAATGCAGTATGAGAAAGTCAATGCACAGTCGATTTTTTCAATTATTTCTCCATATCAATTTGTTTTTAACGATGAGCAGTAAGTACTGAGAATATTATAGTCAATATTTTTTGATAATGCAATCTAAGGTAAACATCATTAAAAATATTTCGGATTTGCGATTTTATTGTGATATATATTGTACTTTTAACACTTATAACAGCATGTATCTAACGAAGTGGTTGAGTGATGTGTGATGTCAGGATGGTCGAGGAGTCTTCGTTACTGTTCATTCTTGAATATTTTAAGTAAAACACCGTAGTAAACTTCTTCGATTTATTCACAATTGAGGAGGTCCAATCGCTTCGACGGTTAAATAAGAAATCTTTTTCTACACACAGGCGCTCGCCTTTTTATAACAATGTTTGGTGAGGTGACAATAACAAATTTATGGAGGGTAAACTTAATTACAATTCTAAAAATCACTAAATATTGCTAATTTAATAAACAAACAATTTTCGATCTTTGAACTAACTAAAATAATTATTTTCGGAGACGTGTTTTTCATAAATACGCGGTGTCGCGCCGACATATACAATAAAAAAGTAAGTAAAAAATTGAATAACTATATACAGGCGCTTCTTTAGTATCTACAATTTAATAATTAAAGTTCCGAAAAACATTGGCTTTTTTGTTTTTGTTAACTAGTTTTAATGATTAAATTTCAGAGACGCGTTGGTTTTTCCCATTTTTTTAATTTGCCGGCCTATGTAGTGGGCGTATGCGAGTGTATGTTGCATATAAATAACGAATTTATTGCGTACTATTCTTTATCTGGCTTTGGGCTTTGTTGAGATTTATGTTGGCTGCAAATATTTATGACCTGCGTGGTTGAGCGTCATAGAGATCTAACATAGCGGGGTTTCAGTTCTATCCTCGGTCATGCAAATCAAAATATATAGTCCTATGTTGCTAACTGTATAACTAACGAAGAGAGCCAAAGATTTAAGGTGGTAGACCCAGTGTAGTTCGATCGGGGAAGTACCACCGCCACACCTATTTCCAACGTGAAGCATTTCTTGTGTTTCGAGGGAAGGGGGTGGTTGCCAGCACACTTTAACATGACGGGACCATCATAGTCATCGGAAGTAGCAACGCATCTGTGATTGACTTCAGATAGAAACTATGTTCTGTATGAAGATGATTACAGATGTCCATGAGCGGCAGTGACCACTTACCATCAGGTGGACTGCATGCTCGTTTGGTACTACATTCATATAAAAAAATAGTACGCTATTGTGTATTATTAAGTGTAATATTTTTAAACTTCGTATTATTCAAATTAATTTCATTAATCTAAGAAATGCCACTGTTTCATTATGATCTCGAATTTTACATTTAATTGCATCATTTTAAAAACTCATTCTGTATATGTAAATAATGTTTTAAAATTTATATTTATAGCTTTTAGTTTATAAAATAGTAATGTTTATAACATATTAAAAGACCACGTATGTGTTGTCGAATACCGTAGTAAAGACTAGACGGAGTGGTGGGCCCAGCCTCCCATCTGGGAGGAGCCCGATGGGGCAATGCGCAGAGGATTCCGGTTGCGTTCCTTTGGAGATCCCGGTGTCCTCTTTGTAGCGCTGGGGACTGCCACCGGGAGGGTTTAGTGCGGTAAAAATCCCACATAACCTTGCATCGCCCCCACGGTGTGGGGTACCTTTTGAAGGTTTCCCCCTCGAGAACATAAAAAAAATGTAATGTCTCATACGAAAAATTGTAATACCGAGTCTATTAGTCTTCCTTTACGAACCTGCTATGATATTATAATTTCCTTTGGCAAAAGCCAATGTCTCGTCCGGTAATGTCTTTGAAATACTCTTTATATATTACATTTAATACTTTAGTTAGCATTAATTTTAATAACTCGTTCTGTATATAAGGGAGAACAAGACGAGTTAATGTTTCACTCATGAAATATTATAATACTGAGAATATTTGTCTTTCTTTACGTATCTACTATAATAAGTTGTGTCGACAGAAGCCATTGCGTCGTCCATTCGTTTCGTGGAATTTTTTTTTATGTTTTAGTAACGTGTCGTTATCACAGGCTGTTGGAACTCATTTTCAGCTACTTTATGGAGATAGTCATGTTTTATATCTTATATGTAACGTTACGACTGCTTTTCTCAAACAAAATAAGGTTATTAATTCGTAATATTTGTTTGGTAATAATAACATTACTTATGAAATGTATTAGAACTTCCAAATGAATATACATTTTATATGTTTGCTCGCGCATTTCTTTTTATTTGCAATCTATCATTTACAAGGACAGAAGCAGCAGTGATAGCCTAACGGTTTAAATTTGCTCTCTCGATCGGGAGGTCCGAGGTTCAAACCCAGGCACGCACCGCTGATTTTTCTAAATAATATGTGTATTAGAAATTAATTATCACTGCTGTTCGGTGAAGGAAAACATCGTGAAGAAACCTACACATCCTAAAGTTCTTAAAAAAAACATGCGTGCGTACAAAGTACACATGTCAGAAGTGAAACTTCTTTGGCGAACTAATTTATAAATCTTGTTTATATTTATACAAATCTAAAACTTTAAATTTCCAAGATTAATAGGAAGGGAAAAAGGCGTGATACGACGTTCGCTCTGTCTCACTTTTTCTCTCAATCTTTCTCACTCGCTTGCTCCCTACTCTCACTTCACGGCTAGTTGCTCATGCTACGTTCGCCCTGTCTTACTCTCTCTCAATCGGTCTCGATCACTCTCTCTCTCTTTTCCGACACTTCCGTTGCATACCGGCGTGACGTTTCATCTGTAAAAATTTTACCCTCATGCGCCTAAAGAAGTTTCACTTCAAAAAGTTCTCGTAGGAGTGTGAGAGAGATGCGGAATCAAAGAACGGATCCGCCGCTGGGTGTGGGGGGTCGATGCCTGTAGGGATGCCTTGCGGGTATCGGCTTGCCATGCCCACGGCCCCTGAGTGGCGGTCTCGGGGTTGGACCGTCGCCCTGCGGATGGGGCCTTGGAGGTAAGGCGCGCCTTTGTGTTTTCTGGCGCGCCTTGCTGCTGGAGGGGAGCTTTATGCTCCACGCGAGGCGGGGCTGCGGGAGCGGCCAGGCACCGGCGGGTTCGCGGATGACTGCGAAAGCTTACCCGTGTTCCCGCCGTACGGTGCGAGGAGAAAACACAGTGGGGTAAACCCCACATGCCGGACACTTACCGGCTAAAGCCGGTAAGAGTCCGGCATAACCCAGCTGCCGCTCCGGGTGGCTGGGTATCCATGAGGATTACCCACTTAAAAAAAAAGGAGTGTGAGGCCAATTCGCACTGGGCCAGCGCGGTGGAGTATGGCCTAAAACACTCATTCTGAGAGAAGACCCGTGCCCAGCAGTGGGACAATAATGGGTTCGCACCATTCACAAGCTAAAACGTACTCGTATATGGTTTCAAGGGGAAAACCATCATATTCTAGCGTAAACTGGTTTCTGTCTGTGGACGAAAAGGACGAGCCGAGCCGTCCACGACGCTACCGTCTTAGGCTTCGAGAGAAGCAACGCATCTGTAATTGACTGCTAAAGTTTTGTAGCTGCCAGTAACCACTAACCATCAGATGATTAGTGTTCGTTTGCTACTTCATTTTTTTAAAAGAAAACCAGACCGTGAGAATCTTTTTTCTATCCGTTTAATTATTTCAATTTAGAAAAGTGTAAGTATCATCGAAATCGGGCTAGTTTTCAAGATATATAGATTAATTTGTGTTAATATACTGTATCTTAATAAGAATTATTACAAACAAAAATAAAATCGACTTTTAATGTATATAGAATTAATTATGACCTAAAACATTTTTTAAATACTTTCTCATTTTCATTTGAGGCAACTAGCCCAGTCCTCCGAAGTAGCGATGCATCTGTCATTGACTTGACATCATCATTGTCATTGAATTGATAGAACCTCAGTTTTGTGTGAAATTCCTTACAGAGATCCATGGGCTTCGGTAATCACTTACTATCAAAACGCATAGAAGCGTTTTATAAAAAGTCTTGTAGTCGCTATAAAAATGTCAGATCTGGGTCGGAATTACATAACACAACCTAAACCTTATCGAAGGTCGTTTCGGCAGTTTCTAACAACGACATGGGTCGACGCAACCTACCTTTGTCCTCCAATCGCACTCGAAAAAAGCAATGACAAATGTGATAAAAGTTACCTAAATTTAAAGAATTGAGTTTTGGTAATTATTTATTTAGATTAAATCTATTTTTGATTTTGCGTCCAAACAGCTGAAAGTATTATTAATGCACATATATTTTTAATTTTCCACTAACTAATAATTTAATCAAAAAAAAACATACATCAATAAAACGCGAAGCCTTACTAAAAAGTATGTAGCCTAGGTCACTTTCATAACTGAATGATTTCAAATGATACGTACTTTATAAAATAATTACAAATAAAAGTACAAATAAGTACAATCATTCAAACCATCGAAAACCTTACCTTCTTGGAACCAGTAAAAAAACGAGTGTTAACAGTAGAATAAAGAAAGATAAACACAGAAAACAAAGTGTATCACAACTTCGCGAATGCATTAATTCTGAGACAACAGTCAAGATAGCATCAGCAATCAAGGAAACTTTAAAACAGCAACCAAATTTAACGACAAAAGTTGTATAAACAAATGTTATCTACACACGGACGGTTAAGTTAACGCAAGCCAACTTAAATTCAATATTCAACACGACATTTCGGTGTAAACATCGCATGACAAGCTTTAACATATTGTATGGTGTGAGTTATAAACTTATTTCGGGCTATCACCCGCTTTGCGTGTGAATTTGGACTGAAATTGTTATGGGATCTAGATATGTTATTTTTGGGTTTACTGTTTGCTACTATGACTTTGAGAATCTAAATTTGAATGATCTAATATTGACTGTGTTCGTGAAAATTTAATAGAAATAATGATACGCAAGTGACACCAATAAAATTGATATTTGTCCCTTTAAAGTTATATTTCGTATTTAATAATTAAGGAACTGATATACAATAAGTATAATATATAATATTAACACAAACAAAGATGTAATATGGGTTATAATATAAAACATCAATAAATAACAAACAACAAATCACTCATCTGAAGGCACGTTACTGCCCCTGTAAGTCGAGCAAAAAAGCGGTAAATATATTTTCATAATTGACGACCTGCGTGGCGGAGTGGTTACCATGCTGGTCTGATAGGCAGTAAGCTCCGGGTACGATTTCGGTCCAGACATGTATCTGAATGATCAGTTTAGATTCTTGTTCTGGATCTGGATGTTTGTGCATTCGTCTTTGCGTGTCTCCATCGCACCCACGACACATTAGAAAAACCTAGCGTGGAGCTATGAGCGTAGTAAGCGTTTATTTTTTATTATAACTTAGAGCATTAACAAATGAAACCTGGAAACTTATTTGTCAGATCATTTCAGTTATGACTAACATGACGTTAATCACGCTTGAACTTATGACTTAAGCCGTATATTTCGTTGCGTCATCGATCATCTTCAACGCTTTTCGCTCGTAAGCATCGAATACTACTTACGGAAGCAACTACATCGAGTTCGCGATAAAAATAACAGGATTTTGTTTATTTTTTCTGTCGCCATGGTACAGGCATAGTGGCGCGTGCTCGCTTTGAAAGACATTTTTTGAATCGCGTTTAACAATGAAAATGTTTTAGGCAGCTACGCACTATATCACGCGGTTTTACCTGTGTTTAAAGAATGTTACATTACTTTAGAGCAGTGATCAATATGATTAAATCTCTGCCTTTGAGTCGAGGGTCCGATGTACGAATTTCAGGCATGTATCACTGATTTTTCAATAATTTTATGTGCGTATTATAGAATATAATTATATGGCGTCTTTGCTAAAACTTGAGTAATGTGATTTGAAGTATCAAAAATTTTGCTTTAAAATTTTCTTCATTGCATGGAATAGCATCAATCCACTGCTGACTACGAGCTTGAGCTTGAGTGGTGCTCAAATGTAATTATATAGAGGAGTTAGATAGATTACAGTATCGTCCCTGTAGTTCCGGGATCAGAATAGGGTTACGGCATCCTCTGCCTGTCATAAGAGGCGACTAAAAAGGGCTTCCGGGGTTGCAGACGGCTAGAGTGGGCGCTCGAACCGTTTAGTCAGGCAATCCGGGGAAGGACGCTGGTATGTGTGGTCGCATACCGTCGTAAAAACTAGAGTTAGCGGTGGGCCCCGGAGACCATCTGGGGAGAGCCTGATGAGGCAACGCGCTTGGAGGATTCCGGTTGAGGTCGTTTTAAGATCCCAGAGGACGGCCACCGGGAGGGGTTTGGTGCTGTAAAAATCCCACATAACCCTGCGTCGCTCCCACGGCGTTGGGTACCTTTTAAAGGTTCCCCCTCGAGAACAAAAAAAAAAAGATTACATTATAGTCTGCACGAACGGAGTCGCGTCGGTTCTGCTAGTAAATAAATAAGTACATAAAATGTTATTTTAAAATTAATAAATGTTTACACATAGGAAAAAAGTAAATAAATAAACCAATTAGTATTCTGCTCTTTCTTTTACCCACTTGGCTTATAATGGCTTCACAAAAAACAAAACTAAACCAAACGTGGAACACATTTCTTCTACATTATTATGAATATAAACACTGTAAGAACAGTTTTTGTGTCAAGAGACACAAACACGGCACATGTTGAACGAAGTGTTTGTAAACATTCGCGACGAAGCAATCAGGTCAGATATAATTTGAGTTGCTTCATGTTAGTTTTGGAGCGCTTGGACAGTTTGCTGTTGATTTTATGGCCAATTTAATGGTAAAAATGATAATATGTCTATAGAAATGTAGGTGGTACAACGTTTTTGGTTCGAGTTCAGACGCATGACCGCCGCGGAGTGTTCCACTTTAAGTTTTTCTTTTTCATATATACAATCGAAACAGTAAACGAGCATGCAGACCGCCGAGTGGTAAGTGGTCGCTGCCACCTATGGAAATCTGTAACCAACTACAAATAGGACATAGGTTCTATCAGAAGTCTGGAGTACTCCCGAGGAATAAGATAGTCGTTTCATATAAAAACGTGCCGGCAACCACCTTCCATCGAAACGCAAGAACTCCTTCACGCAAGAAATAGGTGTGGCGGTGGTACTTCCCCGGTCGAACTACACTGGTTCTACCACCTGAAAAATCTACAGTCAATCTACTCAGTTACACCTATTTCTAGCGTGAAGTATTTCTTATGTTTCGATGGAAGGGTGTGGTTGCTGCCATACTTTTTTGTGAGGTGACCATCATAGTCCTCAGGAGTAGCAGCGCGTCTATGATTGACTTAAGCGCTGTTGCGTTCTGTTTAGGGGGACGAGTTTTTTATTATCATAACAATATAGATATCAAATTATTCCATATATTAATTACATCAAAACTCACGTCATATAATCTTTCATCGCTTATCGTTTACCAAAATATCTGTTTATGAATATCTCATGTTGGATTTATGTATGAACGTCTAAGCAAAATTTACCTTAACCCTGTGTCGTGTACATCATAGCGCTACATCGTTTCCATCCCACGTCACCCTTTTTGACAAAATGCGTAATTTACTCTATTTACTGACTTGGTCTTACAATGATCTGGTGAACGATAAGCGAGGGAAGTATATTGCTTGCTTTAATGAAGGTAGAGTTACCTTATATAGGTACTGTTTGCCGAATAAGAAGAGATTACTATTCAATCAAGTAGTACTTTATTTACAAATGAATGAGTTAGAGAAATGTGATTTTTTCTCTTAAATTGAATTACTTTTTTTTATCTGATTGAAATAGCAAACAAGCATTCAGTCTAACTGATGGTAAGTGGCCACTGCCACTGCCATGGACATCTGTAATCAACTTCATACAGAACATGGGTTCCATCTGAAGTCAATCACAGATACGTTGCTACTCCCGATGATGGTCACCTCATATAAAAGTGTGCCGGCAACCACACCCTTCTATCGAAACGCAAGAAATCCTTCAAGCTAGAAATAGGTGTGGCGGTGGTACTTCCCCGGTCGAACTATACTGGTTCTACCGCCTTGAAAATTACTATTAGTCAGCCATCATAAGTGGTCACTGGTTTTCGTAAAACGAATTTTATTTACATGCAGTGTTACTTACGGCCCTTATACATACTCTCTCGTCAACCCATTATTGTCTCACTGCTGGGCACGGGTCTTCTCTCAGATTGAGAGAGTTTAGGCCATAGTCCACCGCGCTGGCCAAGTGCGAATTGGTGGATTTCACAT
This sequence comes from Spicauda simplicius, assembly GCA_949699795.1. Taxonomy (NCBI): domain Eukaryota; kingdom Metazoa; phylum Arthropoda; class Insecta; order Lepidoptera; family Hesperiidae; genus Spicauda; species Spicauda simplicius. The sequence continues at coordinate 1,516,391 of OX453075.1, read as the reverse complement.
ACCTTTGAGAACTTTTTTCAAGAACTCTCGGGTGTGTAGGTTTCCTCACGATGTTTTCCTTCACCGAAAAAGTTCTAGACACATTTTTAAATAATTTACTTTTTTTCGCAGCTCTGTTCGCATGAGTTACGTATAGCCCAAAGCATAAAGTGCATCCTATATACGAGTATGTGCCAAACTTCATTCAAATTCCTTTAACCACCGCCCAAAAAGTGACTTAAAAGCTACGATCATAGTTCCCATGTAATTGTCAAACCATTGCCTTATCCAAGGTACTTCTAACCCGCCGTCACCCTTTTTTGACAAAACGCGAACCTTACTTATTTACATCAACTATCAGGGTAAAGGCAGCCAATTACCCCATGATGTATTACGTCAACCCGAGCTCTTTGCAGGATATGAAACATGTCTATACAAAATGCTGCCATTTGTCTGCTTGTACGTTGGCCTTAAGGTTCAATATATGTATTTTATATAGCTTAAGTCTTACTACAAATATATTTGTAGCTTTAATGAAATGATTAATCCGTGTCTTATATAGAAGTAGCAATTAATTAAGTAGTCCACCCAAAGACATCTGCAATCAGTACATAGTATAAAACAAAGTCGCCCGGGGAAGTACCATCGCCACACCAATTTCTAGCGTGAAGCGGTTCTTGTGTTTCGTTGGAAGGGTGTGGTTGCCAGCATATTTTTATATAAGGCGACCATCATAGTCATCATATGTTTTATATGAAGTTACTTACAGATGTCCGTGAGCGGCAGTGACCAGTTACCATCAGGTGGACTGCAAACTTGTTTGCTGCTACAATAAGATAAAAAAGGCAGAAATGGGTGTGGCCTTTAAAGTCGGCCCACAAATAATTCTAAACAGCTTAAATGGATAATATTACTTCGATATGTACTATCGCCCAAATCTTTTATCGAGATACATTATAATTTAAACGAAAAACAAATAAGATTCTAATATTCCTAGCTTTTTTGTAAAACGTTCCTTACTATTAAAAACTATTTTATATATCTAAACAAATCCATCGGTAAAACTAGTTACGGTGTTCCACAATCCAGTAGAATACTGTTACCTGGGTCCCGTCTTCATGAAGTCACACGAAACTGCGGTAATGTCGGATAGGGATGTGAAAAGGTGGCGATAATGTCGATGTTTGTTTTGGACTTTCGAACAGAACTGACGAAAGGGGACTGACGGGACTAACAAGGTCCTGATTGTAAACACCTTCACTTTGTTGACTTTGTTACGCCGCCCGAATCGAGTTTGTGTCTTATCTGACTCGTAAGGGACAAGATGTTTATTGATAAATAAACTTACGGTGTATTAATGGAGTTGTCCTTGTTTTATATAGAACTGGTATCGAGTTTCTGATAGTTTAATAAAATTTAATAATAGTTGTAGACGGGCGAAATTAAATTAGTTGTGATCTGAATATGTATGTGGCGTAGACGTTATCAAATATTTGAGATTTGATTCTAAATAATAAATAGGTATGACATAAAATTATAAAATAACAAAATTACAATTCTCGTGTACACATTCCTATGTTAAACATACAGATATTTCAAATATTTCAAATGAAATGAGAAAACTTAAGTAGAATTTAGAAGAATAACAAGATCGAAAAAATACATTATGCAAAGAAATTGAACATTGGAATATGAATGAATGTAAAGTACCCGTTACAAAGTACCGATTTACTGAGTCACTTTCTACTTTCTGTTTATTCAAAATTGACATGCAGTAGGTCCCGGATTCGATTCCCGGATAGACAGGTATCTGAATGATGACTTTAGATTATTTTTCTGGGTCTGGGATTTTGTGTATTCGTCTTTGTATTTGTCTATGGCAACCACGATGTAACGTGGGTGCCATGGATACACACGAATCCTCTCATAACCCAACAGTAGGATTTTTCCATATGAGTGTAGAAAGCGTTTTAAGCGTTATTTTTTAAAGTTGAATATTTTGCCTTACTTCCATATGGTACAGTGTAAATCATTTTAGACTTGAATCTAAATATATTTCGCTTTGTTTCCATTTTTTTAAAACAATTTAACATATTTATTATCGAATATATTTAATTATGTTATTCGTCACTTTTCCTGGAAGACAAAAGTTACCTGCGTCCGGTCACATATTTTTAAGCCAATTTAAATAACATTTATATATGTAATTTAAATTGATTATCCAACTTTATTTGTATTATTAGATTGTGGTGGGTGTATATGTTCATTATTACCGAGACAAGCAATAAAAAATTTCAAGAAACAACATAAATCTAAACAAATAAAAATATCCAATTCATAGTTTGTGTAATGATAGTACGCACAGGTGTAGGCGTAGTTTATAAAAATGATATAATCTTTCGTAAGGTTAAGAGTACTTACAACGATACTGTTATTACTCGTCATTATCACGCCTACCATCACAGGAATAATGGTTGAGATTCACCGCAAAAGGTTACAAAAATATCGATGATAATAAATTCGGCCCATCCCTACACGCCATTATTTTTATGAGGCAAAGGAGAACATCGGGGTGTGTTTTGACGTGGAAGTAAAAAATGAACAAACAAATGACGGGTGTAGTCCGGGCTAAAGGACGCGTGGGAAATTTCTCAAATAGTACAGTCGGCGAGAAAATACAGCCTACAACGAGGTTAGTTATACGGGGTTAGAACAATTTACACAGCAAGGGAATGACGTAATTGTAGGCCTAAGTATAGATAAATTTGCTCCTTTGGGGTTAGCAATGACGATGTAGTAGCTTATTGGATGTTTTCGTTTATTTTAGGAGCATTGCTTCTAATGGTAATTCTTAACGTATACAAAACGTTATTCTATACTTATGAATGAGTTAAAAAATGGAAGTGAAGTTAATAAACAGTTATTGTTACGTATTTTATGTTGAACTAAACACTAAGAAAAATTAAAACTTTAAATTCAAATTTTGTGGTTTCGTTCATAACTCTAAAATTTTCTGATGGTAGAATCCATGTAGTTCGACTCGGGGAGGTGCCACCGCCACATCTTTTTCTAGCGTTTATTGAGTTTCTTGAGTTTATTGAGTTTATTGAGTCAATCACAAATGCGTTATTCTATATAAAGTGGTTTACAGATGTCCACAGGCGGCAGTGATCACTTACCATCAGGTGGACACGCAGTCCACCTGATGGTAAGTGATCACTTCGCTCCTTTGCTACTTCAATCAGAAAAAAATGTGGTGGTCGTTGTGGTGGTCACTGGACCTATCGGGAATATTGCTGGAGAACTAAGTAGGTAAAGGTGGTCGCCGTGCGATCGTGTAGAAGATAGAGTAATGTATATTTTTACCTGCAATAATTCTAATGATACACAAGTAATTTAATTTTTTATTTAGACCAGCTAAATAAAACTCTTATAGTAATGATCGGTGGTCGTAATTTTACATTTGAATGACCACTTTAATTCATAACTAAGCCTGAATCGTGATTTTATTAGCTTTCGTTGCTTTAACTACGTTTAAAATTAAGTTTAAACTATTTACTTTGAATGAAATATTTTTAGTTGATTTAAGTTTTGCTTACCTACTATAAATTACGAGGATGTTTAACACAAACTAAAAAATAGTACCAGAAAGCTGCTTGACGGCAGATAATATCGAGAGGTAACCCAAAATGGACGTTAGTCCACACGCTAACATTTTCAGTGACCCATAAATATAACACCAAAATACGTGTATATTTTTTATAACATTACCAAAAATGGAGCGTTACAGAGACAGGAAATTGACGAAACAGAGACAGGCTAATGATGAACGTAATAGCTATTATTTATGTGAATGTCGCGTGACATTTAATGGATTTTTGGGCAATTATAGGCTTGATTTTGATTACGTATGAGGTAATTTAAGGGGTGTATGTGGTGGAATTCTATTTTAAACTCGGTATGTTGTTGATTGAATTTGTAATAGACTGCGGGTTGGATTTTCTATGAAACAGGGTACCCATTGTTTTCCTTTACTATTAAATATTTAATTTTGTTACTTAGATAACGCTGGTGTAAATATTCTATACATCAACTTGTCAATATGCAACGTTACGATGATACGGATTTGATATGATTCTGCAATGCTTGATAAGTAAGAGAACCAATGCTACTACGAGCATGTTGGATTTAACATGGACGATTCTGCTATATTAGAAAAGTGTACCGAAGATAATATCTTCCTGCACGGACCATCCATCCATCAGCCCTTTGATATCCACTGCTGGACGTAGGCCTCCCCTAAATGGCTCCACTCCAAACGGTCCTTTGAATCCAACGATTTCTCGCTGTCTTCTTCAGGTCATAGGTCCACCTAATGGGGGGAGAGCGATCTGTACTCCTTTAATGTAACCAAATACTCGCTAAATCGACTGTATTATCCAGGAAAAACATGGATGTAATTAAACGTCAGTGGTAAAAAGTAGCTTCGTTCCTAGAAATTTTCCAATGGTATCTAAAGATTCCAAAGGTCATAAGACAAATGATACCGCGGAAAAAAACATTTTAAAAGATCGACCGCATCAATGTTAACGTCCCGAATTACGAACCCGTCAGTACCCTGTTCGCGTGTCCAAAGGATCAATAAAGCGACCGCAAAGAACTTATAGGTAATAAAGAAAATTGTTCGTCGCGTGATTTTAAGTGAGCAACACGCGCTGTGATTAATTCCCAGCCAAAGAACCGCGGCTCGATGTGGGACGGCTCGATCGAATTGGTGTAGAACATATTGCCGAGACGTGTGGCAACCATTTTATTAAGAGCGCTGTCAATTGTCCACGTGGTATATGTATTTTCTTGGAATTCTTTAATATTCTTACACTCTCGTTATCGATGATACAATCGTTGTGTAATTACTGTAACTACTTATCACCGCAATTGCATGTTCTGTTGCTATTCGAATCTTAACAAAAAGCAATAATATTGCTATGTTCTGATTTAAAAGGATTGACAGTGCAGCCATACGTAAGTCATATAATATCTATTTATATGTATAAGATTTATGTATTTGTAAGAAGCAGTTTAACGTATTCTCTTTGGGATATCTACGCTTTTTATACTTGCCTCGGCGTATATCGGATCTTGTGTAATAACAATGTAATTGGTAGTCACGTTACGCAATTTAATTTTTTTTACAACCAATATTTCGTCTCTAAATACTCATGTCAAATGTTCCAAACACCATATTCTTTAAAGACTTCAAGTTATATTTGTTGGTTAAATTAATTTAAAATTACTTTTTTTGTACTCAATACTTCATGACCGTGTGTCTCATAATTGTACTCCTATGCCCTTTTATAGTCTGTAGCGGAATTCCTAACAAAGGTCAGCACCGAACCGAACTTTTTTATTTGTTTCGACCGAATGAGGATTATGTAACTACGAACTAACTTTTATTTCTCGTATTGTTTTGACTATAAACGTGTTATTTCGATAAACCAATGAAACTACATTTTCGGTGTAAATCACGCTAACATGTAGCTTGAATAAATAACGTGGAAAGATAAAACTGTTGATTAATATGTGTTGCGTATACTGGGTTGTTTCGTATCGTGGTAATGACTAGTGGTGTAAATTCGGCCTCCTACGATGCAGAACCCGCTTTGAATACGAGATAGACTTGATTTGGTTGTGATAGTACACTTTTAGAAACAAGATACATTGCGAGCATTGATTCTAAACCTATAAATTTGGATTTTTTTTACCGTTTTTGCCACGTACATGCAAGTTGTGGAATATGCTTCCTCCTGAGGTATTCCCGGAGCGCTATGACATGGGGTTCTTCAAGAAAGGTACGAAAAGAGCTCTCCTTCAAAGCCGGCGATGCATTGGTGACTCCTCTGGTGTTGCGAATGTCCATAGACGACGGTGACTACTTTCCATCAGGTAGCCCGTCTGCCTTATCGTTAGGTTAAAATATAAAAAAAAAATAAAAATTGTAACATAAAGTCTACATTCTTCGGAAAGCAATGTTTGGAAAAAAGAAGCAGAAAAATAAAAGAAGTAGAAAGAAGTGTATTTGATAAGTATCAATTGTTATAAACAGTTTCTATAGCCGACAATGATATCATCACTACATATTATAAAACAAAGTCGCTTCGCCTTGTCTGTCCCTGTGTATACTTAGATATTTAAGACTACGCCACAGATTTTAACGCATTTTTTTAATAGAGTGATTCACGACAAAGGTTTTTATTTATAATATGTATAATATATATGTATTTTTATTTGACTGAAGTAGCAAACGAGCATGCAGTCCACCTGATGGTAAGTGGTCACTGCCGCCCATGGACATATGTAATCAACTTCATACAGAACATGGGTTCCATCTGAAGTCTGATGCGTTGCTACTCCCGAGGACTATGTTGGTCGCCTCATCTGAAAGTGTGCCGGCAACCACACCCTTCTATCAAAACGGAAGGAATGCTTCACGCTAGAAATAGGTGTGGCGGTGGTATTTCCCCGGTCGAACTACGCTGGTTCTACCACCTTGAATATATAGAACATAATATAGTGGAGAAACACTGATAATTTTAGACTTTTTCTACTACTGTTCGACAAAAAAAAAAATATCTCTGCCAAATATACATTACTTATTTTTGGTATCAAAACAAAAGTTTTTGACTAATGACTAAAATGACAAAGTAAACTTCTAACTAAACGTAGAAGTTTAGTTATAAATGTTTTTTTTTTACCTCATAAACCCAAAAACATTTAAATTGTGCTTCCAAAACAATATTGTATTAAAAAGTGCAAGTAATAGCAAAACAACTGGAGATATTTAATGGAAATCATTTTCTTCTACTGTTCTACAAACTTCTACAAACAGAACTTATCTTTGCTAGATATATTCGGAGCGTGTTGGTGTGGGTGTTTGCAATTGTTTCGGGTAGCAGACCGTGCCGTAACCTTTGTGGAAATAGATCTAATTACGTCTTGGTGTGCTGAATTAATTTTAATGTTGAATTGTAGTCTATCTTGACATATACGCTTTTTGAGGTATTTGAGTAAATGGGTATGATATTTTCTATTGTTATTATATAAGCCGTGGCATTATATATATTATATTTTCTTCACAATGGCGAAATAATAAGTTACATTTCGTTTGTTTTGGTATCAAAACAAAAGTTTTTGAAAAATTACTGAAATGACAAAATAAACTTCTGACTAAACGTAGAAGTTTAGTTAGAAAAGCAAGGTAAAAAAACTTTAAGAAGAAGATTATTTATTTTACCTCATAAATCCAAAAACATTTTAAATTGTGCTTCCAAAACAATATTGCATAAAAAAGTGTAAGAAAAAATATTACTGAAAACATGCTTTTTGGACTATGTAAGTGGGTATCTTTTTCTTATTGTTGTTATGTAAGACATGGATGGCATTCAGAATGTTTATATTCTTTACAATACTGAAACAGTTTATTTCGTTACGTTTCGTTAGTTTTGTTTTGATATCGAAACTAAAATTGATGATAAATGATTAAAATGACAAAATAAATGACGTTTAGTTAGAATAGTAAAGTAAAAAAACTTTAAGAAAAAGATTATTTTCTCTTAACTCATAAACCCAAAAACATTTTAAATTGGAAGCATCCAAAACAAAATTGTGTTAAAAACTGCAAGGATAAAGTAATACTGAAAATAGCTAGAATAAATTAGTGGATTTTTTTTTTCTACAACTGTTCGACATACAAAACGTATTTATACCAGATATATTCGGAGTGTGTTTGTGTGGGTGTTTGCAATTGTCTCGGGCCGTGCCGTAACCTTTGTGGAAATAGATCTAATTATGTCTTGATGTGCTGGAATTAAATTTAATCTTAAATTATACTCTATCTTGACATACACGCTTTGTAGGCTAAATGGATATGATATTATTTATTGTTATTATATAAGCCGTGGCATTGTAGGTATTATATTTTCTTTACAATGGCGAAATAATTTATTTCGTTACATTAGTTTTGTATTGTTATTAAAACAAAAGTTTTTGTCAAATTACTAAAATGACAAAATAAACTTCTGACTAAACGTACAAGTTTAGTTAGAAAAGCGAGGTAAAAAAACTTTAACAAGAAGATTATTTTCTTTTACCTAATAAACCACAAACATTTAAATTACGGTTCCAAAACAGCAAACTACACTATAGTATAGTATTTAATAGAATAATAGGTACCATTTAGAATAATCACTGATCTATCAATCGGTATACAGATTAATTTCCTAACATTGGAAATCCTATGTCGAATCAGTGTCGAAATATTTGCAATACAAACGGTAGCATTATTTATTGATGAAGCTCAGAATTGAAACCGTTTTATGTACAATGATTGTTTGTGACCGTGTGAAAGATTTTTTGAATGCAAACTCAATAAAGAATGTTATTTTAAACGGAGGGGACCAAAGAAAAAATTTAATACAAAAATTACAATGAACTAGGTTATTGCCGCGGCTCCGCCTGCTATGGTTTTTTTTGTCGAGGGGGAAACCTTCAAAATTTACCCTACGCCGTAGGAGCGATGCAGGGTTATGTGGGATCCTTACCCCACTAAACCGCCGGTGGCCGTCCTCAGCGTTACAAAGAGGACTCCGGGATCCCAAACTCACGCTTTCACTCGCTTTCTACACTCATAGCTCCACAGTAGGATTTTATCCTGTGTCGTTGGTACCATGGACACAAGAAGAATACTCATACAGCCAGACCCAGAACAGGAACCTAAACTAATCATTCAGATACCTGTCTGGCCGGGAATCGAACCCGGGACCCATTGCGCGTCAGATCGGTATGGTAAGAGCTCTGTCACGCGGGTCGTCGAAAGGAAGGTCGTCCAAAGGAAAGCAACCTAAGGTCTACCACGGTAATGAGTATTCATTGTGTTGATCTAGGCCATAAACTGTGTACCAAAATTTTAGCGAACTTTGATCAAAAGTTCGTTTTCGTGAAAGTATTACTAATCCACATGCATTGTCATAAACTTTCACACATAATATTAATACGAGTAGATAATTTGTTATCATTTTTTTTTTGTATTTCAATGTGTTAAAAATAATAAACCATTTCTAACCATTCACATTTAAAATAATCAAAATAAATCCAAATTAAAGTTCTGCTAACCAAAAGTATGTGTCGTCAAACCCTGGCGATGATTGGAGTGGCCTGACCTGGATTGAAGCGATATCTTTAAATCATAATCAGGTATGAACCATTCACCTACATCTAGACATGAGGACTTAAAAAAATATATCTAGCCAAATAAATAAGATTTCGATGAAACAAATCTATGCTAATATAGAAAACTAGCAGTACCCGCGGTTTCACCCGCGTAAAAAAGATACCTAATATGTGGATGATCTAGAAAATTTAAAGTTTTCATTCACTTTGACCTACTCTTCCCATTTTGCTCCTGTGTCTTGTAAAAAACATATAACAATTTTTATTGCACTTCATCGTATACGACGGCGCATGCGGCATATACTGCGGGTGGATCAACATGAGGTTAATATTTTGCTCTAAAATATATCTAACCAATAAATACAACTGTATAGCCTAAAGCCTTCCTGGATAAACGGTCTATTCAACACAAAAATAATTTTTCAATTCGAACCAGTAGTTCCTGAGATTAGCGCGTTCAAACAAACAAACAAACTCTTCAGCTTTATAATATTAGTATAGATGTTGTTTAACTTATTTTGCTTATTTAACATGTCAGTACATGGGCTACTTTTGATTTCGATGTTTAGCATTATTTGAATATGGCGGCTATTTTTGTGCTTTTTTTCCCGTAGTGAAGTTTGGGCAATGCAGCTAATGAATCTATATTAATACGTGAAGTAAAAAGTTTAAGTAATATGTCGCGGACGGATTAGTATGATTTTACACGATTATAGTGGACGTAGAGAAGGAGTGCAGAATGTTAATATTTATTTCAAATAATGCATGTAACATAAATAAAATCAACTAAAAACACATTACACACGCTACCGTGCATTTGTCACAAACACACAAATAATAAACTAAATAGAACATTCAATGTCCTACTATGAAAACAGATAACGCCAGAAATGTCACTGTCTTTGTCAAAATACCCGCTATTGCTTTTAAATGCGGCTTACCTAATTAAGCCTATTTTTATATTTTATGGGTGCGTTCAAAATTACATGAAACTTATTACAAAACGACCGATGCTACGGGTGACCTTTGTTATGTAAATAAATATTCTTTTTACAAGAGATTTATATCAAACAGGAGAGCGAACATGAAGTTTTCCTAAGAATATTAGATGAAAAGTCCGAATGAAGACCAAAATTCTCTCATAGCTGCACAAACATTGTTATGATGGTACGTGGACCGTGTGTAAATAACCGCAGAGGAAACTTCACTCCACATGCGAATATGCAGAGAATTAGTTAGCAAAATTCTAAAATGTAATATGCGAATATGTGTAATGTTAGAATAATTTCAAATGCATTTTTAATTTATTATGTTTGAGAAATAGTAAATCAGAATGCGTGCATGCTGAAATCCGGAGAACAATGGTAAGGGTTCTGCTTGTCTTAATATATATGGGATTATAAAAAGAAGCACTAATAAACATTTAGAAACATAAACACATCATAGGTCACTACTTTCTAACCGGGTTCATTATAAATAACTATATAATCCAGACAAGAAATGCTACTGGTCCTACGTAGAAAACGAATAGACCGAACTTCAAATAGTTATGTACGTTCTAGATATGACATATTTTTATCTTATGTGGCAAAAAGGCTCATCATCATAGTTTAAGACGTTCATAAATACATTGTTAACCCTGAAGATTAAGCTAAAATATATTGTATGTCTTTTATCAAATCTAACCTCATAGTCTTATAAGGCACGTCCCTGTAGCTCCGCGATCAGAATAGGGCTACGGCATCCCCTGCTTGTCGTAAGAGGCGACTGAAAGGGTTGCGGGCAGCTAGAGTGGGAGCTCGAACCGTTCGGTCATGCGACCCCGGGAAGTATGGCGGTATGTGTGGTTGCACACCGTCGTAAAGACCAGACGGAGCGGTGGGCCCAGCTGCTCACCTGGGAGGAGCCCGATGGGGCAATGCGTTTAGAGGACTCCGGTTGCGTTCCTGTGGAATTACCGGAATCTTCTTTGTAGTGCTGAGGACGACAACTGGGGGCTTTTAGTGCAGTAAAAATCCCACATAACTCTGCCTCGCTCCCACAGTGTGGGTTACCTCTTGAAGGTTTCCCTGTTGAGTACAAAAAGAAACGTTCTTATAAGACAGAAATAGATCCAGCCGTAGTGAATCCAAAATCAAACGTAGAAGTTTTTCCAACATTAAATTGAGACAAACTGTTAATAATATGTGTACTGACGAAAGCAACAAAACTTATGACCATAACCAATATTTTTAGCTAAAGCGTAAAGAATGCTGAAACTTCGCGAACTAACGCTGTCGTCAGTTGTTTCACACAACTTTTAATAAATTCTATACTCGCACTCGACTTTTTATGACTGCGAAGAATACAAAAATACAGCTGGCACTTAGGAACGTTTGGTGCGAGTTAAAGCGGTGGTATGGGATTATTTTGGAAATTGCAAAAAAATGTGTAATGTCTTTTACATTACAACTGAGTTACATTATTGATTGAAGTTTCTGTTAAACTTCCCGTCTAGTTAATAATAATGATAATATTTATTTGTAACAAAATGCTTAATATTAATTGTTTTACAGTCAACATCAAATATTACACAATTTTTTGTCATCGCTGACGTACAAATTTATACAGTTTAGTAATATTTAATTAAGATATTAAATCCAAATGTGAAAGCTTTTCGTAATATTTTTTATTAAATGTTATCTATTAAATACTATAGCTTAATTTCCTTTAATACAATTGTATTTTTTTGTTGTGCGACTTGAATACTCTTCTTCTTGTATACTTTTACAACTTCTGTTTAGTTGCAAATATACCTAGACTTTTTTCTCCGATCATGCGTCCTGATTGTTGATACTTTAGAAATAACCATCATCATGAAGTTCATCCATAGTATGTAATCACTCTATATCAAACAGGAGCTATAAACCTGAAACTAAGAACAAGACGTTGCAAATTCTGAGGATAACATGATCGTCTTATATACAAATCATCCGCCATACACCCAAGAAACCCAAAAAATGCTCATGCCCATAGTTTTCGCTCGAAGTCAGGACTCGCCTTTAGCGTCAGTACTCGACCTGTGGTCGAAAATAAAGTTCCGAGTTTCCACAACGCTATTCATATGAGGTTATAAATTACTGAGTTGTAATGTGACAGCGCCATTTCAAGTTTTTAATGTCAAGCTCATACTTTACTGTCTGAGTCGCGTTTTGCAAGTTTTTTAGGACGATTGTGTGGGAAAAGTTGGTTTTGGTTTTCGTTTAGAGTTAAGTCTAATACCGTATGTACCTACGGATTTGTGTCCCGCTAGAAATTAAAAGTTTAATAGTTAAACATATTGTCGTGTGCTGTTTAGTGTCCTTGAATAGCTTTCTTCTCTCTTTCTGTGAATGTTGTAGGAGACGATTAAGGGTCAAAATTCAGGAGATCGGCAGCTGTGTCCTTTTATGCAGCATCGAAATTCATTGCGATTTTCAACAAGCTTTCTAAACACGATGTGTCAGGAGAAATCATTGTTTAGTAATAGACTTTCTAGAGCTGATGAATAGACGCTAGGGTTAAATGTATAAATTTCATCATAAGTGGGGTAATAGTCCCCATTTGGATATCGGTTTCAAGACCTCTTTGCATCTCTTCGGTTGTAGTCTAGTAACAACTCGTAACTCTTCTTATTGTATTTACTTGAATTTATTAAAGTAATAGATTAAACATTTCCTTACTGTAATCTCTAAAATAACCAAACTAAATCAACTCAAAACCAATTCTAAATTTCAAGTTGTTTACTTTATACTCCAAATCAATCTTCATTTGCAAACCGTTGTTGGATCAATTATATATCGGTAAGCTATACCATTGTGTAGCAAACATCTCAGTACCTGTTAAATATAATGAGCAACAAAGTCATATACAAGGTACATAGGAAACTACCATTGTGCTATAAGGAACCTTACTGCAAACCTATTGTATGCATTGTTACAGTCAGGAGAGATTATTGGACTATGTCTCAGTTTACCTAACGGGTATATGTACTTATAGGTTTAAGACATATCTCAGCATTGTATGAATAAACGCAAAATATAAACGTTATCAATTAAAGATTATAGTTATATTCAAAAAAGGCCTTGGAGTTCAAAATTAGGTTTTTAACTTTTTACTGTATAAAAATTGAAGTAGTAAATACTGGTTAGTGAATACTGATGAACATGGATATCTGTAATAAAAAAAACACGTGCAGCACTCGGGGATTGCCGCGGTAAAGCTATTGCATAGCATTTTTTGTCAACCTATGCAATTATAATTATTTCTTTATTTATGCAGTATTTTTTTCTTTGATACTTTATTATTTATATACTTTCTCACAAACAGCTGCTTACCTACTCGTCCGATGTCCGAGCAGCTCGTCTTAATTCGTGCGAACTTCGTACTGTTGTACCATATACGCGTTAAGCGATAGCTCGGTCGCGCTACATAGTAGGTGGAGTGATGGGTATTAGGTTTTTTCGTTATGGAATTTCTTGATTCGGTCGCCGCGCTCAAAGCCCGCGATAAAACCTATGCAATAGCTTAAAAATTAGAGCACAAAGGTGTTATAAGGCCTGAGGTATGAATATGCACACTATGGATACGTGGGTCTCTCAAAGTATCGCTTTCTACCTTTGACGTTTAACTTGGAACGCTTTGGATAAATAACGTTAACCTTACCGTATAAACCAGAACACGTCAACACTACTATAATTAGCCAAAAACAGTGTCAGTCGTGACTGAAATCGAATCACAAAAACCTTCCCATCTTCAGAAGATAAAGCGTAAAAATAATCTCCCAACTATAGAATAAACTTTCTTAATAACACTATTACATACAGAGCTGTGCACATAAGGCCCAATGAGAATCCATTCTGATCCCAACAATGCAAACACAATACGCCTTGTAAGGGCGTTCTTGTGTGAGATTATTCATATAATACCGGCTTACTGTACTTAGTTCTATTATGACCTTGTTGCTCATGTAATGTTTAGTTTGTGTTTTGAATAGAGTAAAGCTATTGTACGTAGTCCTTGAGTGATGACCACGTTTAGAAAAGATGCATAGGTTGTCCAACATTCGTCCCTGTAGTTTCGGGATTAGAATAGGGCTACGGTATTCCCTGCCTGTCGTAAGAGACGACTAAAAGGGGCTTCCGGGGTTGCGAGCGGCTAGAGTGGGAGTTCGAACCGTTCATTCAGGCGACCTCGTGAAGGACGGCGGCATGTGTGGTCGCATACCGTCGTAAAGAGCAGACGGACTGGGCCCACCAGCCGCCCATCTGTGAGGTCTCCGAGTTGCGGTTGTTTCGAGTTCCCGGAGTCTTCTTTGTAACGCCGAGGACGACCACCGGGGAGGTTTTAGTGCGGTAAAAATCCCACATAACCCTGCGTCGTTCCCACGCCGTCGAGTAACTTTTGAAGGTTGAAAAAAAAAAGGTTGTCCAACATCAGGTGGGCCCATTCGGAGAAGACAGCGGGAAACCGTTGAATTCAGAAGGCACAGGATCGGTTGGAATAGCGAAATTTACTAATGGTCTATATTAACCAGAACCTAGAAGGATGTATGGAGAAATAGCACTTTAGCTGTCAGTGGTTAGGTTGGGAAGTGCGCTCAAGGACTTGTATAAATAATAACGGATCTAGAAAATAAAGTTTGTGGTTTAATTCACGAAAATGATACAATGACTTTTGCTGTCACGCCACTTACTTACCACCATTTCGGGCATTTTAATAAAGAAGTGTGGTTAACGGTGGTCTTTTACATGAAGCGACGTTCTTATTTCTTAAGAGTGGCGACCCAAAGGGTTGTATGAAATAGCTTATGGATGACCATGGGTAGAGAAATCTAACCATTAAGATAACTTTTGTACTCGTTGATCTTTCTTCTTGAGGCTCTCAAGCCTTGCGGGATTTCAAAACATTTTGCTAACTTGCACTACCAATTTACTAAAAACATGCTTAAATTATCTTCAATAGACATTGTTTTACAAATAGCCACAGAAATCAAATAATAGTAAATCCTTAGAATTAGACTCTTTGTTAAACAGAGTTTCCAGAGAATGGAGAGTAGATCTATTGTTTAGAACCCTTATTTATTACGGGGTAATGATGCGCTAAATGTTTCTGCTTTCTAATTGTACGTTTCGGTTTATATAATTCACACTTGGTTAAGTTAGAGTAATGTTGCGCTGGAAATTTAGTAATTGCTAGAACAATAACTGAGGTGGAGATTAATAGCTAACTAGGTATTTGCTATTTTAGTTTACGTAGAAAACAATTATTAAGGTTTTAATTGAAGTATAGTCTATGAAAATTGGCCTCTCAATTTTGAGGCCGAGATTAGAATTCCCAATATAAAACAAATCCTAATATTTATAAATATGTTGTGCGAATCAGAAATTAATCATGACTGTTTTGCTGGGAAATAAATCATCGTGAAAAAACCTACATTGAATGTTGTCCTACTAGGTCAGCGCTGTAGGCCTAAAGTTCTCTCATTCTGTACGAAGACCAGCAGGCAGTGGGACAATAATGGGTTGACGAAACGAATATTATCATTAGTACCTAAATTTTTTCTGAATACTCCGCGGGTTCCGGGTTCGATCCGCGGCCAGACAGATTTCTGAATCTTCATTATAAAAATTAATGTTTTATCTGTATGTCCTCTATAGAATCGTTGTTGTTATTCATGATCTCGCGAAGGTTTCTGGTGTTTTTTATTTGCTCGCAGGGTACAGCTAGTAATTTATAAGATTTCTGTTCTGTGTGTAGGTGTTTTTGTATTCGTCTTTGTATCCATGCCACTAACCGCTAAGGAAATTTCATCAAGATCCATGAGTATAGAAAGCGTTATAGTCGCATGTATTATCCTTAGTGTCGTTAGTCGTTTAACTCCGGCGATATTACCGCCAAACAGGTATCTTTTTGAAGGTGGTAGAACCAGTGTTGTTCGACCGGGGTAGTACCACCGCCACACCTTTTTCTAGCGTGAATCAGTTCTTGCGTTTCGTTGGAAGGGTGTGGTTGCCGGCACTCTTTTATATGACTCGAGCCTCTTAGTCCTCGGCATTAGTAATGCATCTGTGATTTACTTCAGGTAGAACTCATGTTCTATATAAAGTTGTTTATATATGTCCATGGGCGGCAGTGACCATTTACCATCAAGTGAACTGCATGCTCGTGTTCTACTTAAAAAAAAGTCTCTCTCAATTTCAGGTAGGATCCTGATTTTATCTATGTTTCTTTTCTTTATTTGGATTTCGTAGGTATCTATGAGTGGCAGTGGCCACTTACTATCAGGTAGATAGCAAGAAAAAGGTTAAAAACTTCTGATAAGTCGATTAAGTGGTATTAGCATTTTTTGCATCTATAAATAACTTGCTAGTCAACAAAGCCTGTAACAATAAATGCGATGAATTGTTTTGATAAGTTAGCGGTATCGTAAGCGTATTGTTAATACCGCTGTAACTTTGTTGCGAGTTTTGTTTCGATGTGAATGTTGCACTCGCTGTTCATGTGGAAATAGTTTCAGGCGAATGTTTGTTGGAGCTGACGGTCTGTTAACTTTAAATGTAATAAACAGAGATATTTTATATGGTGTATTGTATGTATATTTTCTAACAAGTATACAACGGTTACTATACCGATCTGATACGCAATAGTATCAGAAGCGGGGCCATGAGTGTGCAAAGTGTTTAAAGTTAGTTGATCGTATACATCTATCTGATAGAGCAGCTATATCCAGAGCAGTGATAGCCTGATGGTTGAAGCTTGCTCTCTCAATCGGGAGTCCGAGGTTCAAACCCAGGCACGCACCACTGATTTATGTGCGTATTAGAAATTAATTATCGCTGCTTTTCGGTGAAGGAAAACGTCGTGAGGAAACCTACACATCCGAAAAATCTTAAAAAAAAAAGTTCTAAGAGGTCTGTGAAATTCGCCAATTCGCACTTGGCCAGCGCGATGGACTATGGCCTAAAACTCTCTCTCTCTCGCACTAAAGCAGTGGGTCAATAAAGGGTTGACGAGGTACATCTATCTGAGGCGATAGTGACCAATTACCATCAGATGGAACGTTAAATACGTTCAAAATTTATGAGCGATTGATTAAGAGGAAGTAACATTTATCGCCAGTCAAAACCTACAAAAAACTTGCTAGTCAACAAAGCCTGTAATAATAAATGCGATGAATTGTTTTGATAAGTTAGCGGTATCGTAAGCTTATTTTTAATACCGCTGTAACTTTGTTGCGAGTTTCGTTCTGATGTGAATGTTGCACTCGCTGTTCATGTGGAAATAGTTTCAGGCGAATGTTTGTTGGAGCTGACGGTCTGTTAACTTTAAATGTAATAAACAGAGATATTTTATATTGTGTATTGTATGTATATTTTCTAACAAGTATACAACGCCTATCCGCATGGCGGAGCAGTTATTTTATCGATCTGATACGCAATGATATCAGAAGTGGAGCCATGAGTGTACAAAGTGTTTAAAGTTAGTTGATGGTATACATCTATCTGAGGCGACTTTCCATCAGATGGAACGTTAAAAAACGTTCAAAATGTATGAGCTATTAATTAAGAGGAAGTAAGCCAGTTAAAATTCATTTCGCACAACACCAATTCGCACTTGGCCAGCGCGGTGGACTATGGCCTAAAATTCTCTCTTTCTGAGAGAAGATCCGTGCCCAGCAGTGGGCCAATAATGGGTTTTACCCAAAGCAAGCTAAAACCTACAAAAAACTTGCTAGTCAACAAAGCCTGTAATAACAAATGCGATGAATTGTTTTGATAAGTTAGCGGTATCGTAAGCTTATTGTTAATACCGCTGTAACTTTGTTTCGATGTAAATCTTGCACTCGCTGTTCATGTGGAAATAGTTTCAGGCGAATGTTTGTTGGAGCTGACGGTCGGTTAACTTTGAATGTAATAAACAGATATTTTTTTTGTGTGTTATGGTTTATTTTATATTTAATCTTCCTTTAATTATTACTTGCTGCAAGTCTTCCAGGTACCCAAAGTTGACACATTGAAGGCATTGCAATTAAATACTTTTGATTTTATTGTAACACCTTTTAAAGTATTTTTCAATTTCAAAATAAAGACTAAAAATCAACTCAAGACAGATTATAAATTATTAATTCAACACTGCCCCGCTGCTGGATATGAGTATATCTAATGAGACACCATAATTTACTAAACTGCATAGTGCGAATTGGTAGGCTTCACATAACATTAAAAACTTTTTTAACATTAAAAACTAACGAGCATGCAGTCCACCTGATGACAAATGGACACTGCCGCCCATGGAAATCTGTTGCAATTTTAGTAAAAACATGGATTTTCTCTAGGTAATGTTAATAACAGATACGTTGCTTCTCCCGGGGACTTAAATGATCGCCTCATTTAAAAGTAGCTGGAAACCATACCTTTAAACCTAAATGTGAGAACTGCTTCTACAGCTAGACATAAGTGTTGCGGTGGTTGCTCCTCGGACGCTTTACATTAGTAACTGGCAAAGTAATGTTCAAATATCATCGTCAACCCATTATTGTCCCACTGCTAGGCACGGGTCTTCTCTCGGAATGAGAGAGTTTTAGGCCATAGTCCACCGCGCTGAACTCCGAGAGCTTCGAGAACTGTTTTTTTTAAAGAACTCTCGGGTGTATAGGTATCCTCACGATGTTTTCTTTTACCGAAAAGCAGTGATAATTAATTTCTAATACGCACATAAATCAGTGGTGCGTGCCTGGGTTTGAACCTCGGACCTCCCGATTGAGTGGGCAAGTTTCAACCAGTAGGTTATCACTGCTATTGCTATGTTTACTGTTTAAATATACCGCAGTAAAAATACAGTCAGTGATTTAATTTAATATATTAATGTTTTACCACATTTTTTATTACCTACTAGGTGTTGTTTAGTCACCACCCACGCTTGTCGCTTGTCACTTAGACCCAGGGAATTTTAACACATAAACGACCCGTTCAAACATATTTACGAGAAAAGTCGTGTGATAAAAACATTCTGGGCACGACAAAGTGAATGTTTCGCTCACGTTTAAGGTAATAATGAATGGGTTTTATGATCATTTGGTATCTTCCTACGCCTATTGTCGCTTGTCGTTTGGACCCAGAAGCTCGACACCCACTGACGTTGACCACTGGCAGAGGTTAGTTTGCTTGAATAATTCTAACATGTGTTACAAAGACCGCTGGAGTGTAGAGGGGTTTATACTTACTATACCATATTAGTAATACCTGTTTTATTTTACTTTATTATTAACTAGCTGACCCGGTGAATTTCGTTACGCCTAAAAGTCAAAAATCTGAAATTATCTGTGTTTCAGTAGTATATTTTGCATGTATTATACATAAAAACCTTCGTCTCGAATTACTCTATTTATAAAAAAAACTGCATTAAAATCCGTGGCGTAGTTTTAAAGATCTAAGCATACATAGGGACAGACAGCAGGAAGCGACTTTTGTTTTATAATACTATGTAATGAAAGTGATATGATAAATACGAATGTTTGTAAGGATGGACGTTTGCTACTGTTTCGCGCAAACTAATTGCATTTTGAGAAAATTACACAAATGATAGTTTACAGCCCGGATTAACTCGTTGAATATTTTTTATGACTGAAGTAGCAAACGAGCGTGCAGTCCACTAGATGGTAAGTGGTTACTACGGCCCATGGACATCTGTGATCATCTACATACAGAAAATGGGTTTCATCTGAAGTCAATCACAGATGCGATACTTAAATCAGATAAAAATAAAAGCATGATGGAATTCACTCCAGGCCACCCCAAAGTCAAGACACATAGTTAACACCCATAGAAGAACCATGTCAAGCGACAAAAAATAAAAACCGTTGCATACCTATTTCATTTAAAACCATGTATTATTAATTCGTCCATAACACAGCCTATAAGATTCCTGTTAACGGTTCCTATTAATTATTCAAAGTCTCCTTTTAGTGGTGGGAAATGATAAATCTTTTATGTACTTCGACTTGCTCGAGAAGTTGGCCAAGAACTCGGTTATGAATAATGAATAAATGCATTATTCAACCGCAAAAAGTGGCCAGATTCAGATCTGTAGGAAATTATATGCTATATCGGGCGTAGACTGCGATTCAGAACTTGTTGTAACTATTTTGACTCATTCGAAAGTTTTTCGAACCGATCATGATTTCGAAATAGGACAATAAAGGGACTATGATAACAAATATACTTTTGTTAACGTCAGGTGTAACTAACAATGCGAAAAAGGAAAAATAATGAAGGATGTTGAAAATAAAAGTAATACGCTTAATCTATTTTTATTTAAATTGACTAAGACACACATTACATGTATATTTCCACCATGACAGATTTTTAAACAGAAAAAAATATACTATCATTATATTTTTGTCTCATCGATTACATTGCCTATAACTATATGTGCCAGTTCGTTTAATAAAAAACACTAGGTATATTAAAAAAAACAGGTTTATTAAGAAAAACCTATTCTGCCTAAAACAATATTAGTTTCAGATGATTGTTTTTAGGAAATTCGCTTTTATTTTTATTATAATTTTTAATTTAACGCTTTTTTGGAATTGGGTCAAAAAGTATTATAAAAGTGTTATAAAATATATATTTTTGTAGCAGTCTTTACTGGCACTCATTTGATACACTCATATTGTTGTGATTTAAAAATCGCAGGCGCCTTTGTCACTCTAACAACTGAGTTATATGTAAAACTAGTTGACCCGGCTTCGTTTCGCCTAAAAGTCAAAAATCAAAAATCATCAGTGTTCCTTCACTATATTATGCATGTATTATACATAAAAACATTCCTCTTGAATCACTTAATCTATTAATAAAACTGCATTAAAATCTGTAACGTAGTTTTAAAGATCTAAGCATACATAGGGACAGACAGCGCGAAGTGACTTTGTTTTATACTATGTAGTAATGTTACAGTCCATCAAGCCGTTTAGGTTGTAGGTACCAAATAAATGAACATACATAAATCTGCTCGAAAAACATTACTCTCGTTCTGATGCAGTCGAGTAAAATACAGTGTACTGACAGTTGACGACCCGCGTGGTGCAGCGGTTTCCGTACCGCTCTGACGCGCAATGGGTCCCGGGTTCGATTCCCGGCCAGACAGGTATCTGAATGAGTTTAGATTCCTGTTCTGAGTCTGGGTGGTTGTGTATTCGTCTTGTGTCTGTCCATGGTACCCACGACATAGGAGAAAATCCTAGTGTGGAGCTATGAGTGTAGAAAGTTGCTTTGTTGAAATGTCTTCTGTCTAGTTTAAACGCGCAGTTATGTACTAAGTTAATTTCCAACATAATTACGTGAGCCTAATAAAGATGTTAACTTTAATCTTTAGTTTCGTAACTGCCATTCGAAACTTGCGACATAACTTAACTTGTTTATCTATGAACGCCAGGGTGCCGCAGTTAAACAAGAGTCCTGTACTTGGTTCCCTTTTAGTCAAATATGTAAGTATAGTTATTAAATAAAATCTAAGTAAATGGACCACCACAAAATATTATATTGTAACACTTTCATGTAACGATATTGATGTAAAATCCAAACAAAAAACAAATTTACTTTTATAATTATAAAAACAAAAAAATCCCGACTGCTTAGAAACAATCTGAAACTGACAGCTTAAAAACGCGTGTTTCGTTTTTAATTAGTCGATATTTTTCTTTTGATTCTTCATAATTACAACGGGATAGCTCATATAGGTACATATGGTTCGACCGGGGAAGTACCACCGCCACACTTATTTCTAGCGTGAAGCAGCTCTTGTGTTTCGATGGAAGGGTGTGGTTGCTGGTACACTTTTATATGAGGCGACCATCTTAGTCATCGGGAGTAGCAACGCATCTGTGATTGACTTTAGATAGAACCCAAGTTTTTTATTCCGTTTAAGTTGCCTTTTGATAACTTACGATCAGGTAAACTGCATGCTCGTTAGCTTCTTCCATCAAATAAAAAAAAATAGAGTAACCCGATACTAATCGAAAACTAAAGACAATTCATCGTTTTTAAGTAGTTGTTTTTTTTAATTTTAATACATTTAACTATAATATTACGATTTTACTTGTTTGCTATCATTCTATTCCCGTAATAGACATCGTATAGTTAGGAGTTCGGAGTTCGCTACTTTCACTACAAGAGCGGTAAACTTTGCAACGTACCGACAATATAGCATACTTAAATATATATACTTTGTTACCAGTCTCCCACGTAAGATACGTTTATTCTGCAAATTGGAAGGGAATGAAAGGGAAACAATGTTTCGATGTTTGAAATACGAAGTTGTTACAATTTTAGAAAATCTACTGCATTTATTGTTTGTTTTGCAGATTAAATGGTAGGGATTGATTGCATTATATAAGAAAGAAATGTTTGCTTGTTTGTTAGGTAATTGAGGTACAACCCTTTATTGTCCCACTGCTGGGCACAAGTCTTCTCTTAGAATGAAGTGCTGTAGGCTATAGCCTACAGCACTTCATTCTAAGAGAAGACTATAGTCCACCGCGCTGGTATAGCAGGACTATAGTCCACCGCGCTGGCCAAGTGCGAATTGGTGGACTTCACATACCTCCTAGATTTTTTTTATAAAGTAACTCCCGGGTGTAGGTTTCCTCACGATGTTTTCCTTCACCGCACTGATAATTAATTTTTAATAAGCACATGAATCAGTGGTGCGTGCCTGGGTTCGAACCTTGGACCTCCCGATTGAAAGGGCAAGTTTCAACCATTAGGCTAAAAAAAGGCTATCACTTTTTAAGTAATTATGTTATGTCATCTATCTTTAATAAACTACTAACAGGATTGAAATTACCTTTTTTCAATTTTATTTAGCTATTGCATAGCTTTTATGTTGGGCTTTGAGCGCGGCGACCGAATCAAGAAATTCCGTAACGAAAAAAATGTAACAACCTTCACTCCGCCTACCATGTAGCGCGGCCGAGCGTTTGCTTAATGAGTATGTATATGGCACAACAGTACGAAGCTCGCACAGATCGAGACGAGCTGCTTGGAAATCGGACGAAATGTAAGCAGCTGTTTGTGAGAAAGTATATAGTATTAAAGAAAAGAATACTGCATAAATAAATAATTATAATAACACATCTTAACTCACAATAAAAAATGCTTTGCAATAGCTTTACCGAGGCAGGCTCCAAGTGTCACCCTTTATTTTATAAGATTGAAATAGCAATCAAGCATGCAGTCCACTTGATGGTATGAGTGGTTACTGCCGCCCTTTGACATATTTAAGCATTAAATCATAAATGTCTTGATCCTCACGAGGGCTATCATCGTAACTTTAATTTGTCACTATCTCAAAAAGTATACGCAAAAGAGTGTTTTCAGATGAACTGCATGGTTAGTTACTTCATTATTATAAGCTAACGTTACTGTTCCCAGAGTTAGAACTTTAGTAGACCGTGAATATTTTGAAAATGATACCTTTTTTTTTTTTTTTTTTTGTTTTCGCGGGGGAAACTTTCAAAAAGTACCCGACGTCGTGGGAGCGACGCGATGTTTGATTCTTACCGCACTAAAACCCCCTCGGTGGCCGACGTCGACGCTGCGAAGAGGACTCCGGGAACTCCACTTGACCGCCGCCGGTGTCCTCAGCGTGTGCCCCATCGGGCTCTTCTCTGGTGGGCGTGAACTGCTCACCACACCTTCTGGATTTTACGGCAACATGCAACCACACATGCCGCCGTCCTTCCCGGGGTCACTTGACCGGACGGTTCGAGCTCCCACTCTACCCGCCCGCAACCCCGGAAGCCTCTTTTAGTCGCCTTTTACGACAGGCAGAGGGTACCGTAGTCCTATTCTGGTCCCGGAACTACAGGGACAAAAAAGCCAACAGCACGCGGTGTTCCCAGGCGGTCACCCATCCAAGTACTGACCGCGCCCGACGTTACTTAACTTCGGTGATCGGACGAGAATCGGTGTGTTCAACGTGGTATGGACGTTGGCTGAAAATGATACCTACTCCCTATGTTATACACAAATGTAGCTGAAATAATATATATCAGCTACATTTCTGTATAACATTTTATTAAAGAAACAAATGTTTTCAAATTTAATTTTGCAACGAAGCACTGTTTAAAGACTTGAAAATTGTTTGAAACGCCATTTTCAATCTAGTGGTCCGACTCGACCTACGCTTGACCTGAATTCGGTCAAAGAAATAATTAACCTTTTATTTCATTGTTACTTTATTTCCTAACGGAAATAAAACAATGTTGATATTGTATTAAGCATTGTTTTATAATGTTTACTTTTGTTATATCTGCTTGGGTTTTATTAAGGTTACATAATTAAAGGCGACTTGGTTTTAATACTAAAGATTTGTTGATCTCCAAGGTTGAGGTCCAAGGTTCATATCCCAGGCTTTTACTTTATTTTGTGTTACGGAAATTTTCCAAATTGTTTAATACTTGATCGGTGAAAAGAATTATCGCGAGGCATATAGGGAACCCTACAAGTCTAAGGTTCCTTAAAAATATCTTATGGTTTGAAAAATCAGCCTATATGTATAAATAGGCTGATTTTTTATGTATAAATAGGCTGGTGTTATGGACTAAGGAGTATGGTCTTTTCTTATCTGGCTGAAGTAGAAAACGAGCACGCAGACCACCTGATGGTAAGTGGTCACTGCCGCCCAGGGACATCTGTAATCAACTTCATACAGTACATGGTTTCCATCTGAAGTCAATCACAGATGCGTTGCTACTCCCGAGGACTAAGATGATCGCCTCATGTGAAAGTGTGCCGGCAACCACACCCTACTATCGAAACGCAAGAAATGCTTCACGCTAGAAATAGGTGTGGCGGTAGTACTTCCCCGGTCGAACTACACTGGTTCTACCACCTTGAAAAGCATTTCTTCTAGAAGGACACTATAATACCTACCAACTCCAATTTTGCGTTTCAATATATTTTTCATTGCGTCTGTTCAAAAAACGAAATTTGTTCTCTGATAAGTACGACAAAGTATTTCGTTTTATTATTCCGTCGTAATCATTTCCTTATACGGTTGGTATTTATTTGCAAGTCAAATTAATATTTTGTCTTTATTTGTTTCAGGTAATTCCGTTTCAAATATCTTCAAAGAGAAGCATTATTATTAAGAAGGTGTAAGTGTAGAGAATTGGAGTTAAAATGATTTCATATAGAAAACTGCAACTTGTTAGTATAGAAAGAAATATAGATTACCAAATGGGCAACAACGGATAGTTTGATAGAATGAGAAAGGCTTCTTTATTATGCTATTAATCTTCATATTTAAAAGTTTATATCCTGCTGTTTAGCAGGATAGATATTTCCCTATACCTACATTTATAATCAGGCTTGAAGGTAATTGAAATTCTGAGCGGGTTTTCAACATATGCTATGGAACTTTCTATTTAAACTAACATATCCATTGACACGTCAAAACAAACAGAGCCATAACAAAAGTTCCATAAAACGTTTATAAGTCATTTATGCTCAGCATCCGTTAAGTAAATCACTGGAATCGTAAACGCGATCACACATGTGATCCCGGTTCACACCCAGTCCAAAATCTCGCGCCCTTACGTCTCATTCGACGCTCACCCCGCTTTATGGCTTTTGTGTGGTCCAAATTGTAAGTTACAGCGACTTAATTTTCATAAGTTACTCACTATCACTCTGATGAAAAATATTTTTGTCTTAAAATGAGTCTGATATAACTACGCCATTTAATTTTGAGAATATTATAAATTTCGTTATTTGATACACAATATCTGTCTTGCAGGTACCTTTTTAAGTACATGAAATTACTTTGATGGTTAATGTTTACTGTTAATCGGAGACGTCAATCATCAACACCGAATAGATTCTGGACCTCAGGAGTTTATGTGAAAACTTTCTATACCAACTATACCATTCGGATTACCAAACCACTTTTAATAAAACGAATAATTATCGCATAAAACTTCCAATGTGTTGGGGGCAGGAATCATTATTTTTCTTAATTTTGGATTAAAATCTTAAAATTCATTTTTTTTTTAAATTTTGGTTTATAATTAGTTATTTCTGCAATCGCATGAAGAATTGTCTCATTCTCTAACCTATATATCAATGGAAGATCCTCCTCTTCCGCTTGTCGCTCCTCTTATAACATAAACCTCACCTACACCGTAGCGGCAGGTCGTAAAGATAATGCATACGGTGATCTCTTATAACGGCCAAAACCCCTGTGTATCCAAGGAAATTTGAGTGATAATAAAATTTAAGTATGAATTATTACGTACAATGAGGCTGGGGTTTAATAAATCATTCTCATTTACATTAAAGGGATGTTCAAACTTACATCAACCGGGGGAATCTTTCAATCGCATATGATGGTACGTATGTTTTTTTTTTGTATAATGTAGAAGTAACAGACAAGTATGTAAACCATCAGATAAAAATAACTGCCGCCCGAATATAATTATAAAGTCCTGTAAATAGAATCCAGTCAGCCACAGATGCACTGATACTTCTGAAGAGTAAGTTTCCTTGAATTTTATAAGTGCCACTCTTTCAAGCACCTTTCAAACCTGAAAACAGCAGTGTTTAACACTGTTAATTATAATTAATTAGTAGGTAATTAAAGGCGTGGTTGTACAACTCTTCATTTATCCGAGTGAAGGCAACTTCAGTCGACCAAGAGTGATATCACCGTAAAATACACTTTATGAAGTATCTTTTTCATTTCTTGCACCTAACTAGTTAAAATGTATTTTAACCAACTTCCCAAAAGAAAGAGGTTATCTATTCGTCATATATTTTTTATGTTATGTAAGTGTAAGCTGTTGCAAGCCTTAGACTGTTACTAAATAAAAACAACATGGTCTATTTTTAGCAACGTCTCGTTTCTCGTGAATTAAATTCGTTACTCGCATGTATCGTACAGGTAATACAGACTTATTTAGTATACAAAGAACTTACAAACGAATAGAAGACGGAGAAAAACGGGACAAAGAAGCTTAAAATGACAATTTAAAGTTGCTAATTTTAAAAAATCTCAGCGCCTTTTTTTACGTAAAGGTTATAGTCATTTATTATTAAATAAAAGAACAGTTTAATATTTTTATTATAATATCCCCCTCTATGCCTCTTCCAAAGTTTTTTTCTCGTAACAAACCACACTGACAGTATGCGACACCACTTACATACATTTTTAAAGCTAGTATTTAAACTAACGAGTAACGTAAGTACGTAACGTATGTATAACATATCATTACATAACTCGTAACGGTTACTAATTGTTTAAGTAACGTTTACCTACATACTTACGTGTAAAGGTACGTACTTTCTTTTTTTTTGTAAATATCTTTATTTTTTTTGTTGTATACGCCTACGGTACTTACAAATTGTCAGTTACATTTTTGAAGTGAAACTTCTTTATGGAGTTGGTTGAAGTGAAACTTCTTTATCGGGGTTGGAAAAAAATTTAGTGTAACATTTTTTTGTTACGCGCCATCTTTTTTTTCCGTTACGCGCCATCTTTTTCTTATCCCTACCACGCGTGATATTAGATAGATTATTATAGATTAGATTATTAGATAAAGTTTAATAAAAGCCTTTTATTAAACTTTATCTAATTTAACTTTATTTAACCAATTTCTGTAAAGTTGCATATAGTAAATTATTTTTTGAAAAATAACGTCATAAAGAAGTTTCACTTCTTACGAGTGTACGCTAGTACACGCACACATTTTTTTTTTCTTAAACTACCACCGGTTCGGAATACGACCTCAACTGAGAAGATCCGGCAAGAAACTCAGCGGGTTTGTCTTTTTTCTTATTTATATAATTTTTTTTAAATATAAGTTTTAAGTACTCGTAAGTACTCTCATAATTTACGTTACTTTCACACTACTATTAAGGACCAAATGCAAAAACAGCAAAACGTATAATTTGAGTAGCTGTCTAAGTTAATCATTCTATCATAATAAAAGTTAGAAAGGTCAACTAAGAGTAATTCCTTTAGTACATGGCCAAACCTTTACTTACCCTTTCGCGAAAGAATAGCCTTTGTTAATTGAAGTTTTAAATTTCCGTTCCATTGGAATTTCTCAAAGGGTATCGGTTCTAACCAACCCGCAAAATTCCTAAACACGCCTAATTGAAAAACAGCCGGGAATCGAATCAGTGCTCCAAAGTTTCTCTCCCAACTTTTTATCCCATTGGAATTCCGCGAACGGACCACCGCCGATTGTTTCTTTGTACTTTTCTCTTCTTTTATTTTCTCTTTAATCCGATGTTCGGCTAATTCTTGCTTTACGCTAACTGCATTATTTCAATACTTTGTTCTGAATACAATTTTAGGAAGGTCTATAAGGTTAAACCAAAGGTATTTTTACCTTTATTGAAAATCTTTGGGAATAATTCTGTGATAGTAAAAATAGTATATATAATATGCATATGCATATATAATATGCATTACTATAGTATATTAAATAAATGTCAAAGTGTAGCGTATCTTGCCAAACAGGGCTCTCTTTTACTGAACTGTAAGGCAAGATACTGGAGCTAACTTTCATTACCATGTAAAAAAAACATGATTGTAATAATATTAAAAAAATTGAATATAAATAAGAAAAAAACACAAACCCACTGAGTTTCTTGCCGGATCTTCTCAGTTGAGGCCGTATTCCGATCCGGTGGTAGTGTAAGAAAAGAAAAAGTAACTGACAATTTGTAAGTGCCCCCGTAGGCCTATACAAATTAAAGACATTTCATTTCATTTCAGTATTATATCTGTTTTCAGTTCTAGTTTCTGCAAAGTTCTAGTTTTTCCGTTTTAGTTTCTGCAAAATGGCCTTCTACCAAAATGTTCGAAAAACAGAGATCTTTTAACAGTCTGTCTAATTTAGGTAATGACTCCACCTAATGACGGGATCTTACTGTGTTCCTATCTTATAAACATATAGGTATAACTACGTGGGAAAGAGAGGATGTATTTAGAAAAAATACGATTTGAAGTTGTGTACATAAGATTAATAACATTAATCTTAGAATGTTTGTATTCATTAAATGTAAAATATTTTAGTGATTACAAAAATATTATAATTTTAGTTTTTAAGTAAATATTTTACAAAAAAAGTTTGACCATGTAATTGGTGTAAAGTTGCATATTTCTAGATTTTTGTCATCTGGCTAAAGTAGCAAACGAGCATGAAGTCCAGCTGATGGTAAGTGGTTACTGCCGTCCACAGACATCTGTAATCAACATACAGAACATGGGGTCCATCTGAAGTCAATCACAGATGCGTTGCCTCGCCCGAGGACTATGATGGTCGCCTCATGTGAAAGTGTGCCGGCAACCACAAACTTCCGTCGAAACGCAAGAAATGCTTCACGTTAGAAATAGGTGTGGCGGTGGTACTTCCCCGGTCAAACTACACTGGTTCTACTACCTTTAGTATGTACTACAAGTTCGCTTTTCTGAGTCGATATGATGGTCCTGACTGTCACATAAGTAATTTCAAGTTAAATACAAACAATTTAAATACTATGTCTCGTAACATCTAGAACTAAGACTAATATTTTCCGACTGAAATAATTCCCAAAAGACTAAACAAGTCAAAATACAAAACTTTTGAATTTCCAAGCAACGATTACGTTAATACGAGACTTCAGTGTAACATAAAGTTTAATACACTTGCGAAATATTCATAACTTGATACTAAATTTCTGACTTCTAGACATTAATGTCTTCAAAGTTTTTTAGTTTCTACCATTGAAACCTTATAAATATAAAGATTTGCTTAATTATTTATTATACTTTATCTTGCTTCTACATATTGGCAAAACGTCCACTCTTTCAGTGTTTTTTTTGTATTATAATAAGCGTCTCTGTCGTTGGAGTTCTCTCAATTTTTATAAAATTCGCAACATAATCGATACCTTTATTTTATAGATTGGTTTAAAAATCAAACACAAAATTTTAAAAATTACTTTGGATATCTTGTTTTGAGCCAAACGTCTTTTAAAATGCATGATTTTCAGGTTAGGTTAATCTCATCAGAGACCTTAATCTCCTAGGGGATCTTGGGCTGGATACACATAAAAATGACAAATTCCCTGTTCAGGTTAGTCATCAATGACTATGATGATGTTCGTTTTAAATGAAGTTGATTACAGATGTCCATGGACGGTAGTAACCTTACCATCTGCATGGTATCAGGTGGACTGCATGCTCGTTTCCCACTTCCATCGTACAAAACTTCAATTGGTTATATTATTACAAAAAAATGTCCCCTTTACCCCCCTTTTTAACCGACTTCCAAAAAGGAGGAGGTTATCAATTCGTCTGTATTTTTTTTTTTTTTTTTTTATATTTGTTACCTCATTTCTCCGGACTGGGTGAACCGATTTAGATGATTTTTTTTTATTTGAAAGGTAGTGCGTGTCATAGGGTCCCATTTTTTTTTAGTATTTTTTTGACTAGGGCATCCATAAGAAAAACGCATAAGTCTTAAATTTGCATTTTCAATGTACGCGATAAATGTATGAATAACTCAATATCCCGCCAACCGATTTTGATGATTCTTTTTTTATTAGAAAGGATGTACTCCAGGGGTAGTCTGATAAGAGTTTGATAAGGTTCTAATCATAGGATCTTCAACTTTTTGGAGCAAAATAATAAAATTAGTGATCGTCGGCCGAACCTTAGCTGGAGAAGTCCAATTGAGTAAAATATAGAATAAAATTACTATGTAGGTATTTACTATGAAAAATTTGACCTTCAACTCTTCAATCCTGATGATGCAGGGGTACTGCTAGCCTGAACTATAAAAGTTGGTCGTTTGATGTTTGCGAATATATAATGAAATTGTTAAGCAAATTCATGGGACAAAAATTTGACCTTCAACTCCTCAACCCTGATGATGCAGGGGTACTTAAAGCCAAAACCATAGGAATAAGCCATTTGGTGCTTACGTATATGTTATAAGATTACTGAGCAAAAACATAAGATGAAAAATTTGACCTTCAACTCCTCAACCCTGATGATGGAGGGGTACTTCAATCCTAAACCATAGAAGTTGGCAATTTGGTGCTTACGGTTATGTAAAGAAAATACTAAGCAAAAATATAAAATCAAAAATTTGACCTTCAACTCCTCAACCCTGATGATGAAGGAGTACTTCAATCCTAAACCATAGGAGTTGGCAATTTGGTGCTTACGGTTATGTAAAAATAATACTAAGCAGAGGCACAAAATTAAAATTTTGACCTTCAACTCCTCGACCCTGATGATGAAGGGGTACTTCAATTCTAAACCATAGGAGTTGGCAATTTGGTGCTTACGGGTATGTAAAAATAATA
This sequence comes from Spicauda simplicius, assembly GCA_949699795.1. Classification (NCBI taxonomy): domain Eukaryota; kingdom Metazoa; phylum Arthropoda; class Insecta; order Lepidoptera; family Hesperiidae; genus Spicauda; species Spicauda simplicius. The sequence goes on along the minus strand of OX453075.1, from coordinate 1,484,805 downwards.
CCAAACAGAGGCACAAAATTAAAATTTTGACCTTCAACTCCTAAACCCTGATGATGCAGGGTACTGCAAGCCTGAGCCATAGAAGTTAGCCACCTGGTACTAACGTATATGTTATAAGATTACTAAGCAACAATATAAGATGAAAAATTTGACCTTCAACTCCTCAACCCTGATGATGGAGGGGTACTTCCAGAGGGGGCGCCCTGTTTGTATGAATTGTAAAAGTGTTTTATGTTTAATTTTTGTAATATGTAGATGCACAAAGCAAACTTAGAGGCTTTATTTAAATACAAACATAAAAATATAGTCACTAAAAAGTGTAAAATAAAAACTTTTTAACAAAAAATATCTACCGACTTCCATGTCACAAAAAAGTAAAAAATAATTTAAATATATTTTGGTCTAGAACATACTCAGTACTTAGTACATAGTTCTGAAGTCGGTGCTCATATAGGACGTAGTTACCGTCGTCCAGCGAAATATGTCGAGCACCGACTTCAGGATTATGTACTAAGTACTGAGTATGTTCTAGACCAAAATATATTTAAATTATTTTTTACTTTTTTGTGACATGGAAGTCGGTAGATATTTTTTGTTAAAAAGTTTTTTAATCAATCAGACTAATACAGGCGCCATTTTTGGAAATTTTATCGCTTACTAGTTGACCCGGCGAACTTCGTTTTGCCTAAAAGCCAAAAATATATTTATTTAGTTATCAGTGTTTCTCCACTATACGTAAAAACTTTCCGCTTAAATCACTCTGTCAATTAAAAAATTTGCAATAAAATCTGTAGCGTAGTTTTAAAGATCGAATCATACATAGGGACAATCAGCAAGAAGCGACTTTGTTTTATAATATGTAGTGATGTCACTCTGCAAAGTGAGTCGTCCAATGATGTGTTATATGTTACAATCGGTCGATGGTTCGTGTCAAAAAAATGGGAATAGATACAAATATACATACATTTTTTTTATAAGACTGAAGTAGCAAACGAGTATACAGTTCACCTGATGGTAAGTGGTCACTGCCGCCCATGGACATCTGTAAGCAACTTCATACAAAACATAGAATTCTATCTGAAGTCAATCACAGATGCGTTGCGACTCCCGAGGACTAAGATGCTCGCCTCATATAAAAGTGTGTCGGCAACTACACCCTTCCTTCGAAACGCAAAAACTGTTTCACGCTAGAAATAGGTGTGGCGGTGGTACTTGCCCGGGCTAACTACACTGGTTCTACCACCAATAATGCCACGTACCACCACATACGCTCGAAAAACATTTCACACATGACATGAACGCTTCCTACACTCATAGCCCCACACTAGGATTTTCTCCTGTGTCGTGTGTCCATGGAACAAGACGAATACACAAATGCCCAGACCCAGAACATGAATCTATACTCATCATTAAGATACCTGTCTGGCCGGAAATCGAATCGGAACCCATTGCGCGTCAGATGGGTATGGTACCCGATGGCTGCGACACGCGGGTCGTCACAAACGCATCGAGTAAAAATGTAGCTAAGTGAAAAGTTCTATCATATTAAAGGTGGTAGAACCAGTGTAGTTCTACCGGTACCACCGCCACACCTATTTCTAACGTTAAGCACTCCTTGTGTTTCGATGCAAGGGTGTGGTTGCCGGCACAACGTTTTATATGAGGCGATCATCCTAGTCCTCAGGAGTAGCAACGCGTCTGTGACTGACTTCAGATAGAACCCATGTTCTATATGAAGTTGCTTACAGATGTCCATGGCGGCAGTGACTACTTACCATCAGGAGGACTGCATGTTCGTTTGCTACTTTATTAAAAAAAAAATAAAAAAAAAATATTTCCTTAAATATAAATCCTGTACTGTATACATAGTATGAATTCCTTTCTTTCTAATACCCGCTTTAATCAGGTAACGTCCCGCTAGTTCGTTTAGTACCTCCCAAAGGCAGCCTTTGAAGTTCCGTCTTTGTACAATTTCTTTGCTGTTCCCGTAGACTGTTTACTTGTTAACGAGAATGCTTTATGTTCTCGTACACAATACTTGGTAACTGGGCGGTTCGAACATTAGTCATTATGGAATGTTTTGAAGTGGATACACTGTCCATAATTTTTCAAAAGTGGGTTGATAAAGTAATTTTTATGAAATGGTCCATAACCATCTTATTTTTTTTATCTGACTGAAGTAGCAAACGAGCATACAGTCCACCTGATGGTAAGTGATGGTCGCCTCATGTGAAAGTGTGCCGGTAACCACACCCTTCTATTGAAACGCAAGAAATGCTTCACGCTAGAGATAGGTGTTCTAGATCAGTTTCGTTAACTCATTATTGTCCCACTGCTGAGCTCGGGTTTTTTCTCGGAATGAGAGGGTTTAGGCCATAGTCCACCGCGCTGGTTAAGAGCTAATTGGTGGACTTCACACACCTCCGAGAACTTTTTTTTAAAGAACTCTCGGGTGTGTAGTTTCCTCACGATGTTTTCCTTCACCGAAAAGCAGTGATAATTAATTTCTAATACGCTCATAAGTCAGTGGTGCGTGCCTGGGATTGAACCTCGGACCTCCCGATTGAAAGGGCAAGTTTCAACCATTAGGCTATCACTGCTTCATCAGATCAATTTAGTCTTAAGGAATATCTTCATTCTTTGTTATATATGAAGCTGCTTACAGATGTCCATGGGCGGCCACCACTTACTTAATGAAGTTACATTTAAGTTAAATTGTAGACAATGTATTTGTATTGGTTACAAGTGTCTGAGCACTAGTCTTTGTGTGAGTTTATCACATAAATCCTACTGTGAGGCTACATATGTACACTATTTTAATTAAACTCATATAATTGCGGTCGTTATAGTTGTCAAGCGGAACTCCAGAGAACTACAGTCTAAGGACATTCTAACAAACAGTTGCTAAATTCCTCATTCCGTACAAACCACTGTAAACATTATTTATATTGTCTCCCGACCACACTAAAACCTTTGTTCCCTCCACACAAGCACCGCTACCGAGAAATTTTCTATTTATTTTGAAGTTCTTTACATTTTACTCGGTGGAAATTCTTTGTAAATCCCGGAGGTGTAGGGTTGACGATTCTACTAATACTAGTCACACGTCGCAACGGTCGAAATTCGACCGTAATTTAAATTAAAAACTAAACTTCATATTGTCCAAAGTGGCATCAATATTTCACTAATTTAAATAAATTGTAATCATTTTCAATTGTTTTGAATGCACCCGTTAAAGGTAAAAGGAGGTTTAATAACTACGCTGCATTTAAAACCAACAGCGGATATTTTGACGAAGACATCTGACATTTTTAGTGGCAGTCAAATAAATCTATCCAATTTGACATTGATTAAACACATAAACGATTTCTACTCTCATAGCCCCACAGTAGGATTTTCTCCTGTGTCGTGAGTGCCATGGACACACAAAGACGAATACACAAATACCTAGACCCAGAACAGTCTAAACTCATCATTTAGATACCTGTCTGACCGGGAATCGAACCCGAAACCCACTGCGTGTCAGACCGGTATGGTAACCGCTGCGCCACGCGGGTAGTCATATTGATTGATGATATCTTTCGGAGGGAGTGACAAGAATACTTCAAGTTCCCCAGTTGTGTCACGAGACAGTTCCCAGCACTGGGACAAAAAAGTTGCAACCGTGCTTATTAGATAACTTAGATTCCCTGACAAATGTATATTCATAATCTTTTGTTATATTTGCAGTGAACTACTTTTAATTTAACTTAAACATAACTACTTTTAAAAACAACTGCCTTTCTTCGCTGTTATTACCCGCTGTTACCGGCATACGTCTAAAGTTGCATATAAGAGTTTCGCTTCATAAATCTTGCTAACTTATCTCGTACATGGGTGAAAGACAAGCAAAGTTACGTGGAAGATTAGTCTACATAAGTCTGGTATATAATTTTTTCACTAGTTTTTACCTGAGTGAGGGGTACTATTTTTTGAGCAAAGATGTATGAATTTTTTTTTACCTGACTGAAGTAGCAAACGGGCATGCAGCCCACCTAATGGTAAGTGGTCACTGCCGCCTAGGGACATCGGTGAGCAACTTCAAATCGAACATGGGTTCTATCTGAAGTCGATCACAGAGGGGTTGTTACTCCCGAGGACTATGTTGGTCGCCTCATATAAAAGTGTGCCGGCAACCACACCCTTCCATCGAAACGCAAGAAATGCTTCACGTTGGAAATAGGTGTGGCGGTGGTACTTCTCCGGTCGAACTACGCTGGTTCTACCATCTTCAAATGTATGTATGTTATTTTTTTTTGTAACGCGTTACAGCTTAAACTACTTGATAGGTGACCTGCGACGTATCATTGGAATCGATTCAGTTTGCCGAGTGATTTTTAATTATATAAATTAAAAAAATGGCGCTTGCGATTAAAGAAAAAGGGGGAAAAGGACAATTTTATCTTAATCATAACAAACAGATATATAATTATAACATAATATAATTTTTAATTTTTGCAAAAACAAAAATCCGGGCTTTTTAAAAAACACTTGAAACTGAAAGCATTAATTTTGTAAATCTATCGAGTTTCTGTTTTATACTTAACATTGTTGTTGAAATCGATCTCATAGAGCATTTTGTTATTGTTATTTTAAATTACACGTATTGCATTTTTTAAGCGCGGGTGAAAGCTCGGTGTTTACCCCTAGCAGTTTAGTTGTAAATACTACTTATAAAATATGACATAAAATTTAGCATTTACTCATAATTATTTTCTGTTAGTAAAAATTTTTTATGTGTCTAGTAAATACTTGCAAATGCATTTATTGTATGGACCGTCTGCTTCGCACGTACTCAAGGAAATATTCCAGCTAATCACAAATGAGTAGCTTTTTGTGCTACCACCGCAAGTAGCTGTAAGGAGCCGGTACTTGTAGAGTTTTACTTGTATTTAACGAGACATTGTAAACTTCAATGCCCGTTCATTGCTCCTTTAACTTAGGGCTACGAAAACATTTTAAAGCGAATTATCAAAAATTTTAATGCTTTCATAATGTGATAGAACAAGTATGGTTCGACCGTGGAAGTACCACTGTCACATCTATTTCCAGCGTGACGCAGTTCTTGCGTTTCACTGAAAGGGTGTGGTCAGCGGCATTCATTTATATGATGCTTCCATGACCTTGTGGGTACAACGTATCTGTGTGACTGTAGACAGAACCCCCGTTTTGTATAAATTGATTAATGAAGTCCATAGCGTCAGTGACCACTTATAATTAGGTGGACTACATGCTCGTTTGCTAATTAAGTAACATATAAAAACGTCTTAATTCGCTATGTGGCTTTATAGGCCTCGTGAGAAAAAAATATTAACAGATTAAAAACAAATGTATCTACAATTGTTTTTAACGCTCAACTCTTAAGGCTTTCACGAAATGAAATGGCTTTATTTTGCATATGCCTACCGGACACTGACAAATTTTCAGTAACATTTTTTTTCTTACACTACTACCGGATCGGAACAGGACCATAACTAAGAAACTGTGAAACTCAGCTGGTTTGTCATTATTCTTTGTATTTACTTTTATTTCTACCCTATTTTTTTACAATGAATGAAGCTCGACGCGTTTTGTGGCCTCCAAGTTACATTACACCAACTGCAACTCTCTCCATCAATCCCCAAGCAACACTTCAATTAAGCACAGCGTATTCGACCCGTGAGCTCATCAACTCGCCCATATTGTATCCAATTTATTACCGGATCGTAAACGTTATTCACGTTCACTCCTTCAATGTATCCGTAATGTTTTTAAAGTTTAAGATGTCTGTCTAAGTTTTGTGTGAGTAAGCTAATGAGTTATTTATTAACGAGAAAATTAATAATGTTTTTGTATTTATACAATAGCATTATTAGTTGTAAAAATTACGTACAAGGTACCAGAAAGTTAAAAAAATCAAAGGAGGAAAAGTTTCAAAAGCCGATTTTATGATTACGTATCCTTAACCAAGTATGCCATTTGTTTTAAATAAGGTTAATTTTGTGTACACGCAAACTTATAACTGGAGAGATTTATTGAAAAAAATATTTGATTTAGGTAGTCTTAACTTTTAAAGAACATTATAAATTCAAATTGAACAGTTTTCACATTTTGTTAAGTTATATTTTCAAACAATGCTGCAATACCTACAAATAAACGTCAGAATTCGAAACCGCGTCAATTAATTTCACTACCAGAATCCTGTTATCTATTCTCAGCATAAATAATTCCTCGCTGTCCGATTTATTGCTGCATCGTAAATAACATTGGTGGTTAACGGAAGCCTCAATTGGCAGGTGGCTGAGGAACCCGCAGTGTATAGCGCAGGGGCAATTAGTGTTGTAATTGTTGCGAATGCGGCTACATTGTCGGGAGTACTGACGTTTGGGATTCTACTGAGAAATTTATTGGGAGTTGTATGTATTAGTAATGTTTCCTGAATAGAATTGTATGGTTTTCTTTGCAAATAGGATAAATATTGTGCATAATGTACCACGTTTTTTTATTGAATCGCTGGGAAACGAATTAATATGTTGTTTCGATATTTTATCGTATTTTTGCGAAATATCATTTATTACGGACGAATCAATATTGTGTTTCGTCCAATGTGGTAGCAAAAAGCGCGGTAAATCTCGCAACTTTTTTTAAAGATTTTCTTATAGTTTATATTGGTGATACTAGTGAAAACAGCATTAATTTTTCCAAATCATCTTCTTTCATCAAATTAGTCACAACAACAGAGTTTTATCGATAGTTCTCTGTTTTTTGAAAGAAATCTATAAATAGATTTCGTTTAACAAAAACGTTTAGGAAATTAATCAGAATTAAGTTTCGTTAGAAAACTATTTCCAAATAGAAAATATGTCTTATTTATGGAATAATGTGGGTTTAGTTATAATACCTATGTATTATAACTAAATCCTAAGAATCAGCTTATTGTGATCGACATCTTGAAGATTTTTCGTCGAGCTTACACCCCGTAATCATTTTTTATGCAATGAACAGTCTTTTTGGTATAAATATCCCGTATTCATTACCCACATAGTAGGAAATGAGTGTGATAGTGAGGGATAAATCCAGTCTTTCCCAAATATGGGGAAACAACAGTAGGTAGTAGTGACACATAAAAAAGCTGCAGGTTAAACCCGTTGATTTTTTAAAGCTTCCGAAGCTTTCATTACTCGTAATCCCGTTGAAAACAAAACCCTAGCCGGCATTGAAATGGACGAACGGGGATTACCTTTTAAGGGTCGGTATTGGGATGCTGTACAACGTAAGCGAAACGGCAATATTTCTAAACTTTCATATCTGGAACGAAAGTGAAAAATATTAGGTACTCTTTTTAAAATAAAGCAGAGAAGAGAGCAAATTATTATTATTATTATTTTATCTGACTGAAGCAAACGAGCATGCAGTCCACCTGATGGTAAGTGGTCACCGCCCATGGACATCTGTAATCAACTACGTACAGAACATGGGTTAAATCTGAAGTCAATCACAGATGCGTTGCTACTACCGAGGATGTCGCCTCATGTGAAAGTGTGCCGGCAACCACACCCATCTATCGAAACGCAAAAAATGGTTCACGCTAGAAATAGATGTGGCGGTGGTACTTCCCCGGTCGGACTACACAGGTTCTACCACTTGGAAAATTATAATATTAAACGATTTTTTGATACTTATACAAATGTAACTTTAATTTAGTATATTAGCCATTTGTTTAAAAACCGAATTCAAACTATAGAGCATAGAATTAGTATAAACACCTTCAAGCGTCGACCGTTTAAGCCGTCCAATAATATGAGATCTTGGTTAGAAGATCATCTTGTTGTTATATTTTATTATTGTAATTTTCCTCTCTCATCAACCCATTATTGTCCCACTGCTAGGTACGGGTCTTCTCTCAGAAATGAGAGAGTTTAGGCCATAGCCCACCGCGCTGGCCAAGTGCGAATTGGTGGACTTCCCACACCTTTTTTTTAAAGAACTTTCGGGTGTGTAGGTTACTTCACGTTGTTTTCCTTCACGGAAAAGCAGTGATAATTAATTTCTAACACGCAAATAATTTTAGAAAAAAATCACTGGTGCGTAGGTTTGATCCTCAGACCTGCCGATCGCGAGGGCACGTTTCAACTATTAGGCTATCACTGCTCTATTACTCAATTTTCCACTATTACATCCTTCATCTATTTTCATTTAAATTATAAATATATGTTACCAACGATCGGAATAAATAACTATTGAAGCGAAGAGACCTAAAACGCGGGTCTAAGAGCAGCGAGCTTAAGAACTGGATTTTATTTATTTTCCCTTCAACCATATGTCTAATAATAACACAAAGACTCAAATCCTTCGGGATAAACGTATCGTTTACAGGATTATTTTAAGCGGCCTATATTTAGTTGCGTGGATTTAAGCAATTCTTTCAAGAAATAGCTCACCCTCCTTTCTAAAAATAGATGCTTCAACAGTAGTCCAACGAGCGCCTTATCTTAATTAATGTGACAGTTTTTGAGACTAAATTTAGTCCTGCTCTATAAAGGTTTTGACTTTGCGGGAAATCATTTATCTAATAATAATAATAATAATCTTTATTTGCTAAATAAGGTACAATATGGTGTTAAACTAATACATTAAATGTCCTCTTACTTCACCTATAAGGCGTGCAAATAAGTATAATGATTTTAAATTACTTAATTAATTGAATGCAAAATTTATGTCGTATTATATTCGAAATGTCAAATAATAATTATGTCCAAGACTAAACCTGTTTGCCTAAAAAATCATTGACCGAATAGAAGTATTTTGTTGCAAGCCACTTCTTTAACTCTTTCTTAAATTTATAAAAGTTCAATTCTTTTACATCTTTTGGGAAAGCATTATAGATTTTAATACACATTGCATAACAATTTTTTGAATAAATATAAGATTTCGGTGTTTTCGGGTATCCTAATCTATTCGCATGTCTTACTGATTTCGTGTTATATATGTCACTAATTGTTTTAAACAGATGTGTATTTGTTTTTACAAATTTGCTTATTTCATATATGTACATGCATGGGAAAGATAAAATATTGCATTTTTTAAAAAGTGGTTTACACGATTCTTGTGGTTAATGTGCCAAATGTCTAATATGCCAAAGTGATATAATTTACTTGTTTTTTTTTATTTTTTTATAATACACAAACATTTGTATATAATATGTATATTTAAATTTATTTGTATTATATAAAAGTATTTAGAGTGCAACAAATATTTACTGCCGAGAGGGATATGTCGTTTGATATTTTAGATACTATGAAAAAAATTAAGTAATTTTCTTAAACCATTATAATATCAAAAGTCTTATAAATTACCAAGAACATAAAATTGTCATAATTAAAACGTAAACAAAAAATCTAACAAGCCGACAACCCAATAACTCACCACACAAACCAATAAGGTTAAGCGGCGCGATGACCCTAGGGTTGCCACGAGGCCTACTTTGTAACAAAATAACATTATTTTCATTATATTATATTATCATAGAATACTAAGTCCGAATTCACCATTTACATATTAGATTAGCTAAGCATGAAACCTTTAAGTTTGCGGTAAAAATGGTATATGCTGTAGAAATAAAAAATGTTGCGAAACTTAACTATGTGCAATAAAAATCAGCTAAGTGCGCGTTGGACATGCGCACGAAGGGTTCCGTATCATTATCTATGAGTATTAACAGCAATAACATCATGATTATTGTATGGTAGCCCCTTATATATATTTACTTTATTCTGTTTTAAATTTGCAATAGAAATACATTATCTGTGAAAATTTTATGAGACACGCCTGGTGACAATCTTAGTTATAGGGTTATGTTTTTACCCTTCGGCTAAAACCCTATAAAACATATTTAGTAAGGAAAGAATACAATATTATGGAAATATGGTATGTTCGTGCGAGGTACCTGTATGTGCAAATTTAGCGTGTTCTGTCTAGTATATTTACTCGCACGTGCCAACCCTATCACAGCCGGAACAAAAAAGGACCGTTTCAATACAGAATCATCTGCGCATACGCACCCGTGATGAGACAACGCTCTGTTTATTTGAATGTAACACATGCGCTTTGCTTTAGATGCGTTTCACTTAAACCTATCTGTTAAACCTCAGGTTTGACATCAATAGACTTTCGGAGAGATGAAAGTATTAATCCAGAACGAAGTTATAGGGGGTTAAAAGTGGTCCGAATTGATTAGAGAAAAGTATGGTACGGCCGTGCCGCTTTTTTGCTCGACTTGGCGGGGGCACTGCCGTGCCCCCAGATCCGTACTTTGTTAGTTAATCGTTACCATCATTAATCATTAACATTGTTAATGTGAACAAGTCTCTCAGAATGAAAAAGGTGTACAACCCGTACGCGATAACTTGAGACTTGCGTGGATTACGACACTTCCCTTATAGCTCACTTTATAGTTGATTCAATGTACAAAATTCTTTTTAATTTTGATACACTTATAACATTTCTATCAAGCTTAAACATTATTCAACCCTTCATAGTAGTTTTTATTTTTATATATTTCAAAAAACCGTTTTGACATCATCACGCTCGGGTGTCATGTTGAATCGCACGGGTAATAAGTTATATGATGACTATTAAATATAATTTTTTAAGTGGAGATTTCCAGTGTATACAATACCTAGTACCTACTATGTCGCCGTCAACCCATTATTGTCCCACTGCTGGGCATGGGTCTTCTCTCGGAATGAGAGAGTTTTAGGTCATAGTCCACCGCCCTGGCCAAGTGCGAATTGGTGGACCCTACTGTGTACTATGTATTTACCTTTTATTTTTAATCAACATAATTCTATTATTAAATAAATTACACATTATAATATAACACAATATTAGTAATATGTATAACTAACTATAAAACAATACACTTAAAAGCCAAATGTGGCTATAGAAAAATGAGAACAAAAAATCTCTAAACTATAAAACTACTATCGGTACCGCTCTCTTTGAATATTGTTCCTGAGATAAAGCAAACATTTCACAATTCAAAGTGTTATGCCAATCCATTGAGCGAAATGCGTGCCAGCTGTTAGATCATGAGAAGCGCCGACCAAACGAGTTAACAATAGAAAACCTACCGGACACCCAAATGCCGGGGTCCTAAATTCTACAACGTCTAAAAAGGCTAAAAAATGTCCAAAAAGAATGTGCAGAATGTTAATATTTTTTCAAATAATGCATATAACATACATAGAATCAAGTAAAAACACATTACATTCACTACCGTGCATTTGTAACAGACACAAATAATAAACGAAATAGAACATTCAACGTCTTACTATGAAAAAACATAAGGTCAGAAATGTGTATCTTTGTCTAAATACCCGCTATTGCTTTTAAATGCGGCTTAGCTAATTTAACTTCTTTTTATATTTAACGGGTGCGTTCAAAATTACTTGAAAGTTATTACATTTTATTTGATTTTGAGAAATTTTCGTCCTACTTTAGACAGTAAGTAACAGTAAGTTACTTTAGACAGACTTTGTTTAATGGAAAATTTAGTCAGATTTCGACCGATGCGATAGATGACTAGTACAAAAGTAATACACGAATCAGTTTTTGATGTAAATAATGAGGGTAGGAGTTTTTCCCAGTATTGTAACCAACTACTTATGCAATCAAATTGATGAGACTATATATCGAACCAACGTGAGTAGTAAGCATCAAATCCTAAGACAATTTCATTTGAAGGGTCAAAGCGAAACATAAAAGAACTTGTTTTGTAAAAGTCAAAGCAGTTTCGTGAATTTATTCAACAGTTTTACCTCAAACTATACACAAGGGACTCAAATAAGCGCCACTAAATTCTACGGGACCACTATTTTATTTCTTTAGGAAACAAATCTGGTCTTTCATATTCTTTGCACGATTTATTGTGGTTCTAAATCTAAAAGAAAACACGTACGTTTTGTAAAACAGCACTGCACTCGCCGTTCTGTTGGATATAGTAAAAATCGTAGAAAAAATATAGAGTACTAGCTGTACCTGCGGCTCCGCCCGCGTTCATATCAATGTATCGCAAAGGTTTTCCGCAGAAATCTCGAAACCTTGGGAATAAATACTGCTAAGTCCAGAAATGAGAAAATTTCCAAACAAAATTTACCCATCCATTTTACCTCTTTAAAAGATCATTTTATTTATTTTACCAACACAGATCATTTTTAATTGTAATCGAGAACGTATGTACCTATTTTCATTCGTCTAAGTCTAGAATTGAAAGAATTCCATATACACTTCACCCTCCCATTTCACCCCCTTAGGGGTTTCATAAAATCCCTTCTTAGTGAGTACTTACGTCCTTAAAAGAACCGCACGAAAAATTTGAAACTCCTAGCACTTGTAGTTTCTGAGATTTCGTGATGAATGAGTGAATGAGTGACCTTTCGCTTTTATATAGATAGATTGTCCCGAGCTTCCGAAAGTAGTGAAGTTATTTGCCGCGTCTATTTTCACCTCATATAATTAATGTAAGTTGCTGTATTTTTATCAAATAGTAATATCAAACCAGAATGCGATCCACCTGAATTTAGTGGTGATGTTGCTTATGGACATCTTAAAGCAACTTTATATAGAACAGCGATTTTTCTACACTATTTGAACAACTCGCAAGTACTCTCTTTTATTTCTGATTTAAAGCTGGGTAAAAATATAGACAAATACAAACAATTATACAGTAAAACAGCTGTATATTTTCTATTTCTGATTTAAAGGTGGAAAATATATCATACAAACAAATATAGACTAAAATATACGTTTAGTATTTAGTACTAACGCATCTCCGGCTGACCTTAAGAGCGTTATCATACTAGCGGATTGCGAGTGTCCTCAAAGCGGAGCGGGCGCGCAACGAATACACAGTGCACGCGCAGCTACATCGCCCCGCAATTAGCAGCGTGGATGCTTTGTAACTCGCTAAAAACACGCGACGAAAACTTTGCGTATCTGCCACGCATTTGCGACATCCTAACTGTGCAGCCAAGTAGTATTCGCGACGCATTCGCTGCGTGTCCGCTCCGCAGCCGCTTGCAAACCGCTAGTATGATTTGACCGTAACTGTAAGCTCGTTTGCTTCATTTACGTTAAAATCCCTACATGTCTCAAACTCCTCTGTTCTCTTTCAACTTCAACGTTTTCCACTCGTTGTTAATCAATCAAACCAAATTCCGAGCATTACATTTGGATAAGACCGTGTGCATAAATCTTTCCTCAACTATTCCTGGATGTGTAACCTCACAGGTTCAAGTTAAACTTTAACGCGTTTCCTTAGCGTTAACTGTTGTAATGATTTATTAACGTTACCTTTGTAGTCCAAACATTTATTTTGGGAGGTATTCTTTGAGTGCAAAGTGGAACAAACTTTCGCAGCTGTTGACTGTCCGTCCATCCGTACGTCGGAATCGTGTAAGCATTGTTTGTATTGTGTAAATAAACTGTAAAGTTCTCAGGAAGCTGTTTATGTAAATAGAATTCCCGTTATGGTTAAAACATTCGGTCGGTCTGTTCAGCTTTCAGCTTTCGTCTTGAATCTTCATTGCAGTGTATTGTGTTAGGTATGCTACAACGTATTCCTTATATTTATTTCATATTGCCAAAAAACTGTTCTTAACCAGGTGATAGAACCAGTGTAGTTCGACCGGGGAAATATCACCGCCACACCTATTTCTATTTCAGCATTTCTTTGCGTTTCGATTGAAGGGTGTGGTTGCCGGCACAGTTTTATATGAGGGGACCATTCTAGTCCTCGGGAGTAGCAACGTGTCTGTAATTGATTTCAGATGGAACCCATGTTCTATTTGAAGTTGCTTACAGGTGTCCATGGGCGGCAGTGACCACTTACCATCAGGTGAACTGCATGCTCGTTTGCTACTTCAATCAGATAAAAAAAAGCATGTACTTACATGTTTTCTGGTTTAAAGTATAATAATGAAGATACATTCTTGCTAGATATGTGATATGGAGATTCTTTTGCCGTTTTACGGTAATTACTAAATATCTTGCGAAGTGGTGATATATTTTTACGTTCATAAAGTAAGTATATTCAATGGATTGACCTTGTATAAAACATTTTTAATTACTTTTGATTTTATGGATCAAGTGGATCGTAAGCCCAGTTGCCACTTTATTTAGACGTATAAAAAACGTTTTGATAAATTTAGTGGTACGCTCACTTGCTCATTTGCTTCTAATTGACAACTAGAAGAATTAAAAACATACCGAGAATAATATGATCAATCCTAAAAGTTTTGAATCATATCGTCGGAGTTTCGAATCCACTGAGCGCTAAGCGCGGCAAACAGATAACACGGCTGCAAAATACATAAGTGAATTCTTGTCAAGACCTCAGATCAGCCGCCAGGTGCTGTTTTCTGCCACTTCTCTTTTTAATTAAGAGTTTAGTCCTATCCATATCAGACCTAGACGTAAACAGTTTGAGACTAGTATTTTTGAAGGTGGTAGAACCAATGTAGTTCGACCGGGGAAGTACCACCGCCACACCTATTTCTATCGTGAAGCATTTCTTGCGTTTCGATTGAAGGGTGTGGTTGCCGGCACACTTTTATATGAGGCGATCATCATAGTCGTCGGGAGTAGCAACGCACCTGTGATTGACTTCAGATAGAACCCATGGCTGTATGAAGTTGATTACAGATATCCATGAGCGGCAGTGACCACTAACCATCAGGTGGACTGCATGCTCGTTTGCTACTTCAGTCAGATTAAAAAAAAACAGATTGTACTAAAGAAAATATGTCACTTAAAGTAATACTAATAGTAATCATTTCATATTGGGAGACGATCTTAATCCTCAGGAGTAGCAATACATCTGTGATTGACTTCAGATAGAATGTTCTTTATGAAGTCGCTTACTGATGTCCATGGACGATAATGACCACTTACTATCATTACATACATATTGATGGTTTGCCTGCTAGTTTGCTACTTCAATCAGATAAAAAGTCAGGATGCAGTTCATTTGCGATTTCGCCAGCTTATTAACTAGACATTGCCACACATAAACACCATCAAATTAATGGACGCCCTTGAGAGATAATCCTTCCAGCCTATTTCTATAGCCCGTGCCGGTACGTGCTGAGTATAAATAAAAGTTTTTACATACGTTTTGGAGCATCAAACGAGCAAGCAGTCCACATAATGTTGAACGGTTATTGCCGTCCATATACATCTTTGTCTTGACTCCTGAGGATTTCAATACTCATCTCATATTAAAGTGAAGCGCCTTTTCTTTGAAGCTCGTTGTAGCACTTTGTAAAGTATTTGTATTTTCGAGTTTCTTTACTTACATAAACACGTACACAATTATGTATTTAATATTAGATATAATAAATAACAGTGAGTACAAAATTATGTCGATGGCGATTCAGAGTTTCAGCAAAGTTCATCAAGTTACAGGATAAACATTTGTCATTTGAAATACATAAAAGAGGGTAAAGGAAAACAAAAACTCAACAAACTTCAGAATTGAAAAGGTAGTAAAATAACGGAATTCTTGTAAAGTCGAACGGCCGCCAGGTGCCGCCGTCCGAAGTTTAGCGGAATTAGTGGCGGTTTCAACGTTGTTTTATGAAGGATAATACGATTTTGCCGTCGTAAAAACATGGGAAAATATGAAAAGAGTTGCTGACACCGGTTTTAACTCGGAGCGTTTCGGTGACATACTGTGGCCTCGTTCTCGTTTAATCTAAAGTACGCTGTTTGTTTGGTTTTTTCGTTTAATTTCGTGAATAGAATTCTGAATAAGCTGATTGGCGGTTTTAGTTGGACTAAATAAATTGCTATTTTAGCGGTTTAATTTTATGTTTATTCGTAATTTTGAATTTGGTTATAAACGTACCAATGCACGCCGGTGGATTATGTGAATATCATTAGGTTATATTTTATCCGTAAATGATTGGTTATAAATTTTGTTTCTATGTATATGTCGGAGTGGCAGGCCAGGAGTTTAAAACAGATGACGTCACAATGCTGACGATGATGACTGATGACGAAGAGCAGTGATAGCCTAATGGTTAAACTTGCCCTCTCGATCGGGAGGTCCGAGGTTCAAACCCAGGTACGCACCACTGATTCATGTGCGTATTATAAATTAATTATCACTGCTTTTCGGTGAAGGAAAACATCGTAAGGAAACCTACACACCCGAGAGTTCTTTTAAAAAAAAAAGTTGTCGGAGGTGTGTGAACTCCACCAATTCGCACTTGGCCAGCGCGGTGGACTACGGCCTAAACTCTCTCATACTGAGAGAAGACCCGTGCCCAGCAGTGGGACAATAATGGGTTGACGACGACGTGATCGACCCATCTACCTGTTTCTATTATTTACTTCTCCTATAAACGGGGTCTATGGTAGGCGCACCTTTGGTTTGGATGCGCCTCAGGGCAGGGACCGCTGTCTGTTTCATCAGACTCTTCCTAGCCCTCATTATTAGCATTTAGCAAATAGCTATTGAATTCAGATTGCTGTTAACTTCTTAGTCTATTATTATAACTGATAACTGAAGTAAAGAAATTCGTATGAAACTCTTCTGATCTCCGAAGGCTCTGCTGCCCTGCTTTCTGTTCGAACATATTCATATAAAGTAATATTTACCTTGTAGCGAACCATAGGCCTGGTCTAAAATTGATAGATAGATCATTTAACAATTAAAGATATTAAAACCCAATTAAAACATTTACAGTGTTCAGGTCTGAAGAGTCTGGTAAAGGAAATATACTTGAGGCGTTCGAATGTAGTCCTCAGCCGCGAAACGATCAGGTGGGTAGCCCTAGATAAGATTTTTTTGGTATCTGGAGTTATCTGGAGGTAATCTCCTTTCCTACCCCTATAGGTCCAAAAACAGTAGACTATGATAACTTATGCCATAAAACAAAGCAATAAATGAACACAAATAAGTAAAGAATAATTGATATGTTTTAATAAAATTACTTCTTAAAAGAATTCCTATAAAAATAATGTCATAAAAGAAAGCCATCCTAAAAAATATAACGAAAAAGGTAGCAAGGTACTTGAAAAAGTACGGGCCGACAAATTGGAAGAAAATCGATGTTCCGGTTATTTGGGTCCAGAATTAGCTACTGAGAAAAAGGCAAGTTCGATTTTTATCCAAGTTCTCGTGAGAAATGGAACGCTCGTACTATTTTTTGGATTAATACGACTTAAGTTTCGCAACTAACGAGGTTTGATTAAAATTAAGGTAAAGTGACCTTGTGTTAAGTGACCTTATCGTTATTTGTCTATTGCCATCAATTTCTTCATGATGGCCTATAAAATTTTCGACTAGGTTATAGTACCAGTGTCGTTTCACTGAGGAGTTACTACCCCTACATCTATCATTTTCATATTAACATTTCATGTTTTTTTTTCTATTAATTATAATCATCGAAGCTGGAACTATGTAACAACAGAAGCAATTTTCATGATTTTAACATCTGTCCTTTTGTTACTAAAATAAATTATATTTTGTTATCCAATTTTTATCAAATACATAATATCTCTCACGAAGTTAGTTAAAAAAAATAAAAAAAAAAACATAATAAGAAAGACAAAAAATAAACAGTGCGGAGCCGACAAATTTAAAGAAAACCGATGTTCCGGTAATTTGAGCGCACAACGAGCCACTGAGAGAAGACAAGGAACATCCATTACAGTTCAATTGGAAGCACAGTTCTCGTGAGAAATCGAACCTTTGTCCTTTTATTGTTTACGTCTCTGGAATCTAAGAAGTTTCGCTTTAGATGATAGATACGTTTAAAATTAACACAGTAAATATGAAAATGATTTTTTATCTAAAGATATATCCATCTTTACTAATATTATAAAGAGGAAAACTTTGTATTTTTGTAAGTTTGTTATTATTTAGCTTAAAAACGACTGAACCGATTTTAAAAATTCTTTCACCATTAGAATGCTGCATTATTTCCGAGTAATATAGGCTAATTTTATTACTGGAATACATAAGGGGTCCTAGCTAAACCTTCAGTAAAATGAGTCAACTTGTAATTAAATTGCATAAAATTTTATTTTAATGCTATGCGCGTCTGCGCGAACGAAGTCGCGTGAGACCTGCTAGTTTATTATGAGGGACTTGCAGAATAAGATGAGTTTTAAACGGTGATTTGCTGACACAGTTGGTCGCTAGTATTATATGATACGTGATAATTAGTATCTCGTCACATTTATCAAATAAGAATACAGCAGATCCACCTCTACCGTTCTATCTGAGATTCGTTACACTGTTTTGAATGACATGTTGGTTAATATCGGTAGAGTTTGCTTTTATTTTTATATAAAAAAAATGTTTACATTCGCTGTTAAGTAAGAAACATCAACAAATATTATTTTTAAGTCACTCTGAACTTTCATAACAATGGCAATCCAATCCACCTAGAAAGAAGCACTTCAATTGGCACTGACGTAAAGGCTTGTTTGACGTCAAAATATTCCACTATCATATCTGACAAAAACGGATGAACAAAGGCAACTA
The DNA here is from genome assembly GCA_949699795.1 of Spicauda simplicius. Taxonomy (NCBI): domain Eukaryota; kingdom Metazoa; phylum Arthropoda; class Insecta; order Lepidoptera; family Hesperiidae; genus Spicauda; species Spicauda simplicius. The sequence goes on along the minus strand of OX453075.1, from coordinate 1,466,231 downwards.
AAAGCGGCATATCATGAAAATATGTGCTCCAGACTCCCGGCGTCTGTGGCTCAAAAGAGACAACATTCAGCAATCCATTTGCGAACAAAGTGACGGAAGAGTAGCACGCTGAGAAAAATTGAATCAGCTGAACAAAAATCCCGACAAAGCTCAAACAACATAGTTCACTGGCCAGATTCAAAACAGGCCCGGATTCTGCTGCCATTTTCAAACATCGTTCGGAAAAACGAAGGAGTGGAAAAAGCCAAAAAAAGTCAAATCCAACTAACATTGTAGCCAGTTCCAAACAAAAAGCAAAAGTTAGGTGGCGTTGTGTTTTAGCCGTTTGTCTGACTGTTGACAAACAGCACGACAAATGAAGCAAGAGAAGATCTATGATTGACTGGACTAGTCAGCAGTTCCAGTACATAATTTGTGTACTGTATTTGGGTACAACCCATTATTGTCCCACTGCTGGTCTTCTCTCAGTATGAGAGAGTTTTAAGGCATAGTCCACCGCGCTGGCCAAGTGCGAATTGGTGGACTTCATACACCTCCGAAAACTTTTTTTTTAAAAACTCTCGGGTGTAAAGGTTTCATCACGATGTTTTCATTCACCGATAAGCAGTGATAATTAATTACTAATATGCACATAAATCAGTGGTGCATGCCTGGGTTTGAACCTCGGACCTCCTGATTGAGAGGGTGAGTTTCAACCATTAGGCTATCACTGCTGAGTATTTAAATCAGTTTAAATATTGTTTAGAACATACATATGTAAGATAATTTTCAGCGCTAAACAAGTTTTAGAACAGTCGAATAAAAATACAAAACAATTAACTTACAAAAAGTTTACCTCATACATACTTAACTAACGGTATAAAGTGTTATTATTATTATAATCGCTTGTGGTGAGACCAGGGTTTTAAAAATAAAAATTGATGGACGTTGTGGCTGCGTCTGTCAAATTTATTGGATGATAAAAGTTGGATGGCAACCCGCAATTCCTGATTGAACGAGCAGTTAAGTTGAAAAATATTTCTGTTAATTTATTTATAGCGAAATAACGGGTTTGTTCTATTAAATTTAATTTAATGCATAGAACAAATTATTTAGATTGAAGTATTCGTATAGAAAGTGCTGTTTTGCAAATATATTTATGACTCAACAAAATTTGCTTGCTATTTGTCCTTTTTAACATCATTCTAATGATAATAAATTTCAGGTTGAAGGGTGTAATAAGACTGATTGAAGTGTCTTATTATAGGTAGAAATATCTGTAATTGAAATCACATAGCATCTGACCAATGATTTAAGACAGGTTAACGATCCATTTAACCAAAATTAAATTAAATTTTAATTTAATTTGATTTTAATTTTATTCCAGAAAAAATGTTTCTTTTCTTTTCTTTATTACTATTGTTATTATCATTTGACTTACTTGTTTCTCGCTCCTTTTTGCAAACAGTCTTCACCTATAAATGTAGTTGCACTTAGTTTTTCCGTATTCTATAATTATGTTATTTTTATATTATAATTGGTGTAAACTATGTAGGTGATCAAAATAAATAAATAAATAAAAGTAAGCTGTGTGCTCATTTCGTTATTTTTATTACCCAAAAAGTGATAGTAAATAACACTCAGTGGCAGTTCAAGAGCTTTACAAGAATCCTCTTATTTTACAACCGCTTGAATCGTTTGTCTGCGCCGCGCTTAGCGAGGAGTGGTTTCGAAGCTTCTGTCTTTTTTCGATTGACCATTTTTCTTCCTACTGCTTTGTTCTTGCTATTGGTTTTTGTTCAACTTTTTTGCCTATTTACTAGTCAGTAAGTATTATAATGAGTATTAATATGAGCAGTGATAGCCTAATGGTTAAAACTTGCCCTCTCGATCGGGAGGTCCGAGGTTCAAACCCAGGCACGCACCATTGATTCATGTGCATATTATAAATTAATTATCACTGCTTTTCGGTAAAGGAAAACATCGTGAGGAAACCTACACACCTGAGAGTTCTTTGAAAAAAAAAGTTCTCGGAGGTGTGTGAAGTCCACCAATTCGCACTTGGCCAGCGCGGTGGACTATGGCCTAAACTCTCTCTTACTGAGAGAAGACCCGTGCCCAGCAGTGGGACAATAATGGGTTGACGACAAGTATTATAATGATGAATTTATTTGTATGTCGTTTTTTTATAGTATCTCGTACAAAGCTACAGATCAGCTGAGGATAGTGCTTATGACTTATTTAGGAATATGTTAAAGGGTGCACCTAGTGGCACATAAAGTTCTAAAATAAGTCTCAATATTCACAATTAATATTTCACATTACTAATCATTGTATAATATTTTAATATCCGCTTCAATCGTTTGTCTGTGCCACTTCGCTTCGAGTGGATTCGAAACTTTTTCATTGGAACGATGTTTTTCTGTTTCATTAATTGTTAAGTTACGTTCGAGTATTCCGATCTTGTTATTTAGTTTGCTTGTATTTTTTCTTTCCTTTACCAACGCAATACATATTTTACTTATATTTTAATAAATAGTTAGTAAATTTTAATCAGAAATATCTATTAAGTTCCTTTAAACTGAGTTTTAGATATAATCAATTTGGTTTAGCATTAAAATGAACTTAGCAAATGACAAATCATAACATAAATAAAATATACTATGTATCTTGCAATCATAAGTATAACAAAAGGTTAGATTAATGCAAGCCTTTGTGAACAAATTATCCTTAGAAAGTTAATCATGTTCTCTATTCAGTCAAAGTAATGTCGAGGTCAATTTTGGTGTAACGTCATCTATAGGTCAATCGATTGTGTAAGCGGACTAAAAATCATTAATTTCTGTCCACTATTCAAGTGTGCCAACATTCGGTAAAAGGGATTTAAGGTCTTGTGTATGCATATTTTACAATTATCTAATAGTTGTTTTTATTTTTGTAGGGAAGCAAAGACTTATGTTTGGTCTTTGATCTTTGATTAAGTTTGAACGTTCAATCGTTAGTAGATCACGTAAAGGATTGAATTTGTTATTACGTGCTAAGTAAACACGCTTCTACTTCCTAAAGGCAGTTATGACATTTTTTTATAAAATTAAGGTAGCATGTTCTGATGACCACCCATGGTCATTTACATAATGTTATACAATATACAGCTTCGTGAATTGGGGGTTCAATTTAAAGTCTATTAAGATGCTAGGAACATGCAAGACAGCTAGATCATTTCTCTGAAACGCAAGAAATGCTTGCTAGAAATAGATGTGGTGATACCTCCTCGGTCAGACCACATCATTTTGCAAACTCTAAGTGTTCCAACTTAAATGCAAACTTTGCAGACGGTACAACCCTTTTTTTGTAGACCGAGATAACATTTTCACACGTAATTCTGCTAGTAATATTTTAGTAGCAATGTTAAATTGGTACATCTTGATCGATAGTAGAAAAACTCGTAACAATCAACCCCTTAGGTATAGCGGTGGATTTGGTGATTTTCAGGTGAAATTCTAAGTCCATTTCCACTTGATTATAGATCTCAGATCGATGTTAGGTTATTGGTACATTAATCGCATAATATGTACGGCAGGTCTTTAGTTATTTGTAATTTAGCTTATATATGGACTTATATATTGTTTAGCTTATTTTTGTACATGTGGGCTTACCTATAAACAACTGCATAAAAGTCAGAGTTTTTCAGAAGAAGCCTCTATATTCTCGAGAACAAACCCTGACTATTACGGTTAAAACTTTACAAAACGTTACCATGTAAAAAAAAATTTTGTAATTATATTAAAAAAAAAAATGGATATAAATAAGAAAAAAGACAAACCCGCTGAGTTTCTTGCCGGATCTTCTCAGTTGAGGTCGTATTCCGATCCGGTGGTAGTGTAAGAAAAAAATGTATCTGACAATTTGTAAGTGCCCCTGTAGGCCTATACAAAATAAAGACATTTCATTTCATTTCATTTCACCACATTCCAACGGGTATATACTGCTAAATCACGTAATTCGCATATAAGTCAGTCCTAACAGTTAAACTCCAAGATCATTAGTTTTTGGTCTACTCGGCCATTTGTCAAACTCGCCGCCGGTTACGATAGACCGTAACTTGTAACATAAGGAATCCGGACTGAAATTTAATTGCTCGAATTGTTTCCGTTCGGAACGGACAGTGGAACTTCTTGCCTAGAAACTTTGATTGGGAAGTTACTGTGTGGCTGAATTCGGTTTGATCAGATTGCGCTTGCCATATAGAAGTCATGCGATGATAATGTCATGCAAGTCTACATGCATTATAATCCAGTGCTCTGCATGAACAATCGAACAATTCAAATTTTAAAGTTAAATATGTCGTTTTCGTCTTATTATATTGTTTTTGACAACTTGGTGTTCTAATTCTAGTGTGGTTAATAGATTTTAAATTTATTATTATTTTTACTTCATTCATTGAAAGATTGAATGGCACTGTTTAAGTTTTACCTGACTCTCGTGTAAAACTAGCGTTATTTATGCAAAGCGGTATGTGCTTAATCGTCCATTTTGCGATTTCGGTGGTACCTATCTACCTAAGATGTAACGGTAACTGACTTTGACTAACGTACATAGCTTTTTTCTTGGTAGCCCTTCGGACAATCTCATTTGGAATTAATTACAGATATTAATGGATGGCTATACCTAACTACTTATTATCAGATAAACAGCATGATCACGTGTTACATTTTTAGGCCTAACTCTGATTCCTCAAAATCAGCTATACATCATAGTAATACAGTGAACAACAACCTTGAACTTTACGTTACATATTTGATTATAACATAACGGTCTCAAAATGTTTCAACCAGCCCACTCATAGACAATATCATTAATAATATTCCTAACATATTTTATTTGAACCCTGACAACATTACTTAACTGAATTACTGGTAAAAATACCGTTTTTCGTGATGAGAAAGAAATCTACCCATCAGATTTTAACATCGATAACGCTAAATAGATTCGATAGAACTTCGGAGTCAGATTAAATCTTTAAATACCTATTGATGGTTTTATTTTTAATTGGCTAAAGGTTGAAATGTCAATAGATTAGGATCTTCAGCACGTATTTAGTGATGACAGAACTTTTAGATCTTAATGTGATCTTGTGGTTTTTGGTACATTCGTAATTAGATACGTTCCTCGATGTTTTATGCATATAATATGCATGTAACTTGATTATTATTATATGGAATATGGGTGTTAATTAATTGGTGACAAGTTGGGAGAATGAGATTGGTTCTACCGGGGAAGTACCACCACCACACTTATCTCTAGAACAAAGTTCTTTCGATCGGTGGAAGGGTTTATGGAACTTTTTATGATGCGACCATCGCAGCCCTCGGTGTAGTATTGCATCAGCGATTGACGTTAGATAAAACCTCTGTTCAATATGAAGTTACTTGTACGAACTGGTTCTACCACCTAAGAAAAACAGCTTATCAACAAACCATTGCTAAATATAGGCCTGCTATTAAAAAGGGGATTTACACAGTTATATACATCCATAGAGGCCTTTAGATAACTACATATATTATTATTGTACGGATAAATTTTCCATCGTGATATTTTATAAGGTCCTATATTATTTACTTTTAAGGTTTTGTTGTAAGTTATAAAAACATCATTTTTATGGATACACCTTTGTCAGACATAATTTGAAGCAGCTTTAAAAACAAAACGACATGTTGAATCCCACGGACAGTCGTTAAAACATGTTCATAATACTTTATGAGGGCAATTACAGAACAAAATAAAGTATTTTGTATCTATTAATGCATAATGACGACAGTAATAAAAAGAAAAAGTAAACATCGGTAAAGCGCGTTGGTTCCAGCGCATAGTGTTCCGTACAGATTATGCATGAAAACCATTCAAGATATTATTTTTGTTTAGTCTTTTTACTAACCTTAATATTTTTTGGAACGAAGTTCCTTATAACGCGTTTCGAAGGAGGCTAGACGGAAAAGGTTCAGACGAAAAGTTGTCACGACACTTTTTGCTATAGTGTAGTAAGCCGCGCGGCGTGCGCATGTTTTTTTATTTTCAATTATTTTCAATTGATTTATGTGGGCGCTGGTAGTCCAACTACATATTATATTAAGGTGTACTCAGAAACAATACTTAGAAGATTTTTTTAAGTTTTACAAAGTAAACAATCAGCTTACATATTGGCCTTAGTTATACGTTTTAAAATTCGTTCAGCGAAAATACAATAAAACCAAAAAACAATCCAAAACCGGTGGTCGAACCAGTGTAGTTCGAACGGTAGTACCACCGCCTCACCTATTTCCAACGTGAAACATTTCTTGCGTTTCGAGGGAAGGGTGCGGTTGCCGGCACACTTTTATATGAGTCGGCCATCTTAGTCCTCAGGAGTAGCAACAAATCTGTGATTGACTTCAGATAGAACCCATGTTCTATTTAAAGTTGCTCACCGATATCCATGGGCAGCAGTGGCCACTTACCATCAGGTGGACTGCTTGTGCAACATGCTCGTTTGCTACTTCAATCAGATAAAAAAAGCATTTAAATGTTTTCGTGGAACCCAAAAATCATACATTACGGCCGCCCCGGTATTTGACACCCACGTGCTTATTATTTTCGACTTGGCCCAAAAGATACACGTATAATGTTTGAAGTTCAAAAGGTTTGTAGGGCCTGACAATCGAAGAGTGTGGGTTAGACCGCTTTAGTTATTTCCGGTGTTACATATAATGCTTTCTTAGACATTTATGCCGTAGAGTTTTGTTGACTTTACGGTGATGATTTTTTTAAATACTTCTCCCTTCTTATTCGATATTTTAAAAAGCAAATACAAAATAATAATTTTCTATATTATTGTAGACGACCCCCGTGGTGGAGCGGTTACCATATCGGTCTGACGCGCAATGGGTCCTGGGTTCGATTCCCGGCCAGACAGGTATCTATGATGAGTTTAGATTTGTGTTCTAGGCCTGGGTGTTTTGTCCCTGTAGTTCCGGGACCAGAATAGGACTACGGTACCCTCTGCCTGTCGTAAGAGGCGACTAAAAGAGGCTTCCGGGGTTGCGGGCGGGAAGAGTGGGAGCTCGACCCGTCCGGCCAAGCGACCCCGGGAAGGACGGTGGCATGTGTGGTTGCATGCTGCCGTAAAAACCAGTAGGTGCGGTGAGCAGTTCACTCCCACCAGGGAAGAGCCCGATGGGGCACACGCTGAGGACTCCGGCGGCGGACAATCGGAGTTCCCGGAGTCCTCTTCGCAGCATCGAGGTCGGCCACCGGGGGGGTTTTAGTGCGGTAAGAATCCCACATAACCCGCGTCGCTCCCACGACGTCGGGTACTTTTTGAAAGTTTCCCCCTCGAAAACAAAAAAAAAAAAAAAAGGCCTGGGTGTTTATATATTCGTCTTTTGTGTGTCCATGGTACCCACGACACAGGAGAAAAACCTAGTGTGGGGCTATGAGTGTAGAAAGCGTGTTTGTTTGTTTTTTTTTTATTGTACCTAAATTAACACAGTAACACACTGTTTTTTTCTAAATTCCAAATCTTTTTAGAAGAACCTCTGATTCTCTGATTAACGATAAAGAGGCTGATTTTTATCCATGAGCCTACCAAATTATGTTTAATAAATTACCTCATAATCGTTATTACATTCAGAAAAGTCTTTTATTATTAATATGGTCTGATTCCAAAGGATATATTTAAAATCTATCAATAGAACTGCTTGATTTCGATTGGTCTATGCTCATCCCATTAGTCGAAAAAAAATCGTTTGAGAAACAAATATTAATTTTTTTCTCAATATCATAAACATATATTTCTCAATATCTTACTCAATATCTTATAGCCTTTTTACATTATAACATAGGTAAGTAGGTAGGTACATACTTGTACTAAATCCTCTGTACATCTTGATATTAATATCATAGGAAAAAGAATCTTCAAATAAAAAGCACAATATGTATTTTTAAGGTTATTAATATATTTTCCATCCTTATTAGTAGAAATACAGGTCGTATCTTTTATAAAACAATTCAGTCTGTCACAATTGAAATGCTAAGTACTTACAAGTACTATCATCAAACTATCACTTGTCAACGTATTAATAGTACTAAGCCGAACAATTGTATGACACTTATCTCTGAATACTATCGTGTAGTATTGTTAGAATGTTATCTCATAAAGATACATCTCAGACGCGGCGATTCAAACGCCGTATAAACGCTGCGTTATTTAGTTGTTTGCTTTCTAAATGTGTTGTAGTTACTTTACTGTGATAAAGAGAAATGAAGAATCTTATTTTTTTATATAATCACTACATAGTATAAATCAAAGTCGCTTCTCGCTGTCGATCTCTATGTATGCTTAGATCTTTAAAACTACGCTATGGTATTACTTCCGTTTTTTAATAGATAGAGTGATTTAAGAGGGAGGTTTTTAAGTACATGTATGATGACCCGCGTGGCGGAGCGGTTACATTACCGGTCTGACGCGCAATAGGTCCCGGGTTCGATTCCTGGCCAGACAGGTATCTGAATGATGAGTTTAGATTTATGGTCTGGGTGTTTGTGTATTCGTCTTGTGTGTATCCATGGTACCCACGACACAGGAGAAAATACTAGTGTGGGGAAAATATGAGTGTAGAAAGCGTGTATAATATAGTAGAGATAATAGATTTTGACTTTTAGGCGGAACGAAGTTCGCGGGGTCCACTAGTGAGATTATAAATAGCTTAATGAGAAATTAATCAATACAATTTTTTTGTGAGCACTTAAGTAGGCGGACTACTTTTGCATGTAAATGATAACTGAACTATTACCATTTGAGAACATTCATTGAGAACAAAACTATTAAGCAGAAAGGCGCTCAGTTACATCGTGTACACATTGATGATTGTTCAATGATTAGATCTTACTTTTGGGATTTAAGTAAAGTAGTTAAGTTTGATATCACTTTTGTATTTATTTCTTTGTAATGGCGTAGATTATAATGAAATGAAATGAACATTCTTTATTTTGTATTGGCATACGGGGACAATTACAAATTGTCAGTTATATTTCTTTTTTCTTACACTACCACAGGATTGGAACACGACCTCAAGTAAGAAGATCCGGCAAGAAACTTAGCGGGTTTGTCTTTTTTGCTAATTTTATCTGTTTTCTTTTTAATATAATTACAATCATGTTTTTAACGTGGCATAGTATAGGATAATATAGTTATTATAACTTATTAACATTATTCATAATAGCTATATTATATTATTATCTATTACAGATCATTGATTCCTAAATAATATAGACGTATAATAGCTTAAAACGTTACATTCATACATCAGCACAATAACATATTATACGATATCTACGATATTCATGGCAATAATTATTTAACTATCCTTTCAACAGCTTAGTTTCCAATTAATGATAGTAACATTATATTCTATTCTACAGCTTACAAAACGCTCTGTGCAAAGCGCCCTAAATTCAAGCATCGAAATGTCGTATCACCTCTAACTATGCTAATTGTTCGAACAAGGCATACAAGAGGATTATGTCTTAACCAGTCATATTGAGCGTGCACGCAATAACAGAGTCAAAGCAATTGAGATGAGGACCATTGTTCCGTGAACGCAAATGTAAGGGTACTTCAGAGAGAACGATAATCGGCTTACTAATCGATATTATAATAGGCAACCGACAATAAGAATACACGCTGTATATAGGGTCGTTGTATACGGTGTCATTAGTACGGGTTGTGTCTAACGGTAATTGTTTTCGTTTTTAAACACGTCATGACGAAAACGTAAACGTATGTATATGGCAAGTATACGTTTGTCGTTTCGGTTATACAACACAATGTACTTTGCAGTGATGGGCGAATACGTAAACAATAATCGTATCGCGATATAAACGCGATGAACTCCTACTAAGCCACAACATCCTTAGTATGAGTTTATTATGTTTTCTCATGACTAGCATTCTTCACGACGACACGCGTGGCGCAGCGGTTACCATACCGGTGGGCCAGTGGGTCCTGGGTGCGATTCCCGGCCAGACAGGTACCTGAATGATGACTTTAGATTCTTGTTCTGGGTCTAGGTGTTTGTGTATTCGTCTTTGTTTTAAAGAATTTTCTTGACATTGCCCATATATTGTACTTTACATTGCACGTTCACATTTCTGTTTCGGTCATACAATACACACACACTTTCTACAGTCATAGCCCCACAGTAGAATTCTCTCCTATGTCGTGGATGCCATGGACATACAAAGACGAATACACAAACACCCAGACCGAGAAGAGAAATCTAAATTGATCATTCAGATACTTGCCGGGCCAGGACTCGAACCTAGAACTCATTGCGTGTCAGACCGGTACGGTGACCGCTCCGCTACGCGCTTCCTCAATACAGTGCTACTTTTCAGTGACGGATCAAAACGTAACAAAACGTTCTAAAGGTAGTACCAGTGTAGTTCAACCGGGGAGGTACCACCGCCACACCTATTTCTAACGTGAAGCATTCCTTGCGTTTCGATGCAAAGTTGTGGTTGCCGGGACACTTTTATATGAGGCGACCATCCTAGTCCTCGGGAGTAGCAACGCATCTTTGATTAACTTCAGATAGAACCTATGTTCTATGTGAAGTTGCTTACAGATGTCCATGGGCGGCAGTGACCACTTACCATCAGGTGGACTGCATGCTCGTTTGCTACTTCATTATTATAATAAGGTCGTTTAGAGGAAACATAATAAACTCGTACTAAAACTCAGATTAGGTTTTTTAAGAGTTGTGCTTTGTTATCATTATTTCGCAATAAATTCTTCTAAGTTGTCTTCAGTAAATCGTTTTTTGTTTGATCTCAATGCGATCCATTTTATTTTATGTCAAGTGGTTTCCGATCCATCATCGTCAGTCGATAACTGTCCAGTTTAGTGTGGGATTGTTATTGATTGGGACTAGTTTCATGGCTCAAGTTAAAAAAAAAAAATGTTTTTACAATATCATATTCTAGACTCCACACTTGAGCTTACACACAAGGACGTATATTATGACTACTGGAAAAGTGCAAACAAAAGAACGCGGTCAGACTCAGAAATCAAATTCGTAGCTTATCATTGTTTCATGAGTTTACAACCATAATAAAAAAAATGTATTTATTTACACTGTAAGGTTCAAATATAAAAAAAAAAAACATTAGTTTATTCTAGCAATGAGTATTTTCTGTTTGTGTTAATCTACAATACTAGATCATAACCAATGTATGTGTCCCTGTGGTTCCGGGATCAGAATAGATCTACGGTATCCCCTGCCTGTCATAAAATTCGACTAAAAGGGGCTTCCGTGGTTGCGGGCTGCTAGAGTGGGAGCTAGAACCGTCCAGCCAGGCGATCCCGGCAAGGACGGTGGTATGTATAGTCGCATATCGTCGTAAAGACTAGATGGAACGGTGGGCCCAGCCGCCCAACTGAGAGGAGCCTGATGTAAGGTAAACAATAACAAGCACACATACATCCTCATGACATTTTGTATTTATAATATTAATAAGACCTTATGATGACAGCATGACAAATACACCTTAGAAGTTGTACCTCTACTCAGTGTTAGCAAAAAGCAATGCTCATCTATGGATTGCAGCCAAAATGTATCTGCTCCATTAATCTCACCCAATTTCAGCAAAAACATTACTGTTGACGCACTAACTATGAAGCAGTTAAGCAACTAGAAGTTGGTGTAAGTGCGCCATTATACAGGATGAATGGCTCAAATAAAGTTGCGAGAATTTCTTGCGGTGCTCAAGACTCGAGTATCGCAAAATCTTAAAATATCTATGACTTACAGAAAAATCCGAGGATAGTTTTTGTTTAAAAGAGTAATAAAAATACATACATACTCATCAACTTTCGTACTTATAATATTAATAAGATATTATGAAGACAGCATGACAAATACACCTTAGAAGTTGTACGTCTACCCAGCGGTAGCAAAAAGCAATACTCATCTATGGATCGCAGCCAAAATGTATCTGCTTCATTAATCTCACCCAATTTCAGCAAAAACATTACTGTTGACGCACTAACTATGAAGCAGTTAAGCAACTAGAAGTTGGTGTAAGTGCGCCATTATACAGGATGAATGGCTCAAATAAAGTTGCGAGAATTTCTTGCGGTGCTCAAGACTCGAGTATCGCAAAATCTTAAAATATCTATGACTTTTACTCTCCGAAGAAATAATTGTAATCTAATATTGGTTATTTAGTAACAAGTTAATTTTTTTAATTAAAAAATCAGTAAATTAAAATTTTAAAAAAATATTGAAGACTAGAGAATCATTAAACTACGTATGAGTTTTATTATTATTATTATATATTCGAAAAAAATACTATATTAAATAAAGATATCCATTATGTTTTAAGAAGTGATGTCTATAGAAGAAATTGATTTCAACTAGATGCCTATATCCAGTACTCGAGTACTCGAGTATTAAGTTTTGACACCTACATGACTAATCTAATCCAATTTCAACAATAACTTTATTTCTGGCGTTTTAACAATTAGACAACAAAAAATAAACGACTGCAACAAAGTCATCACTGCTTGAGTATCTAATTTGGAACCTACTTGACCAATCTAATCCAATTTCAAAAATAACTTTATTTCTGACGTTCTAATAATTAAACAACAAAAAATCAACGGCTGCAACAAAGTCATCTTGAGTATCGAATTTGGAACCCACTTGACTAATCTAATCCAATTTCAACAATAACTTTAATGTTGACATTCTAACTACGAAGCAGTAGAGCAACTTGAAGTTAGTGTAAGTGAGCCATTAAGGAGAATGAATGGGTTAGATAAAGCTGCTAACGCTGCTTGCTGTTCTCATGACTCGAGATAACTAGAGCCAGGTTTATAATAAAAACATTTTTTTAATTAATGTGCTAGAGGAAAAATGTAGTTTAATATATGTATAGCATATTTATCAGAATCAGCGGGATTCTGACTCTGGCCAAAAGGGCATCAGATGTCGTTATGCATGCACATCTCCTGAGGGACTCTCTCTTAGGACGTGGCTGGCGTTTAAATCATCACCGGTCACCACTTTTTTTTCTAAAATATTGTCCGTTTTAAAAAATAACTATTACTGATTTGCAGTTAAGTATACTTAGTGAGGACACCAACTACCCTAAGATCTCTTGAAGAAAAAAGTTTTCAAAAGTGTGTTAAGTCTACCAACTCGCACTTGACCAGCGTGATGAACTGAGGCATCTTCCGATATCAACTGCGGTCAACCCGTATTCCAGACACCGTCTTTTTGGCAAAGTCGCCAATAGAGCAAGCCAGTAATTATTAGACCTTGTACCTTGAACCTTGCCCAGTAATGGACCTCAAAAGGCTTGTGAATAGTCACTGTTACCCAAAAATCTTCACTACTTCATATAATAATAGATACCTAACAGCTTTGACCTTAAAGGTTGTTACATATACTGTATTCCTTCATATAGATGTTTTTCGTCGCAAAATTGACAACAAATTTACATCTATGCGTAATCCTTCTTTATACATTTTCGGGATGAGCCTATCAAATATTCGCATACATTGATACCACATGACATTGATAAATTAGAAAGTACAGAGCCTGCTCTCATCGCTCATCGTTAATGTGAAGACGAGTAATTTGTAAGGTACATATAGATAGGTATCTAATGTATAAACTTGTCACCCAAATAAGTATACATTGATTTTTTCAAGTATTATGTTGCAAACGAGCATGTAATTCATAATTAATAAAAAATATTTTATTTTTATCACGCCAACAGCTTATCAAACAAGACTTATGAACTATATCATTTTACATCTAAATACAACTATTCTATGTATGTAAACCAATTATAAGAGTGTTCAATTTATATAAAAGACATCTTATTATTTATTTTAATTAATTTTAATTTTAATATAATTTAATTATTTATTTTAATTAATATGTCGTCAACCCATTATTGTCCCACTCTTGGTCACGGGTCTTCTGTGGGAATGAGAGAGTTATAGGCCATAATCCACCGCGTTGGCCAAATGCGAATTAATTAATATGCTAACAGATATTTGTGATGTACTCAAAAATATAAAATACTAGGGCATTAATTATACATTAGCAAATTTGTTAGCTTGTTTTTCAAAGCAAGGCTTGTGTCATGAAAGATGGTCAATGTCTTCGTCTAATGCACATACTTGGTTGTATTCATCACAAATTATTGGTAGGGTCGAATATTTAAAAAGTTTGGTTTTACTTAAAGGGATATGAAATATTTTATAAGTTGTCATTGCTGCGCATGGACATGCAGACACGGGTTCTAGTCATAATGAGAGGAGGTCAGGCCATAGTCCACCACGATGGCCAAGTGTGAATTGGTAGACATAACACATCTTTGAAAAATATTTTTTAGAGAACACTTTGATGTTTACTTTTCCTTAGGATATTTTCCATTAACGTATTTCGCGAAAATTTTTAGTACGCAGCTAGAATCAGCAGTGCATGTATGAGATTCGAACCTCGGACCCTTAAATGAAAAACCTACTTTCAACTATAAGGCTATCACTGCTCTCTTACCTATTCGTTTTACTTTCGTTAGAACTGACAGACAACAAAATACATATATTTTTGGTTTCGTGCAAGTAAACAACACTTAGAGAGCCTTTTATTCACTATTTACTATTTCCTCCTGTGGTATTCCCAGCGTTATGACATGGGGTTCTTCAAAAAAGGTGCGAAAGGAGCTCTCCTTCAAAGCCGGCGATGCATTGGCGACTTTTCTGGTGTTGAGAATTTGACTACTTTCCAACCTTAACCATTTCCATAGGCGACGGTGACTACTTTCCAACAGGTAGCCCGTCTGCCTTATCGTTAGGTTAAAGTAAAAAAAATACAGAAAAATATTTAATGTCCGTAGTCTATTATAGAATTTATTTTGTTTATTTTACAGTTTTTATCACAAATCTTATGTAAAACTCAAAGTTGAACCCACGAAAAAAATATTCAACATCTAGGTATGCTTTTAAGATACTTTATTGTATATCTCATTTGAAAATTAATTTAAAACACTGAAGATCTACATAAATATATCGAGAAAGTACTCTTCAGAGATAATGGGATTCAAGGGAAAAACAAATAAAAGTTCCAAATTGTAAGATTTCTTCTGTTCAGTGTAAATTTTTCATCTCGATAAATTAATATTATGTAAGTATGGACACCTTGTAATAACTTTTTATGAGCGTTTTCCGTTTTGAGCATTTTGGAATATCAGTCAGTTGTAATGTTTAACGATCTTCAATCATTATTCTTGTCCCGCGTGGCCGAGCGGTTACCATACCGGTCTGACGCGCAATGGGTTCCGGGTTCGATTCCCGGCTAGACAGGTATCTGAATGATGAGTTTAGATTCTGGGTGTTGTTGTATTCGTCTTGTGTGTGTCCATGGTACCCACGACACAGGAGAAAATCCTAGTGTGGGGCTATGAGTGTAGATTCTTCTTCTTTGCCGACTGCTTTAGCAGTAGGAAATATGTCGCAAGAAACTAATATAATCAGATCGTGCTTTTGATCAAGAGAATCTGGATACCTGATACCGAATTTTTAAAATCTTCTGAGAACGGATTTTTAAATTTTATTAGCGGTGAACCTCAAGGAACTAAGTATAAAAGCGAATATTTAAGCTACACACGAATTTATAGGATAGAAAACATTTATTACTATTTTTTTTAAATGATGCGCAACTTTTATATTAACAAATTTATAAGTGTGAGTATATACGACTATAGTAATAATAATTGTCCACCAATTCGCACTTGGCCAGCGCGGTGGACTATGGCCTAAACTCTCTCATTCTGGGAGAAGACCCGTGCCCGGCAGTGGGACAATAATGGGTTGATGCGAATAATAATTGTATGATTTAAATTAAAACAACCTAACATGTCAGTCCATATAAGTATCTAATCACTATAGAGTAGACCATGAAGATGAAATTGAACATGAAGCAATGATTCTAAGGTAAATTTTACGGACAAACAATGTTATAATGACTACATCAATTGAATTTCGTTTTAATAAAATTAATAAATATCACAGCCGGGATAATATATCAACTAATATTAATATATCACTATTTACTGTATTTATGTTCCCAACGTATAATTCGCTGATCAATCCTGTGGCACATTCTTGTATAATAAAGTAGTTAAGGATTTTTTTATCACATCGAAGTAGCAATCAGCTTGCAGTTTTCCTGATGGTAAGCAGCCATTGCTGTCGATGGATTTGTAAAAACCTTTATTTACACAAGGGTTCTATCTGAAGTCAATCACATATAGATACTGCTCCCAAAGACTAGGTTAGTAACTCCATATAAAAGTGAGCTAAAAAAGACTCTTTCATTACCATGTAAAAAAACATGATTGTAATTATATAAAAAAATAAAAAAATGGATATAAATAAGAAAAAAGACAAACCCGCTGAGTTTCTTGCCGGATCTTCTCAGTTGAGGTCGTATTCCGATCCGGTGGTAGTGTAAGAAAAAAAAATGTAACTGACAATTTGTAAGTGCCCCCGTAGGCCTATACAAAATAAAGACATTTCATTTCATTTCTTCCACCGAAACACAATAATACATGTGGCAGTAGTACTTTTCCGGTCGAACCATATACATACTTTCTACCTTGCAAGTTAATGAATTCTCCTCCTTTTTCTAAGGGCAGTGATAGTTGCAATCAAGGCAAATAAAATAACTTTTTTTATATCATTAAAGTAGTAAAAAACATGCAGTCTACCTGGTGGTAAGTGGTCACTGCCGCCCATGGACATCTGTAATCAACTTAGAACATATGTCTATCTGAAGTCAATCACAGATGCGTTGCTACTTCCGAGGAATGAAATGGTCGCCTCATATAAACGTATATATATATTTTTTTATTTTACTGAAGTAGCAAACGAGCATGCAGTCCACCTGATTGTAAGTGGTCACTGCCGCCCATGAACATCTGTAAGCAACTTCATATAGAACATAGGTTCTATCTTAAGTCAATCACAGATGCGTTGTTACTTCCGAGGATTGAGATGGTCGCCTCATATAAAAGTATATAACTATTTCCTCTACCTTCACCAGTTACTCGTCATTCTTGTCGACCGTGAATTCTATGTGAGAAACTAGACGTAAGAAAGCCGGCGCAGCGAAATGCAGTCTCTAATCAGAATCAAGCGTGCCTAACCAGATTGCATTACTGCATCCTGCTTATGAAACGATATTAAATCTACTTCAAATATTTTATCTTACAAGGTGGTAGAACCAGTGTAGTTCGACCGGGGAAGTACCACCGTCACACCTATTTCTAGCGTGAAGCATTTCTTGCGTTTTTCGATAGAAGGGTGTGGTTGCCGGCACACTTTTACATGAGGCGACCACCATAGTCCTCGGGAGTAGCAACGCATCTGTGTTTGATTTCAGATAGAACCCATGTTCTGTATGAAGTTGGTTACAGATGTCCATAAGCGGCAGTGACCACTTACTATCAGGTGGACTGGCATGCTCGTTTGCTACTACAGTAAAATAAAAAAATAAAAAAAATATGTTTGCCCCGTTCATATCTTGGATGAGATAAAACAAATAGTGTGTCGTCGTCAACCCATTATTGTGCCACTGCTGGGCACGGGTCTTCTCTCGAAATGAGAGAATGCGAATGCCAAGTGCGAATTGGTGGACTTCACACACCTCCTAGAACTTTTTTTTTTAAAGAACTCTCGGGTGTGTATGTTTCCTCGCTATGTTTTCCTTCACCGAAAAGCAGTGATAATTAACTTCTAATACGCACATAAATCAGTGGTGCGTACCTCGGACCTCCCAAGTTTCAACCATTAGGCTATCACTGCTCAATTATGTGTGCACGTTGGCATATTTCTTCGTTTATTCTTGTGAATACGTTTTAAATTGAGTGGAAAATATGGTAGCTCCTGTCTCTCTATTGAAATCTATTGGTACGTATAAGAGTAGCGGCAAACATTCTTCCATCGAAACGCAAGAACTGATTCACGCTTGAAATAAGTGTGCAACGGTACCCTACCGGTCAAACTTTTTTTAAGGTTGAAGTAGCAAACGAGCATGCAGGCCGCCTGATGGTATGTGGTCACTGCTGCCCATGGACTTCTGTAAGCAACTTTATATAGAACATGAAGTTCTATCCAAAGTCAATTGCTGATGCGTTGCTAATCCGGAGGACTAAGATGGTCGCCTTATATAAAAGTTAGTTACACTTTTATATCTAACTAATCTAAGATTTTTACCAAATTTTATATGCTTATTCAGTAGGTCTGAGAATCGGCCAACATCTATTTTTCATACCCCTTAAGGGTTGTCCACCCTTAACATTTATTTTTATTTTTTATATGGCAAAACAACGTTTGTCGGGACAGCTAGAATAATATAAAATTTCCATGTCACAATGTTAGTTACCGTACTCCTTCGAAACGGCTTGACCGATTTTTACCAAATTTTATATGCTTATTCAGTAGGTCTGAGAATCAGCGAACATCTATTATGCATACCCCTTAAGGGTTGTCCACCCTTAACATTTTTTTTCTTTTTTATATGGAAAAACATCGTTCGCCGTGTCAGGTAGTAACGGTATATAAATACACTGGTTTTACCATTAAGTACGTTTATTAGTGAAATGATTTTAAAATTACATACTAACAAGTGTATCGTAATGCTGAACAATCATAAATCCCCTATATTTAAGCAAATTGCCCGTACCTAACTCAATTGATCAGTTGTATCGGTAATTTAGCAATAGCAATGGTGCGGCAGCCTCTGTGATCTTATTGTTGCCTTCGGCAGTCTGCTTAGTCAATGCTTATTAGCATGATTTATGTGTAAATACTATATTACATACACACAGGACTGCTTATCTTACGCAAAAGTAGTTTTAAACGTTTTACGCTGTAAGAGGCTTGGTTATGGCATCTTTGTTTGTCACTGCTATTCCTTCTTATTTTTAACTAACTTCAAAAAGAAGTATTTTGTGTAATGTTTCCACGATGGCTCCATCGATTGAGTTGATACAAACCAAAATTTATTTAAATTATGTTTAACTTCGTTGTGTCCTAGAAAAGTCGGTCGTATGTATTCTACGCTATTTTTTTTACTCAATTGAGTCAGGAAAGTAATGAAATTCATATGCACACGCTATATTAGTACATTTTATCACTAACTAGTTGACCCGGCGAACTTCAAGTACAGAACTTCTTCGCTTAAAAGTCAAAAATGTATCAGTGTTTCTCTACTATATAATACATGTATTATACACACAAACCTCTTGAATCACTCTACATATTTAAAAAAACTGCATTAAAATCCGTAACGTAGTTTTAAAGATCTAAGCATACATAGGAACAGACATCGGGAAGCGACTTTGTTTTATACTATGTAGTGATTATTGTGTATTTTTTTAAATAAAGTGATACTGACTTATTCAACTCAAAGCTCCGCCTTTCACAAGATTCGCTAGATTAGATAGTTTTAACCCAGGAAAAAAACCTCACGAACGATGAAAGGGTAAAGCTTTTTCTAGTTTCAAAATTTTCATTTTTTAAAATCAGTTTTCTCTTTTGAAACAAGAAATCAATAATTTACGTAATTGCAGTCAGGTTTTTGTTTTAATAATATGACATTAATACATATTTCTTAACATCAGTGTCTCAATAAACATGTTCAATGTCTTACTTTTCAAAACATTCAATGATCAACCCTAGGCAAGCCTATTCGAGTTTCGGTGTCGATGTGTATTAGTTCGAACGCCCGAAGTCACGTAGCGTAATTGGTCATTTTATCAGCATTTTCTAGCTAATGGACACCTTGTTAGCACTAGCCGTTTAGTCAATCATTGCTCAATGGGCAATAACTGTGTAATAATGTATTATCGTTTCATGGACATAAATTCTCTTTTGAACATGAGCTTACCATGAACTGCAAGTCTTTTAGCTTATCAGGTGGTAAAACCAGTCTACCAATTCGCACTTGACCAGCGCGGTGATCTATGGGCTAAAACTCTCTCATTCTGAGAGAAGACAGTGCCCAGTGGGACAATAATGGGTTGACAAGAAAACCAGTGCATATCGACTGGGAATGTACCACCGCTTCAGTCATTTCTAATGTTAAGCAGTTCTTGCGTTTCGGTGAAAGGAAATGGTTGCCGGTGCACTTTCATATAAAGCGACCATCACAGTCCGCAGGAGTAGTAACACATCTATGAGTGTTTTCTATCAAGATTAGTGAGACAACCCTCTGGAGCGTATCGGATCTTAGCCGCTATGTTTCTTAAGCGCTTACTGCACTCTAGTATACCAAGGTATATATTTGTCAACGTGGTAGAACCAGTGTAGCTCGACCGGGGAAATACCACCGCCACACCTAATTCAAGCGTGAAGCATTTCTTGCGTTTCGCTAGAAGGGTGTGGTTGCCGGCATACTTTCACATGAGGCGACCATCATAGTCCTCGGGAGTAGCATCTGTGATTGACTTCAGATGGAACCCATGTTCGTTATGTAGTTGATTACAGATGTCCATGGGCGACAGTGGCACTTACCATCAGATGGACTGCATGCTCGTTTGCTACTTCAGTCAAATAAATAAGAAATAAAAAAAGCGACCATCACAGTCGTCAGGAGTAGTAACGCATCTATGATTGACTTCCATCATGATTGGTGAGACAACCATCCGGAGCATATCTGATCTTAGCTGCTATGTGTCTTAAGCGCTCAGTGAACTGTAATATACCAGTATCTGCGGTTTTAAAAGCCTTTGCCTCAAATGCTATGAATTTTTTGCCAAATGGGTGATTTGTTATAGTTACTGGATACAATCAGTTATGACTAAGAAGTTAAATTCATAGATAGAAATACGCCCCCTTATAAAATGGCACAGCTAAGTGAACTGAATGCCGCGGGCTGACAACGCGATCAGAGTGGTTTGGAAGGCAAATTGCTATCACACTTACAGTGTGATGGTCAATTTGTGCCTACATGATGCTCACAATACCTCAGGGGCTTATTAGTGTTAACAATATCAATGATATATACAGAATAAAAATGTTTATTGGTTACAGCTTTTGGTAATTATATATTGAAATCATTGTTTCCCAACATCTCTTGAAATCTTAATGAGTTTGTAAGCTGTAATCTAACAAGTTGATTAAAGGAAGATAGGAAATTAGTTTAAAAAAAATATTCAAAAAAGGATACTATTATCATATCAAGAATATTATCAAGATAGAGAAACGTGACGAACATATGAATACATAAGAAAATACACCTTTAAAAGCAGTTTTATCGCTCGGCAGCGAGTTCTTCGTAACCTTTGTAAAGAGGACGTAAAAAATGCTATCAACAATCAAAAGTAAAATAAAGATGGTAAAAATATAACCTTTACAAAGCTGCTAAAACTATATACTTTTCAGTACATTAATACTGTAGGATATTAATGCATTCAATAGCACCATAATAAATTTACAAAGACAAAAAATATTTGGTACACGTAGAAAACTACAAAAATAATATTTTTGTGTACCTTAATACTGTAGAATATTATATTCCATAATACCGTAATGAAAATAAATTAATAGTTACAAAAAATATTCGTCACTTTTAGAAAGCTACAGAAATTAAATTTTTCAATACCGTAATACCGCAGGATACTTTTGACACTGATATACTGATTAAGTCAAGACCAATTTATCCCAGCCTTCTATTTAAAGTGTTCATTACTTCGAGGGTCCGATGGCTTGAACGGCTGTTAATTAATTACACAGTTTAATCATCTCCGTACGGATCTGAAATCATCGGCGATACATCGATCATCACCGCCTCCAAGTCTCGAGACATTCCGGACTAACGTAATTGTGTGGTACAAGTTAGGAAGTAAAAGCGGTTTTAGAAGCATCTGTGTCTTATTTTTTTATTATTCTTTTATTGATGTAACTTCATAATAAATAGGTACAATAAACATAAAATCATTTTTATGCTTATTGTGTTTTGACGATTTTAAATACACGAACAAAATGTAAAAAATATTCTTACTAACTCTAACCTAAGTTCTAGTAACTTTTATAACCATATGAGGGTCATTTTAGCGCCATATGACGAAAAAATATTCCGTAACTATAAAAAACTATAACTTTAATGACCATACGGGTGCTATTTATCGCCGTAAACTAAATAAATAAATTTATAAAAAATAAATAAATAAATGTAAAAATAGTTATTAGTTTTAAAACATCATTTAAACGTAAATATAAGACGTAAGTGTTTATGTCGCTCGTAGATCATGGCTTATACCAAAACCACCAATTACATACCACCAATTGGGTAACAGTAGTATGAAATCACGGAACAACTCCAATAATTTTGTGGTGTCAAGGTCGTATGATGATAGATTTAGAAACATAATGAATATTTGTATGTGGCTTTTGAATACTGTGGGCGCGTGTTGCCAATATACATATTTGTTTTGTTTGAATGAAGTCCTAATTACAATTTTAATCAGTTTTAATAAATACAATTTGTTTTCAATCGTTACGGTACTTTCATCACAATTTTAAAAGTGAGAGGATTTTTTATGGGTTTATCTGAGGCATCAGTGCTACTGAGCTATTTTATAATAGGTGCTAAGCGCTGATAATATATTCTAATTTTAATAGTGTGTTAAGATTAGGGATTGCAATTCGCGAAAACCGGATCCGGTAATCCGGCGGATCCGGCACAAATTTACACAAATCGGATCAGGTAACAATTCACCACCGGATCCGGACCTCCACCGGATCCGGTGATTGTATATTTTGACAAAGATTTCACATTACAAAAATAATTATCGTTAGAAATCGATGATTTTTTACACTGTTTTAACCGTTCGATTAATCGAGGCCAGTTCCGGTCGGATCCGGCCGGATTGAAAATAAAACAGCCGGATCCGGCCGGATTGAAAAGGAGATTGATTGCAATCCCTAGTTAAGATGCATTGTAATGTACCTATGTGAGGCATTTTAATATTTTAGTCTTTTGGGATAAGTGGAAAACGAACTGAAACAATCCTTTGAATTTATTGTATGTTATTATATTTTACACTTTCGAAGTAGGAATCCAGTCTGATATCGTACCACCTGACATTAACTAACCACTATACCAGTGATCTACTGCCAACCTTTGATTTGGTCTAGATAAGGCAAAATTTTGAGAGATACTACAAACGCGTTATTACTAAGGACTAAGTTGAAACGGATAATAAATATATTACCAGGCACTCCACGCCAGATCACAGTAGCGCAAAACACCGCTGTTAAGATAAAAAAAATATTTATTAAGTAAATTTTAGGGTTACAATAAACTTAAACTTAAACGCTTTCTACACTCATAGCCCCACAGTAGGATTTTCTCCTGTGTCGTAGGTGCCATGGACACACATAAAGACGAATACACAAACACCCAGACCCAGAACAAGAATCTAAACTCATCATTCAGACACCTGTCTGGCCGGGAATCGAACCCGGGACCCACTGCGCGTCAGCACGGTATGGTAACCGCTCGGCCACGCGAGTCGTCTTGACAATAATTTTGATTACATAAAATATTTAGAAAGGGCGCCAAAAATTGAATATGCTGGTTAAGGGCCGGCACTCATATGACGGAGCGCAGCGCAGCGCATTTTTTGCTGTCAAACTATTATCGTCATTGTCCCTTTAGAAATAATATCCAAAATTAAATAACAGCAATTTATTTCTGAGGAGCATGGAAGCGCATGCTCGCGCATCCGCGCGCATTCGCGCGCATCCGCGCGCATTCTCCCGGTAATTAGTGCGAATTTCGGCTAGTGTGTGATTCGTTAAGAAAATTTCGCGGGCATGCGCTGCGCTGCGCTGCGCTGCGCTCCGTCATATGTGCGCCGGCCCTTAGGCGTTCTAAATGTATGGCACTCACATACTCGTATTTAGCAAAAAAAGACTTAGACATATTATAATGCTGATATCTTTAGACGATTAATATGTTTTTTGTATTTTTATATTTTAAATCCTCGTTTAAGAATTCATCATACGTGTAATTGCATTTTATCTATTAATATATTTATTAATTTTCTGGCACATACGTGGTCTTTTTTATTTGTTATAATTGGTAGGGTGGTTTATTATATAACTTTATGGCCACACAGAGTGCTTGTTGTCACTACTGCTACATTTTTGTTTGGAGGGTATATTATTAGATAGAAAAAGCTATGACGGTAAAGTTGAGTTGAACCACAAACCGTTCTACAACATTTAAACAACATATCCAAGAGACAACAAAGCAACATATCTACTACACAGGTAAGACTAATCCTGATTGGAATTGATTACAGACGTCCATGGGAGACGATATCCGTTAAATGGAATTGTAATACTAACTGGCAGTTAACGAACCGCTTAATCCATGTACGTAATATCTATACATGAAATTTTGCACTCAAGTTTTTACTCTGCAACCCTGCGAAGTAGGTAATGTTTTTCGAGGATGCATTTTTTATAGTTGGGCCTAACGATAAGGCAGACAGACCTGATGGAAAGCAGTCACCGTTGCATATGGACATTTGCAACACCAGGGGAGTCACCAATGCATCGCCTTTAAAGAGAGCTATTTTTACACCTTTCTTGAGGAACCCCATGTCACAGCGCTCCGGGAATATCTCAGGAGGAAGCTCATTCCGCATATTGCACGTCCGCTGCAAGAAGGAGCGCGCAAACCGAACCGTGGAGGACCGCCACAAGTCCAGTTGATGTGTATGAAACTTCATCTCTCGGCTAGTGGTGCGGTGAAGGAAACGTGACGTGGGCATCAGATCAAACATTTCCTCGGAACACTTGCTTATTGCTTATATATCTTTGTATGTCTTTTGGCTTGATGGATTGTTACGTATGCAGTGGAATTGTAACATAAAACTCGCGTCATACCAAATGCTTTCAAAGAGCTATATGTATACTGTAGTGTACATAGATAAATCTATATGTGAATTTTTTAAGTTTTCACTTCTATAACCATGACTGTTTTTCTTACCATAACAATATGGGAAATAAGTTGAATTTAATGAATCATCCATACTAATATTATAAATGTGAGAGTGTGTTTGTTTGTTTCTCTTTCACGTCGTCACATAGCTATTATTATATGGCATGGTTTATATGCTGGGAGATAGTTAGGAGGGCGGAGAGAGACGTGAATGAGAGAGCGCGGTTTTACCGCGCGCGGTATTATTTTACCGATGAGAATATTGATGTTTTTTAGTTAGTTCGTTGATACATATTTAGTAGTTCCAGACGTTGTTAATAGATGGCGTTAGTAAAATTGATTTGCAAGTTCTGAATCACGCTATCAAATGCTAATGGTAATATCCTTTGACCGTGCGGGCGAAGCCGCGGGTAAGAGCTAGTTTAAGTTAAATTAAATTTCTTCTTTGCTTAATAACGAGCAACTGAAACTGAAAGCATTCAGCAAGCTAGATTTTTTAAATTAATTTAACAATGTAACTTGTTCAAATTATAAAGAAGATTGAAGAGTAATTATTGAAAATGGATCCTTTAAGGGTCAAACCCCATTTAAAGCTATGTTCATAAATCATAATGTATTAACCGGTTGCGTAGACACAACGCATTTGAGCGCTCCCGAACAATTATACGCTCGTTACCCATTTGTATAAGGGTGGCACTAGGTACCACTAGGGAGGGGAATACAATGAACGATAAAACTATATTTTAACATTCTTCATTTATGTAATAGATATATTTACCCGGCTTTATCGTCACGTACCAGTCTAGCGTAGTTAGAATACCGAAAGTAGGTGCTGTAGGTGTTGGCGACCCGCGTGGCGTAACGTTTACTATACCGGTCTGACGTGCAATGGGTCCCGGGTTAGATTCCCGGCCAGACTGGTATCTGAATGATGAGTTTAGATTCCTGTTCTGAACGCACAAAAGACGATTACACAAACATCCAGACGTGTTTGTGTAATCGTCTTTTGTGCGTCCATGGTACCCACGACACAGGAGAAAATCCTACTGTGGGGCCATGAATATAAAAAGCGTGCTATGAATGTAGAAAGCGAGTAGAAAGAGTCCAAGAAAGAGGTAGTATTGACTTTGTCAATAACATTTACATATTATATAGCGCATCCAAGATGTTTTAAGGCTCTTTATACGTATAGACATTCCTATAGATAAGTGAACTTATGAGAGCGAAAATCATAAGGACCCAAGAGACTTTTTGATGAATTCTTCTATTTGCCGATACTTAAGTCGGAACAGCCTTCATACCGGTCTGACACACAGTGGGTTTCGGGTTAAATTATCTATCGACTCGCATATAATTATGATCTCTGTTATAGGTTTGGATGTTTTTGTATACGTTTTTGTTAGTTTCGTGGCACCCAAGCCACAGAAAAAAAAATGTGTGGTATATATGGCTATGAGTGGTAAAAATAATAGTTATCAATGTATTCTTTATGTGTTTGATTTTGTATTAATTACAATTAGCATAATTATATTAAAATACGATATATTGTTGATATTTATTTGAACATATTTGAATAAAAGAAAATAATTCACTTGATAGTTAAATAAGAGAGATAAGATTTTACATATAATATACAGTTTTACGGTTAACGATATCCTCGTACTATATCTGTACTATCGATATATCCCATCACTAAATGACTTGCATATTGTAGTTATTTAGTTCCGCCCGATTCGATGCGGTTGTGAAGCATCGAGCAGGATATACGGATTACTTCATAGTACACAATCACATGGTATAAACTAATACTTACTACCACTTAAAATGTTAGTACAAATACCCGCGAACACGACCCGCGTGGCGGAGCGGTTACCATACCGGTCTGGCGCGCAATGGGTCCCAGGTTCGATTCCCGGCCAGACAGGTATCTGAATGATGAGTTTAGATTCATGTTCTGGGTCTAAGTGTTTGTGTATTCGTCTTGTGTGTGTCCATGGTACCCACGACACAGGAAAAAATTCTAGTGTGGGGCTAGGAGTGTAAAAAGCGTATTTACTTAACATTGTTATTCTACTTAGAGCGACAGTTTTTATTAAAGAAAAAAGAATAGTACTTGTCACTTCTAGTAACAGCTTTCTTCCAACATCTTATGACAATAATAAATAAACACTTCGTCCCATACGACGAAAAGAGTTATAAAGTTAGATAAACCAAAACTGTTTTTATCGCGTCATTATAATAAACATTTTTAGGGCTACATATGTACATTTTTATTTTTTTTTAATTCGTTTTTGTTTGCGAGGTAATTATGCGCTAAAAAGACACAAAGCGATATGTTCCGAGGAGAAAAGTATCACGTTAGACATAAGCACTTTTTCGCGGGAGCCGCGCGAGCAGCCTCCCGACGCATCGTCACTTGCCACGGGTTTTCGTGGGAGGAGGATGCTTCGCTGTTCAATTTAAATTTACCAGTGATTAATCCTTTTCTTTTGTAACATACATATTGAGTCTTATTAAATATTCCGAATTATTTTACATATTACGGAAAATGAAGTCTCAATGCTTGAAAAAAGTGTTAAATCTAGCGTTGACCGAAAACCGTGATGGCGATAACCAAAAGAATTTACCCCCAATTGTAATGGAAACATTCCAATACAATGCTAGTAAGTGAATAATTTTAAACCTACCAAAATTTAAATTCAATTATTGATGTTATAATAAGTAATCGCGTTTTATTTCACAACCATGTTGATTACGATGTAAAAAGTAACAATTGTTTATGTTTTTGTTTACTTCGGAAACAACATTTTTTATCTGAAACGCCTGGTAATATTTAGAATAGTTTCCATTTTAATCATCAACTTAATTATTTGGGGAAAAATGTATGATAAAATTTTATGTTATAACGAGAAATCGATTTTTTTACGTCGGAATCAAGAATTGATTTCGAAGTAACATGTCTACTTGCGACTATTTACGTCGGAAATATAACTCGGGATTTGGGGTTACATGTGCAAATGGATGTTTTTTGTTCGTAACAAAATAAACATGTAATCTTTTTCTTGTGAAATTTTCATGTGTAATAGTTATATTTATGAATCTTCATGTAGATGCACTATAGACAGATAAAAAAATACGCAAAGTAGTTTTGTATTTTACAAATTGTTGTTATGAATGAAGTTATAATTGATTTAGTTGTTCACCCGATGCTTATCAAAGATCTTGTTGTTTTGTTGTAGACTACACTAAACTTCTAATAGAATGATTAAAGCTTCTTCTATGCAGTCAGCATCAGTGTTTAAGCACTTCATGGAAGCTAATGTTAACAACACACAGAGTGCACGTATTAACACACGTGAATTACAATAATTGAACACGTCTTACACCTTGCTTGTGCCTTTACGTACTCAAACTGAATCAAATTTGAGTATTACTCGCAATAGGCCCACAAATCAATTTTCAGCAGCGAGCCGCAAGATGCAACTGTCACCCTTTATTACAGGACATTCAATGAGCTACGAAACTTCACCTCTTGAACCTATAGATGACATTTTTGATTTTCGCGATATACATACATCACCCTTCACCCTTAAACAGTTATTCCAGTAAGAAATGTAAGGATGTATTTTGCAGTTTAACCGAAGATTGGAAGGATTATAATTCTACTCCGTGGTCAAAATAGCGTCAGTCAAGGAAACGTAAACGAAAGTTCTCGAATGGTCCGATGTCCAACGAAAAAGGCGCACAAATCAAGAAAAAGCCTTTGTTAATCGGAAAGGAAAAGTTGTGGAATAGAAAACTATGAATTCACCCTGCAGTTTTCGTTTAAAATGCTACATGACTGTATCTAATACACAACGTCAGGAAATTTTTACAAAATTTTAACATAATAAACGAAAAAGAACATTCAATGTCTTACTATGAAAACACATACGTCAAAAATGTCAGTTGACTTTGTCAAAATACCCGCTATTGCTTTTAAATGCAGCTTAGTTAATAAACCTATTTTTACCTTTAACGGGTGCGTCCTAAATAACTTGAAAATGATTACAATTTATTTAAATTACAGAAATATACTTTGGACAATATGAAGTTTAGTTTTCTAATTTAAATTACAGTCCAATTTCGACCGTTGCGACGGGTGACTAGTAATTATTAATTATATATTAGTTGATGAGATGGTAGAAAGTGTCAGCGACCATGTTCGGGCTTTTCAAGAATCACACTACTTAGGGGAGACTTCGTCAAAGCTATTTTTAGATGGTTCACGTAGTATATCCCGTATGTTCACAGACCAAGCGAAAACAGAGCGACAGTATCTGGCATAATTCTGTCCCAAGAAAGATCAATATGATCAATACCACACATATTGCTATATAACTCATCCTACAAAAGAAGATTGAAATGTTATATGAGAAACATCATATAATTTAAAAAATTGCCAGAGACTTAAAACAAAAGAATAAAATGAGGCTATACACAGGGCTCTTTGACTTTGTGTGCTGTCGTCGACTTCCAGAAGATATGTCTTGTCCATTTGGACAAGTCAATATCTTCTGGAAGATGGTAGAACTAGCGTAGTTCAACCAGGGAAGTACCACCGCCACACCTATTTCTAGCGTGAAGAATTTCTTGCGTTTCGATGGAAAGGTGCGGTTGTCGGCACACTTTTATATGAGGCGACCATTCTAGTAGTCCTCGGGAGTAACATGTCGAGAATCCATGTTCTATATGAAGTTGCTTACAAATGTCCATGGGCGGCAGTGACCACTTACCATCAGGTAGACTGCATCCTCGTTTGCTAATTAAATCCGATAAAAAATAACGTCAGTAAATTTGCCTCATAGTACTTCTGGTGAGGCGGTCAAGGACATTAACACTGAAGAATTTATTTAAGTGTGTATGAGAACTCATAAATTATAATTATGTTGTTTTTAATTTTTATGTGCTTTTTGAAGGATTTTTTATGTTTGCTGATAATAAAAGAAATTTCTATTAATATTTTTTTCCGTTTTATTAGGCACTTGGTAAGAAATATTTGATTTAATAAATAATAATTATTGCCTAAAACTTGAAGTTTAGGTTACATATATCAGTTTAAAAATAGAAAATAGTCCGTAGAATAAAGTTATAAGTGTAGTTAGAACCAGCTCTGTTGTATTCGATATCCGAGAATATGATTTTATAATCCTATACAACTACACAAGTCTAAACTTTTTCCGACGAAAATGAGTGTATGTGGAAATATAACCCCGTAAAAAGGAAATTAATAATATTTTAGGCCCGTTTATTAGCCTTAAATGTACCTTTTAACGTAACTATATGACATCCAAAAAAATAAAACGGCTATTTTTAGTAAAAAAAAAAGTTATACACGAAACAAACTCTCGAATGTTTAGAATGGCCATACTGTAAAGTTGTATTTTTGAAGATGTAACTCTTTTCGTGGCATGGGACGACTTATCTCCACCCTTTTAGTCACAATCTAGATGATAAAGTCACAACTTTATTGACTGATAAAAACTCAAAAAAGTCCCAAAACAACGCTTCGATCGGACATCACCGGACCCTTAAATATAACGAGGGAATTATACGTTTTCGAAACCGGTTCAAAATTCCCGGAAAGCAGTGAAATACTAAAGGTTAATTAAAGTTTATCGATACCCCTGGACATAACAAAAATTAATTGCACTCGAGAAATTTATATAAAGCGATTCTTCTTCCGCAGTGACAGGCATTAGTCTCGGTGTGGTGGAAGTCAAGAGCGGTAGCCTTAATTTCATTAATTAAAAAAACACCTAAAGTATAAACAGTAATTATTTTTCTAATTATTGTTCATGATTAATAATCTATTTACAGTATATACAAAACAAAATATTAAAAATAAATAAAATATTTTTTTTTTATAAAATCTTATCAGAAACAAAGAGTCCATATCGCTGCCTCTTGGGAGAGTCCCAAGAATGCTGACGGCGTTGCCTCTTTGACTTTATTGATGTAAAAAATTATAGTGTCTTTAAAATTGGCATGATCGTTCAAAGTCATTAAAGTCGAATACTATAGCGCACTGTCTTAATTTTACAATCTAGTAATTTTGTTCATCGTTGTTAAATGATCAAATATATTACAATGCACACGTTATGTTATTTCACAGAATACTCGTATTAACAACACAAATAAACGTTACCTCAGTTTCATGTTGATTTGCATAATTTGTGAGCAAAATCGCTTCAGCTCCCACCTTGAGCACGGTACCAAGATATTGGATGCCAAAACCTTCTGTCAGGCTGTTGAGATAAAGAGAGGAGAATAATGGAGGAGAGTGGGACGTGGAACTAGATCGATGACGTTGTCACTGAACTTGTTTATAATTGTGATTAATATTAGGATCTGATGTACTACGTAGGCAAATGTACGAGAGTGTAAGGTGTATAATAAGGAAACTTGTTATAATTGTATGAGGTTTTTTTGTGATTTTGGTAGGGGATAGGTTGCCTATTTATTGTTAAGTACTTACAGATTTAAATTTGTGTTCCTAGTGAAAACGGGTATAGGTCTGATGTTAAGCAAATTCACTTTTTGCACTAACATTGCTCTGTCTTTCGGGTCTAAATTTGTGTCCTTCATAAAAACGGGTATAAGTTTGACTTTTACTACTGACTATATGGATCATAGTCTAAATTTCGGCAACAGTTTTTTTTATCTGACTGAAGTAGTAAACGAGTAAGCAGTCCACCTGGTGGTAAGTGGTCACTGCCGCCCATGGACATCTGTAATCAACTACATACAGAACATGGGTTTCATATGAAGTCAATCACAGATGCGTTGCTTCTCCCGAGGACTATGATGGTCACCTCATGTGAAAGTGTGCGGGCAACCACACCCTTCCATCGAAACGCAAAAGATGCTTCACGCTAGAAATAGGTGTGGCGGTGGTACCTCCCCGTTGAACTACAGCGGTTCAACCACCTGGTAAATTCGGCAACTAAGTTAAATACTTAAGACTATTTCTAATAAACTCTATCGTCTAGTCATCTAGCGCATAAAAAAGTAACGATTTGAAGCTATAAAAGGTCAAAAGTTACGATTCCCTAATAGCCGCGCGTATTAAGTAAATCCTTAAAGCGCGAACACATTTTGTGATTATAACGTAATGAAAATTTATCATTAAGTCCATTGTGTTCTTAGAACACGTTCACATGACGAGCGTTTAACGTGCGTTTTAATGAACTACGCATTAGTGATGTAACGAATGTTGCTATTTGTAAATTCGCGAATGCGAATATGCCATACCGACATTCGCGAATGCGTCCTTGGTGTCGCGGGAGCGGAGAATCTAAATTTGGCGACCTTTTTTTTGGCTGACAAATTGTAATTCGATTTCAATTGACGACCCGCGTGGTGGAGTGGTTACCATACCGGTCTGACGCGCAATGGGTCCCGGGTTCGATTCCCGGCCAGACAGGGATCTGAATGATGAGTTTAGATTCGTGTTCTCGGTCTGGGTGTTTGTGTATTCGTCTTGTGTGTGTCCATGGCACAGGAGTAAATCCTAATGTGGGGCTATGAGTGTAGAAAGCGTTTCTTTTTATAATTATTATTATTTGTAATTTGGATAGATTTGGCGACCTTTTTTACAAAGCACTGCAATTCAATATTCGCAAAATTTTTGCGAATGCAAATGCGAGTGTTTAAAAACATGCAAAAGCGTATATTCATTGCATTACAATACACATTCTAAAACGCGTTTTGATAAAGTACACGTTTATGCCACGCTAGTGCTCGACTGTTGTCAGTGTGCTTCGACGCGCGCTTTGAAAACAAATCTTCTATCTACGAGTCTTCTATGTTATCATACAGATGAACGCATGCTTTTGAAGCAATTTTGAAACGTAATTTTAAGGTTCGCTCACTTCGTAGAAATCGGCTGCGGCAAAGCGCGTTCAGCGCTTGTCATGTGAACCTGCCCTTACCGTGACATCATGATTATAAATAAAACTTTCAAACGTTCATTCATAAAAATGGAACAGAAAACTTGAATTAAAGCCAAACCTTTCATAGTCATCGCACGAGATCTAGTAAATAAATTCGATACATCTATCACGTCCGATAACAACGTTGATAGAATACCAAATTCATTATTTGTCTCGTAATAAAAGGCGAATGAATTTAGATTTTATGTAAATTACAATTCCCACGATTCTTATATTCTTGTTGGGCGTATGTTGATCCATCGTGAGAAGTAAAGACTGACTGCCATATTGTTTAATATTTACTTTGTTTTGTGAGTACACGTGGGTGTTATTTATATCGCTAAGAAAAATGAAGTGCCTAGTTTTTTAATGTAGTTTTTAAAATAGTTTTTTAATATTGCTTGATAACGGATTAAGCATGGAATTTTGTTTAGGAGTTTCATATTTAGTATAGAAAGAAATTCTCCACCAATTCGCATATTGCCAGCGCGGTGGACTATGGCCTTAACTCTCTCATTCTGAGAGAAAACCCGTGCCCAGCAGTGTGACAATAATAGGTTGACGAGAATAGAAATAAATGGTAAAAAAAAATCTACATGGGAAATTGGATATTAATGGTTGCATTCAGATGGTGGGTTTTCGTCAATAGTTATTGCGTCTGGTATGCGTTTTTATTACCAAAGTGGGTGTTTATGTTACACAGCAAAGATTGGGTACCGAGTACCTGCATTTTGACAATTAGTGGCCTCCTTTTTTTTTTTTTTTTGTTTTCGAGGGGGAAACCTTCCAAAGGTACCCGACGCCGTGGGAGCGACGCAGGGTTATGTGGGATTTTTACCGCACTAAAACCCCCCCGGTGGCCGTCCTCGGCGCTGAAAAGGAGGACTCCGGGATCTCGAAACGACTTCAACCGGAATCCTCCGAGCGCGCTGCCCCATCGGGCTCCTCCCAGATGGGCGGCTGGGCCCACCGCTCCGTCTAGTCTTTACGACGGTATGCGACCACACATACCGCCGTCCTTCCCGGGATTGCCTGACCGAACGGTTCGAGCTCCCACTCTAGCCGTCTGCAACCCCGGAAGCCCCTTTTAGTCGCCTCTTACGACAGGCAGGGGATACCGTAGCCCTATTCTGACCCCGAGGCTGGCCTCCTACGACATCCATGAGAACATAGGGACTACATAAAATAATTCTAATATAAAATAATTATAGTTTCGCGTTACACGTCTGATCGCAAGGATCGTAATATGGGAAATTTTATAATTATTTTGCGGATTATTAGATATAATCCGATGTCAACTTATTATCTAGATAACCACATAGAATACTCATTACCATGGTAGACGTTACCAAAGCTAGCAAAGCAGCAGGAATAGCCTAATACTTAATTTGCAATTCAACGATTTAAGAAACAGTCCAGAAGGCTAAACCTGCTTACATTGCAAACCAGCAAACACATAACAATAACATGTGAGTATACAATTTTAGAAACTTCAACCCATTCAGAACTTAACAAGCAACAATTGGGTGTATTCCGTATTGTGGCCACCCGGAGCGACCGAGACGTCCAGCGGATATTTATGATATACAATTGTTACTACTCGGCAAAGTAGCTGGGTTTTTTTATGTGTTGGTTTATTTTTGAAAGTGAGTTCGTTGCCGGTTTAATGTATCTCGATTGTTACAATTCGGCAGTATTGTGTTAATTTTTTCTATCGGTCTTCTACAGAATACGCAGTGAGTGCGCGTAGGAGTTGCATGATTTAATTCCACCATCCTCTTTCCGTCACCGTGGCTCGAGGCGATCGTTTTAATCCCTATGTCTTAATGTAAATATATATATTATGTACAACATTATGCAATAAATGACTATGACTATGACTATGACTATGTTTTTGACATGCCACCTTGTCGCACGTCCCGTTTTGCTTCAACGATTATAGTGCGCACCGCTAGGGAATGGAATGCGCTGCCCGCGAGCGTATTTCCTGAAAGGTACAATTTGGACCTTTTCAAGGCCAGAGTGGATAGGCTGTTTCTAGGCAGGCAGGCTACATCTTCGACCGCATCCTCACTTACCATCAGGTGAGATTGCGATCAAATGTCTTCAGGTGTCAGAATTGGAAGCTCGAACCGTCCAGTCAGGCGATCCTGGGCAGGACAGTGGTATGTGTAGTCGCATACTGTCGTAAAGACTAGACGGAGTGGTAAACCCAGCCGCCTATCTGGGAGAAACCCGATGGAGTAACGCGCTCGGAGGATTCCGGTTTCGTTACTTTGGAGATCCCGGAATCCTCTTTGGAGCGCCTACGACGGCCACTGGGGCGGTTTTAGTGCAGTCAAAATCCCGCATAACCCTGCATTGCTCCCACTGCGTCGGGTACCTTTTGAAGGTTTCACCCTCGAGAACAAAAAAACGCCTCACAGTAATAATGCATTGCTATTCTTAACAACTAACTTGGAACACCTCGGATAAGTGTGTCCCCTTAAGACCCTTAATACTCTTAAGAGTACATCACAACAGCGGATAATACGACTTATAAGGCAGACATACGAATATCAAGCTATCAGTACCGACCGACATTCAATAGTCGTCGTTAAAGCCTAAAGTGGAGTAATTGGACTGTATATGAAATAAAACTGTGAATTTCGTGAATGACACAATATCGAAAAACGATCCACCGTTGAACGCTCATTTCGTGTTGTACGTTCAATAAAATTCAAAAATTTGATCACGAAGTGCCAAGTGGCAGTAGATTAGACAATTGTTGACCCGTATATGAGATTAGTAATAATAAATATATAAATCTATATCAATATTAATATTATACGCCATTTGTATCGACATTTGTACGCCATTACTGGCAAAGCATATTGGATATACGTATAAAAAACTGTAATATTTCACCTTAATGTGTACCTATGCTTATACAAATAAATATTTGATTTGATTTGATTTGATATAAAGAGGAAAACATTGTATTTTTGCATGTTTGTTATGAATTAACTTTAAAACTACTGAACCGATTTTAATAATTCTTTCACCATTAGAATGCTACATTATCCCAGAGGAACATAGGCTATGTTTGGATATATTACTGTAAGTCTGCGCGAGTGCGCTGATTCGCCTAATTGTTAATAAATATAAATGTGATTTTTTGTGTGGATATACGTGTTTCTTTCTCTTTCTCTCGTCAAAACTACCTGTAGGATTTCACTAAGACCTAAATAAATTTAATCTCATAACTAAAATAAAAAAATAAATTGAGAATAAAGCTAACGTAGTAAAACATGCAAATTATATAAAGCGTCATTGTCGAACTTTTAAAAAACGAGACCAGATAAATCTATAGAAGCGCAGATTAAAAATAAATCTCAATAGAGTTACAATTTTATAACAAAACGTACACTAAAATGGTTCCATAACCGTTACGTTTTATACGCGGAACGCTAAAAACCGGTTATTAAACATCACATGACGATCTACTGTCAAACTTTACAAGCGTTCGGGACAAAATTGAATACATAACTTGTCTATATGGCCCAGGTGCCTGGTCGATCAGGCCCGATGTATAGTACTGGCTAGGGTTGCCACTCATATTATATTTCGAACTAAAACTGTTAAATGTAAAACCCGACTACGTCAGAAGGAGGGTCATGTTTTTCGAGGATATATGTGTGTGTATATATGTATGTGTGTATTTATGTATGTATGCACGTATGCCCATTTCGTTGGCAAGCGCTACCCAACATGACATATCCCTGACATAGATATGTTACAATCTATCAAACAAAGACCGAAAGATCGTTATTTAGTAAATTTTTGGGTTACAACAATTTTGATTACATAAGATGTTAAAAGTGGGCACCAACAATTAAATATGCCGGTTAAAGCGTTCTAAATATATGGCACCCACGTACTCGTATTTATCAATAAAAGACTTACAGTTAGACACTATATTACAATGTTGATAACTAACTATTTTTATATTTTTAAATCATCGTTTAAGAATTCGTCATAAGTGTAATAGCATTTTTCTCTTAATATATTTTTTAATTTTCTGTCACATATGTGGTCTTTATTTGTTTTACTTGATAAGGTAGTTTATATAACTTTATGGCCATACAGAGTATGGTTTCTGTCACTACTGCTAGCTAGCTTTTTGTTTGGAGGATGGATGGACATGTTATAATCCATCCGGGAATGTAACATATGCTGTGTCATTGAAATGGAATAAGTTGTCAAAGTGACATAAGCTTTATAAGTTTTAAATATTGCGCGTTCAGAAAATAAACCTGATAATAACGATTTACTTGCGTGATCTGGAATTTAAAAAGTTTGATGGTAAGTAGTTTGGTTTCAGAATATTATTATGACAAGGTTTCCATAGCCACCGTATTTAGGGGGTAATATAATATTTAAATTTGATATCCTTTTATTACTTGTTAAATTGCAAAGACACAAGTGTCAAAGATTATGTTGATTTCTTTTTATTCGCCAACCATCTCCACGAATCATCCTAAAACTTTTATAGACAATGTACTTTAAACTTCAAAAGGTACCAACCCTAGTCATGACGGTGCACGCTAAAATACGCTTCCGTTTATTGAAATCTACAGTTCTTTATGACCATAATCCCGTGGTGTGATCGTTAGATACGACCTTACGGTTACACCCACGCTAAATGATTGAAGACTTCCCGAATTAGAGTCATTGTATGAACTATTGTTGTATTTTGGTTATGATTTTCCGTAATGGGTTGCGGCGAAAATTGTGGGGTTTCGACAAATGAAAGGCTCGTTCGCTTGATGAGGTTATGTAAATTATGGGTCTATTGATTTAACATATAAGTATATATGATTGGGGAAGACTATTAATAAGGTTATAACTTGAATGTTATCGGAGTACACTTAACGAAGAAGTCTGGTAATAGTACCCTCCTTTTTAACCTTGAAATTTATACCTTATATTACAGGTTTTCTTAAGCTACAGCAAATTAAACATAGCCAAATTGTGGGTAACACAGTTTGATTAGATTTTAAGGTGTGGTTGGATAAATATAAGACAATAGGACATAATAGATTGGTCTAACTTAGACTTGACTATTATGAGGAATACCAACAAATCTCCTGATATTTTTATTTTAACATTATGCAGTTTTAAACATTGCCATTGTCCTGCGTGGCGGAGCGGTTACCATACCAGGTCTGACGCGCGATGGGTCCCGGGTTCGATTCCCAGCCAGACAGGTGTCTGAATGATGAGTTTAAATTCATGTTCTGGGGCTGGGTGTTTGTGTATTCGTCTTGTGTGTGTCCATGGTACCCACGATACAGAAGAAAGTCCTAGTGTGGGCCTATAGGTATAGAAAGCGTGTGTGTGTGGGTGTGTGCGTGTGTGTGTTATAATATGTATGACTTTGTCTTTTTCAAAGATCCGTGTTTGAAATACACGTACATTTCATCCAGCCCTAAAACTCCAAAGCAAACGAGCTCCTTCTATACGCTATCATCCACTAGGCTATCTTAAGTACGAGAGCAAAGAGAAAAACACGAAGATCCAGGATGCACAAAAGCCTCCAAAACACATGTCAACACGCCCCCATGTCAATTCAAGCCTCCCTTATTTACAACCCGTGATTAGAACGAAGGGTCGTCCAAAACATCCCTTAGCATTCAATAAACAAGTCTGGGGATGAAACCGTATCTTATTTGAAAATCAAAAAGCAGTCGAGACTGGTCCCATTCAAAAATTTGAACTGTATACGCTAGTGTTACTATTAAAACTCGAACGGTTTTCGAAAGTAATAAAAGTGTGCGAGAATGCATTTTTTGCTTATCATATGCAGATATGATTGCATGCACTTTGCCTAAGTAGCACATTTTCACATGAGGCGACCATCACAGTCCTCGGGAGTAGCAACGCATCTGTGATTGACTTCAGATGGAACCCATGTTCTGTATGAAGTTGTTTACAGATGTCCATGGGCGGCAGTGACCATTTACCATCAGGTGGACTGCATGCTCCTTTGCTACTTCAGTCAGATAAAAAAAACAGTTATAGATATAGAATGGTTGTATCTCGGCCTATAAGCTAACGTTACGAGGTTCAAAACTAGGCAAACATTCTCCTTTCCTGAAAAGATTTGCATATTAGGGACAAATAATGCTAATACATACTAACTAATGCTTTATAGTGACTAAAAGCATCTTGAGGTAACCTACACACCTGAGAGTTGTTTTAAAAAAATGAGTGCTCTAAATTGTGTGTACTCTACCAATTTGCACTTGGCCACCGCGACGAGGGCCTAAGAAAACTCTTTCATTCCAAGGGAACATCCATGCCCAGCAGTGGGACAGTAATGGCTTGACGATAATCACTTTGCTAAAAATTGCAACATATTACCATGGTCAAAATTATATGAAACCAAAATTGATAATTTATCATAATCATACTTTAAATCTCTGATGTGCCAACCATTTATAAGTCGTATTTTATGTGAGAAACGCAGATTTACTTAAATCGACAGATTTTCTAATCCATAAATTATGAAAATGACTATATCAACCATATAATAAATGCAAAACAATTTATTGAATGACAATCAAGCATCAAATTTGTAAGAATCCATTCACATATTAGTAATAGCAATAACCATTCTCATTCAATATGCTAATTTGTGGTATACTATATATTATAATAAAATATAATACTCTGGTGGGACGTATTTAAAATGGACCGGAGCTTTATCGTTTTACAATCGATCGAATCTGATTGTAAAGGTGCTGTTTCTTTATTGTGAATACAAGCAGAATTCGTTCGGATTCGGATTCGTTCGAGTAAACTATAATAATGTAATCTATCCAACCATGAACATTGTTTTATTGTATTACTAGCATCTACCCGCGGCTTCGCCCGCACGGCTAAAGGGATTTAACAATAGCGTGATTCAGAACTTACAAGCGAATTTTACTAACGCCATCTATTTACAACGTCTGCAACTACTAAATGTGTATCAACTAACAAAACAGTAATATTCTCATATAAATGAGAGAGCGCGGTAAAAAGTAGCCTATGTCACTCTCCGCCCTCCTAACTATCTTCCAGCATATAAACCATATCATATAATAGCTATGTGACGACGTGAAAGAGAAACAAACAAACACACTTTCACATTTATAATATTAGTATGGATTGTCAATTTGTACCGCAACCTATGCGATGAAAGAAATTTTTAAGCATTTTTACATCGTGATTCACGTAACTAAAGTTTTAGCAAGGACCCCCTTATTTATTATAGTAATAAAGATATCCTATGCTTCTCAGGAAAAATGCAGCATTCTAATGGTGAAAAAATTTGTCAAATCGGTTCGGTAGTTTTTAAGTTAATTCATAACAAACATTGTATGTTTGTTATATGTATATACAAGAATACAGAGTTCTCCTCTTTTTAATATTAGTATAGATAAAGGTGTGCAGTTGAACTGGACATATTTTGATACAGTTGCATGGTAAGTGATCACAGAAGAAATGCGATCCTAGGGAGAAACCGAAGATGAACAATATAATAATTTTATTATTATTTATTAATAATGATGCTTTATTATTAATGATACGACGGACATAGTGAGAAGACTCAAACGGACTAAGTCCTTTGAGCTAGTGATATAACATAGTGCAGTGTTAGTGAAATAGTGACTTAATTAAATCATAGAACACAAGAACAATGTGTCTACCCCTTCATGTTAGAACAAAGAAGTGCAGTGACAATGGACGCCTCCTTCATAAACAATTATTTAGCAGTTTAAGTTAGATTAGAATTACTCATAAGCTTTATATAAGGCTAGATTGTAATTAATATGAAGTAACCTATTACTCATTCGGTACTTTATATATTACATAAAATACATTATGTGTGTGTCAAACTACTATACGAATTATTATGTGGGTTTGGCAAAGGGAGATCTCCCGCCAGGCTAGGTGATCATGCCTGGGGAGCGGCCGTGCTCCGACAGTCGTTGTTCGGAACTTGTATATATGCAGGATGAGAATACTTCGATAGCGTGTCTTAGAATACTAGTAGCGGCATCTCTTGATGAGTAGCGGGAGGTCGCCACACGGGTTTCACCAATAAATACAGTGATTTATGAGGATGTTTTTTGCCTGCTCTACTCCTATTAGCAGTACATACATTCAAAATAAATAACAACCCGCGTAGCTTAGCGGTTACCATACCGGTCTGACGTGCAACAGGTCCCGGGTTCGATTCACGACCAGACAGGTATCTGAATGATGAGTTTAGATTCATGTTCTGGGTCTGGGTGTTTGTGTATTCGTCTTGTGTGTGTCCATGGTACCCATGACATAGGAGACAATCCTAGTGTGGGGCTATGAGCGTAGAAAGCGTTTTTTTTAATGCATATTATTTTAAACATATAAACAATGTCATTAAAACTTATGGTAGGGTTCTTTGCAGCAACCCCTCTGTCTGCCCTAGGAACGTATTTGTCGCCTCACTCACTCTCCATTGTGCGACCGCAAATAACGACAAGTACCGAATTCCGCCGTTTTGAGCATTTTCCAAATCACGTGTAACTTGGAATATATTTTGAGACATGTCGTAGCAAAAATAATGGACGAGTGTTAGCGATCTCATATACAAGAATTGACCTAAAGTCAATCAAAGATGCATTGTGACTTCTAAGGTATAAGACGGTCGCCTCAAAGTAAAGTGAACCAGTCGCCCGTCGCAACGGTCGAAATTCGATCGTAATTAAATTTAAAAAAGTAAACTTCATATTGCAAAAAGTAGCACGAATATTTCTCAAATAAAAGAAATATTCTTAAAATTTTCAAGTTATTTTGAACGCACCCGTTAAAGGTAAAAAAGGTTTAATTAGCTAAGCTGCATTTAAAAGCAATAGCGGGTATTTTGACAGTTATCTGACATTTTTGAAGTTATGTGTTTTCATATTATGACATTGAATGTTCTATTTCGTTTACTATGTATGTGTTTGTGTCAAATGCAAGGTAGTGTATGTAATGTGTTTTAGTTGATTTTATGTATGTTTTGTGGATTATTAAAAAAAAAAATAGCATTGCGTAATCCGTCTCTACATCAACTATAACCGTGCATAATTTCATACTCCTCCGTCTGCGGCAGGTATCTTAAAAACGGATCAGAATATTTTGCTTCATATAATAATATATAGATGAAAGTGATCAACCCCACTCCCTTACCGAAACGCAAGATTTTCTTCATACTAGAGATAGGTGGTACCTCCTCGGTTGAACCATACTAGTTCTATTTCTAAGTGTAAAATGTACAAACGCGAACATCATAACATCTTTGTCAATTTGTTTCGT
This sequence comes from Spicauda simplicius, assembly GCA_949699795.1. Classification (NCBI taxonomy): domain Eukaryota; kingdom Metazoa; phylum Arthropoda; class Insecta; order Lepidoptera; family Hesperiidae; genus Spicauda; species Spicauda simplicius. Next base: position 1,423,843 of record OX453075.1, on the reverse strand, counting down.
CAATCGGAAGTGCACGGAGATATGCCCTCGCACATTTCTCAGTGCATGAATGCAAACACCGTACCGTCACGTCCCTGTGCCTCGGTTGGCAAATAGTGAGTTCTTCAAAACTCGATCAGATTTATTGCAGAGGATTTTTTTTTTGCATTTCCTTTTCACAAGCTTGTTTTACTAGTGCGTTTCGCCGTTTCACATTAAATAAAGACTTAATAATTTTTCAACTGTGTATTTTTATAGTATTAATCTACTTGAAGAAGTCTTAAAGTTGAATTTGTTTAAATGCATAATAACTAATAATATTGATAAAATTTTACCATCAGATCTTACTTTACTAAACAATGAGATGTGATCTTACTTTACGAAACTTTGAGATGCTCTAGCAGATAAAAAGACATAATATTTTAAATACAGTTGTCACTAATAAATAACGATGTACCTTAGTGTCTATTACAAACTAAATGTACGAGATCTCGTTACGAACGAGAATCAAATTGCAATGAAACATGACACTCGTTTACACAAAAGGAAACAGCGGTTCGACATAAATTTTAATCCCCCATTCACTCAGCGTAACTTACCCAAAACCAATATTTGTCGTACGGTATCTACACCCCGGCTTCCCCTCGGCGCAGGTGTTTCGACACGTGTCCGGACATGTTCAGCGTATCATTGTGTGCTCGAGCGTCGGGTTTCAGATTTTCCGGTGTGCACTAGACTTTCTTCGTTCTTCGTTTACATTTACTTACCAAGAAATGTTTATGATTTTGATTTTAGTGATAATAATAGAAATAATAAGTTGCAGTACTTAAAAGAAACTTAGGAAAACCTAGATACCCGAGAGTTCTTATAAAATAACAAAAAAACGTGCGGCACTCGGGGACTGCCACGGTAAGCATAGCATTTTTTATACCTTATGCAATTATTATTATTATTTTTTTTTTGGTTCATGTTAATTCAAGTTTTTTCTCTAATACTATGTTTTCTCACAAACAGCTGCTTACATATTCGTCCGATTTCCGAGCAGCTCGTCTTGATCCGTGTGAGCTTCGTACTGTCGTACCATATACACGTTAAGCGAACGCTCGGCCGCGCTACATGGTAGGCGGAGTGGGGGTGTTAGGTTTTTTCGTTATGGAATTTCTTTATTAGGTCGCCGTGCTCAAAGTCCGCGATAAAAGGTATGCAATAGCTTAAAAAAAGTTCTTAGAGGTATGTAAAGACTTCCAATTTGCACTTGGCCAGCGCAGTAAACTATGGCCTAAAACACTCTCATTCCGAGAGAAGACCCCTGTCCAACGATGGGACAATAATGACCTCACATGACTTTTTTTTTAAATTACATCGATGATATGTAGTGTAGTGTTTTTACCTTTTTACTAAATCAAATACAAAATCTATTTAGAAGCATGGTGTAAGTTGTGAAAGAAGCCTACCAACATTAATATAAGTAACTATAAATACGAAATATTTGTCGTGCGGTATCCACACCCCAGTTTCCCCTCGGCGTAGGTTTCAACACGTGTTCGGACATGTTCAGCGTACCATTGTGTGCACTCGAGCGATGTCGGGTTTCAGTAGATTTTCCGGTGTGTACTATTCTTTTATCTCCTTTCTTCGTATGGAGTTAAGTTTTCGGTGTTAGTTTTTTTCTTTAGCAAGATAATGCCACCAGTGTTTTGGGAACCATGCTCCACACGGCAATTTTAGATGGCTTGTTTTAGTTATAATGATAAGTTACTTTTTGTTATTCATTTATAAGTTTAGTTTTTATTTAGTCTAGTATAAGTTATTTAATTTTATTTACTTTCTCTGTTTTCTTACATAAACAAAAAACTGTTTCAGTTTTTTTTTACTTTTAATAATAATAAAAGGCAGTATAAATTTGGCCTCTTGTGCCTTTTTATAGTTTTATCGATAATAAACGTATATGTCTGAGGTGTATGTGATTTAAAAATTATTATTATTATTATAAATAAGTATGGTGGGATGAGTGTTTTCACAGTTTACTAAGTTTATCACCATACAAAAACAAAGTACATACGATACAATACATTATGGATCTTATCTCAATTAATATAATATACTGAGCCTGAACTTTAACCAGTTATAAGAGGTAACAGCAGTCTATAGTCAACAGCGTATCCTGCCATATATGGTTCTTGTTCAGCCAAATATAAGGCAAGATACTGGAGCTAACTTTTACAACCAATGTAAAAACAATATGGCTAAAAAGATATTATTATATTAATACGTGAAGCAAAAATTTGTGACGGATTTTTAAGTAATATGCCGCGGACGGATTAGTATGAAATTTTGCACGGTTATAGTGGACGTAGAGAAGGAGTGCAGAATGTTAATATTTTTTTCAAATAATGCATTTTTCATACATAAAATCAACTAAAAACACATTACACACACTGCCTTGCATTTGTCACAAACACATATGTACTTAGTAACTGAAATCGAACATTCAATGTCTTACTATGAAAAGACACAACGTCAAGAATGTCAGATGACTTTTGATTTTTAATTTAAATTACGGTCGAATTTCGGCCGATGCGACGGGCGACTAGTACAAAGAAAAAGACAAATCCACTGAGTTTCTTGCCGGATCTTCTCAGTCGAGGTTATGTTCCGATCAGGTGGTAGTGTAAAAAAAATATATATATATGTAACTGACAATTTGTAAGTGCCTCTGTATTCTTATGCAAGACGAGACATTTCATTTCATTTCATTTATACATATCTGTAATCAATTTCAGATAAGATTAGAATATTCCTTTATATTCAGTTCATTTCATTCATTCCGTGAGTTAAGAAAAATCAACATTTAATAGGTGGTAGAACCAGTGTAGTTTGCCCGAGGAAGTACCACCGCCACACCTATTTTTAGCGTGAAACAGTTCTTGCATTTCGTTCATGGAAGCGTATGGTTGCCGGCACACTTTTATATGAGGCGACCATCTTAGTCCTCAGAAGTAACGACACATCTGTGATTGACTTCAGATGTTCTGTATGAAATTGGTTACAGATGTCAATGAGCGGCAGTGACCACTTACCATCAGGTGGACTACATACTCGTTTGCTACTTCAACGTTATATATAAAAAAAAACATTTGCTTGTTTAATTTTGTTGCTTGATTAATTTTGTCTTACAAAAGAAATCCGAGAAAACGCACACTTCACCCTGGGTGAGTGGAGAGTGCAGCCCATATAGAACATTATGATGTCTTCAAATTCTGAAATATAAAGTTCATTCTTCTATACAAATTGTAACTTTATTCGTAAAGTTAAAAACCCCAATATTTTGTTGTACTTACGAATATCGGATTGGTAAATTAAAGTAGTATGTAAGTACTTGTTTTAATATTTATAGCGTAATACCGAGAATAACATTAAAAATATTTTGTTAACAGTAACGATTACAACAAGGTTACAAGTTAAATTATATAGTTTCAATAGCCGAACAAAAACATTTCTAAGGCAAATAACATAATAGTTACTCTAACAAATTGTCGACATTACAAGCGGGAAGAACACCTGCGTGTCACAGGTGTGCTTGAGACCCTTTAAGTCATAGGTTTAAATCGTTATATATGTCCTCGAATCGAAAATCTATTGCTTAAAGTACGGAGGCACAAGTAATTGTTCTTTGTGTAGTTGGGACGCGTGTGACAATAAGATATATCGGCTTAGTTTTACCTTTTTTATAATTTACAATATTAAAGCAATGTATAAAAAAAAATCTTTTTTTTCTAATCAATTTATTCCTTTATATAAATTGATTAGAGTGCGTTTTTTGTTAGTAAGTACATTTTGGGGCGGTGGCTCTTAGACATGTTTTAAATAAATCACTTTAGTCACTTACTAGGTATATATGGTAAGGATAAATATATAATTGTTCAAATAGTTAGTTGTTATCAAATATACAGAAAATGAATGGTCCAATTTGTGAAATTCTAAACTGTGTAGGCATTTAATACCAGAACAATAAATTCCTAGAAATCCCGACTCGGAGCAGACTGGAATCAGTTTCAATTCAACGTAACGCAATAAGGATCGGCACATCTGGGATGCAGCTTCATGGCTGCTCAGCCAGTGTCTTGCTGGGAAGTAACAATTTCTCATTGCGACGAATGTGATTGAAGTGATGTACAGTTTGCTTCAAATCAGTCATAAAGTTACTTGAGGAATACTTGGCAAGCACACCCTTCCACTAAAATGCAAGAACTGCTTCACGCTAGAAACAAGTGCGTCGGTGGTAACCTCCCGGTCGGTCTAAAATGGTTCTACCACCTATTGAAAGTTTGGTCTCTGGCACTGTAGGTGCTAAACGGGTAAACTGATTAGGATGCGTTTTTTGTTAGTAAGTATATTTCTGGCTGTAGTTTTTAGACATGGTTTATATAAATCTGTTCAGCCATTTACTAGGTACGTACTATATGGGCGAAGGTAGGGATGAATATAAAATTTGGTCAAGCTAGTTTCCCTGTTATCAAATATACACAAAATTAAGGGTCCAATTTGTGAAATTCTAAACTGTGTAGGCATTTAATACCAGAACAATAAATTCCTAGAAATCCCGACTCGAAGCAGACTGGAATCAGTTTCAATTCAACGTAACGTAATAAGGATCGGCACATCTGGGATGCAGCTTCATGACTGCTTAGTCAGTGTATATTGCTGAAGTAACAATTTCTCATTGCGACGAATGTGATTGAAGTGATGTACCTACAGTTTACTACAAATTAGTAATTTTTCTTTTTCTTTGCTACCAATTTACAAATTGTTTTTTATCGTACGTGTTATCTTTACTAATGAAAAAAAAACACGCTTCCTACAGAATCTTTTCAGTAAAGTTTGTGTTCAAATCTGCTAGGAAAAAAAGATTGTTACTGAAAATTTGTAAGTGCCACTATATAGAGCTATCCTATATAAAATTAAGATTTTTCATTAAATTTCAAAGAAACAATAAGATTTCGCGTGTCTGTACATTGCAAATACTAAGTAAAAAGAATTTGTCCGATTTGTATGTTGTAGTTAACTGTCAAATTAAAATTTTATTCGTATGTAATTGACTTGCCTAATTAAATGAACTCAAATTATTATATTAACTGTAGATTCTTATCCCTGCGATATAAAAAATATCAGAAATATGCTAAATATACATATATCTTACTAAGCATAAAAACATAGCATAAAAACTAAATAAATAGCAATAAATACTAATAAGAAATAGACTGTGGAGTCAGTTTCAATTCACGATAGGGTAATAAGGGACGCAGCGGATCTAGGATACAGAACATCATTCACTGCAGTATGTACATTGCTTTAAAGTTTGCAATATGTGGATTTCGGAACGCGGCATTTGTAAATTAGTTTAAATTGGTGCTTGAGGCAATTTATTTATAAATGCTACCTTTAACGTAATATTCCATAGACATCTATAACTAACGTAATATTTATAACAATCTACAGGTGGTAAAACCAGTGTAGTTCGACCGGGGAGGTACCACCGCCACTCCTATTTCTAGCGTGAAGCATTTCTTGCGTTTCGGTGGAAGGGTGTGGTTGCCGGTACACTTTTATATCTTTTATATGAGGCGACCATCTTAGTCCTCGGGAGTAGCAACACATCTATGATTGACTTCAGATAGAACACATGTTCTATATGAAGTTGATTACAGATGTCCATGGGCGGCAGTGACCACTTACCATCAGGTGGACTGCTTGCTCGTTTGCTACTTCAGTGAAATAAAAAAAAAACTGATTTTATCTAAAGCTGGTTACATAAATGTACGTTATCACTCCTTATAACGGTTCAAATCATTTTACGGTGGCTTTTAATGTAACTATCTAGTATAAACAGCAAGTACAACAATAAATAGATACCTAAATAACAATAAACAACTATAAATCCTAACTAGAAATAGACTGTAGAGTTAGTTTCAATTGAAGATAACGTAATCAGGGGCGCAGCGCATCTGGGATGCAGAACATCATTGCTTCAGCACTGCGGCTGCAGTATGTACATTGTTTTGAAGTTTGCAACGTATGTGGATCTCGGAACGCCGCGCTAGTAAATTAGTTTAAATTGGTGCTTGAGACATTTTATTTCTAAGTGATATCCTTAACGTAACTTGCCCATAGATGTAAGTACCGTTATATAGAATAATTCTAAACTTAAGCCGATAACAGATACATTGCTATTCCTGTGAGTTAAGACGGTGACCTTATAGAAATGCAAGAACATATAGATACATGCTTCTAACAAAATAAAGGTACTGCCTTATATCTTCACATAAGTCAATAAATAATGGAAAACCTAAAAAAAACGTTTGCCTTACTAGTAGAATTTGAATATATATTTTCAAGGCTTTTGTTTTCTATTATTATAACCTGTTAATAAAAATCTTTGCATAATTTTAGGTTACTCTTTAATATAAATAACATGAAATACAATTAATAGATAGCTAAATAACAATAAACAACTATAAACCCTAACTAGAAATAGACTGTAGAGTTATTTTCAATTGAAGATAACTTAATCAGGCGCGCAGCGCATCTGGGATGCAGAACATCATTGCTTCAATACTGCGACTGCAGTATGTACATTGCTTTGAAGTTTGCAACGTATGTGGATCTCCGAACGCCGTGCTTGTAAATTAGTTGAAATTGGTGCTTGAGACAGTTTATTTCTAAGTATCCTTAACGTAAGTTGCTATAGACAATTGTAAGTAGCGTTATATAGAATAATTTTAACTAAAGCCGACAACAGATACATTGCTACTCCTGTGAGTTAACACCATCGACTTGTCCTTATCAAAACACATATACACGTTAATACCTTCACTAAAACGCAGGTACGTTCTTACATATGTGAAATAAATATCAATTAAAAAAGAAAACAAAAAATTGCACTTCTCTACTAGCTGAACTAAACATAATGTAAATTAAAGTAAATTAAAGGCTTTTCTTTTATGATTGAAATCTATAAAAATATCTGTATAATCTTACGTTAGGTTTTAATGCAACCTTTCAATAAAATTAGTAGGTAATACAATTAAGAGATCTTTAATAAAAATAAATAGCTTAAAATCCTAATTAGATTTAGACTGTAGAGTCAGCTTCAATTGAAGACAACGTAATCAGGCGCGCAGCGCATCTGGGATGCAGAACATCATTGCTTCAGTACTGCGACTGCAGTATGTACATTGCTTTGAAGTTTGCAACGTATGTGGATCTCGGAACGCCGCGCTTGTAAATTAGTTTAAATTGGTACTTGAGGCAATTTATTTCTAAATGCTGCCTTTAACGCAATATGCCATAGACATCTGAAACTTATTATTCAAGGTAGTACTAGTGTAGTTCGACCGAGGAAGTACCACTGCCACACCTATTTCTAGCGTGAAGCATTTCTTGCGTTTCGATAGAAGGGTATGGTTGCACATGAGGCGACCATCATAGTCCTCCAGAGTAGCACCTTCAAAATGTGTTATGGTAACAGTTTTTATTTCACTAAATATTTTTTATCTATCAATCGGTTACTTCACGAGGCACAAGTTATGAGTGTGGCGGTGGTAGGTGATAGAACATGACTGTTATAAAAATAACATTACATCATTTATACCCGGATCCGCTTAAGCGCAATATGACAATTTCTCAATAAAACATGTAACATTTTTTGGCCACATTGTATTCATCGCATTATACATTATCTGTGTCTGATGGACAGGCAATTAATTTCCGAAAATGATTAAATACTTTCGATGACATAATCCTGACGATGATATAATAAGTACTTGAATTTTTCTCGTTGTATTCATTAATATTTTTATTTGACGGCTTAATTAATTCGATGCATAATGGTTAAAGTTTTTGGAGCTTGTAATGGCATAATACAGATTCTTTTAATTAGTCATAGTGACTAAGAAGCAATTAAATCCTTTGTAAGAAGGATTTATTTGAGATGATTTTGTCGTGTTAATATTTAAAGTTGATACTCACATCGTCTTACTTGGATACTAATGACTTTACAATACTACAAATATTTAGGTGTTTTCTTATAGTACTTGCAATACGTACCACTTAACTTACAATTACGTTTCGTCACATAAAAGGAAGCATGCTTTATATGTTTGTAATAAGTCACCTTATTTATTATTTTTGTTTATTTTCCACCACTATTAACTCTACATGATATATGTCTGTTATTCTTAAGCTCAAGCACGTATTTTTCGAATTTTGGCGACTGATGTACACATCAGTAATTGTCATGCATATTGCTCTATACTTTATATCAAATAATTATAAATGTTTTGTATGTTATTTTTTTTTTATTTATTTATTTGGAAAACTTACAGCTTCTTAATAATATGGGTATGTGCTAATTATTACAAAAGAAAAGCCGATTACAAGTTTTCACGTGTAGAATTAATGCTATCAGTATTTCACCTACAAATAATACTAAAGACCTTAAGATAAGAACATTTTGGCAAACATAAGAACATTTTGGCAAACAGTAATTTGTGTACAAACACTTCCAATCTTTTTTTCAATATTAAAATGCACTATGCCTTGTTAAAAAAGTTACGAGTCATAGCCTCTTTTAGTTTAGGTATACTTGTACAAAATAGGTCTATATCACACTCCCGCGTAGTAGCATTAAGACACCTACTTACTCTTATGAAAAATGAATTTTGCCTATAGTTAGAATTACATGAAGGTACATAAAGAGGGGCAGGTGTTCTGGTACTTAATTTAGGGACTCTAAGTGTGATATGTTCAAGTAATTCTGGTGAGTCTACTGAACCGTTGGTGATGTTGAGTAAGTAAACCAAGTCAGCTATTCGCCTACGTTCATAAAGAGGGAGTAAATGATGCTTATGACATTGTCGCGTGTATCCCGTTATGAATTCTTTACTTCGATATTGTAGGAATCTAAGGAATCGTTTTTGTATCTTTTCAATACGATTTACATACGCATTATAGACAGGATTCCATACCTGTGATGCATATTCCAGATGACAACGTACAAAGGTACAATATAGAATTTTGAAAGTTTTTATATTTTTGAACTGTGACGAGACGCGCAGTACAAACCCAAGTGCTTTGGAGGCTTTACTAATTATATTATCGATGTGTGTGTCAAACAGGAGCTTACAGTCGAATTTAACACCTAAATCATTTATAGTGGTTACTCTTGTTAAAGAAGTACCTTTTATTTTATAATCAAAATTTATAATATTCAGTTTACGAGTAAATGAACAAATAAAATGTTATGCTGTTGATATGTCAATAAATCAATAAAAATAACAAAAATAAAATATTTCCTTTTCCAAATTTAATATTTAAATGCAGGAGTTGCGTAAGGAAATAACTCAGTAAACTGTATTTGCCTAATGGTTGAAACTTGCCCTCTCAATCGGGAGGTCTGAGGTTCAAACCCAGGCACGCAACACTGATTTATGTGCGTTTTAGAAATTAATTATCACTGATTTTCGGTGAAAGAAAACATCGTGGGGAAACTACACCCGAAAGTACTTTAAAAAAAAAGTTCTCGGAGGTGTGTGAAGTCCACCAATTCGCACTTGGCCAGCGCGATGGACTATGGCCTAACACTCTCTTTCCGAGAGAAGTCCCGTGCCCAGCAGTGGGACGATAATGGGTTGACGATAAATAAACTGTATTTAAATGTGTATTAGTAAAAATTGTAATATAGAATCTAATTAAAACGAGTAAACGTAGGCTAAATAGGTTAATTTACCACTAGTGCTTGTCAACGGTTTCTCCCCGCCATCGCAGTAACTACAATCCATGTTACTGGCTCGAAATATCCTCAAAAAGAATTTTATAACTACGTATTCACTATAATACGCAATCAATACATAGTATAAAACAAAGTCACTTCTTGCTATCTGTCTCTATGTATGTTTAGATTTTTAAAACTACGCTACGGATTTTAATGTAGTTTTTTTAATAGATAGAGTGATTCAAAAAGAAGGTTTCTATGTGTAATACATGCGTAATATAGTGAAGAAACACTGATAATTTTAGATTCTTGAATTTAAGGCGGAACGAAGTTCCCCGGGTCAACTAATACGAAATAAAATCTATCAATTCCACGATAATATTAGTCTGAAATCTATTACCTAGCGAATCGACGCAGTATCTACTTAACTTGATATAAACTTTAACCTTTTTCTACCATATAAAACATATGTAAATGACCCTTGAAGGTAAGTCGACCTGGATTTTATACACCTGCATAAAACTAAGTCGTTTCATGTTTCTCATTTACAGTGCCAGCTTAGTTCTAAGTAAACTAAACCTTTCTAAGCTCACACTTCTAGCGCTTTGCCTTTATAGAAAATAAAGTGAAATCATTTGAAATATTAAAGTCGTATCGCGAAGTTGTGTGTAAAAACTCTTAGAGCAAAACGAAAAGGCAACAAAATGAAATGAAATCATAACTAAACTTGAGTTTGTATCTAAACACACTTTTACATGAGGCGACCATCATAGTCCTCGGGAGTAGCAACGCATCTGTGTTTGACTTCAGATAGAACCCATGTTCTGTATGAAGTTGATTACAGATGTCCATGGGCGACAGTGACCATTTACCATCAGGTGGACTGCTTGCTCGTTTGCTACTTCAGTCTTATACAAAAATGTATGTATATTTGTATCTATTCCCATTTTTTGACAAAACTGTAATTATGAATGCTTTCGCAAAGGTGTTTTAATATCTTATCTAATATATAAAATTCTCGTGTCACAGTTTTTGTTGTCATACTCCTCCGAAACGGCTTGACCGATTTTTACCAAATTTTATATTTTATTTTTCATACCCCTTAAGGGTTGTCCACCCTTAACATTGTTTTAATTTTTTATGTGGCAAAACAACGTTTGTCGGGACGGCTAGTATTTATATATTTTTATTCATAAACAACAGCTAAAACTATAATTTAAGATTATTATTAATAGTAGCGATGTGTTGACGACCCGCGTGGCGGTTACTATACCGGTCTGACGCGCAATGGGTGCCGGGTTGAATTCCCGGCCAGACAGGTATCTGAATGATGAGTTTAGTTCATGTTCTGGGTCTGGGTGTTTATGTATTCGTCTTGTGCGTGTCCATGGTACCCATGACACAGGAAAAAGCCTAGTGTGGGGCCTAGAGTGTAGAAAACGAAAGCGTATAAAGATTCCTATGACGTATTCTAAAGAGATACCTGATTTATATAAATCATGTACTCTAATATTGTTAGGAAGAAATAAGAATCTTTTAATTGATATCCAATTCAAAAATCTTTTAGAAATTGAGATCTATCTAATGATTATTATTTTTTAACAATGTTGTTTTCATTACTTGCGCAAGTAGCATCTACTATTTGTTAAATATACTCTTTGTACTTTAGTTACGTGTAACACTTCATAAGCTGTATTTTTTAAAGTATATTGAATGTTGTATACCTACCCCTGTAAAATCACACAGAACATTGTTATAATACATTGTAAAATATATAAAACGTACCTATTGTAGTAGTGAATAGTGATAGGTCGATGGTGTATCTGTAATAAAAATAAAATATTTACAACCAGCTTTCATTGTGTATTTATAACATAGACAGGTGGTAAAATAACAATTTTCATTAATAGTATTTCTGCTTTGCTTTGAAATTGATGTTAGTAACGATATTTGAATATTGCTTAATTATTTCTTATAATTTTTATCGTCAACCCATTATTGTCCCACAGCTGGGCAACGTTTTTCTCTCGGAATGAGAGACTTTTAGGCCTTAGTCTACCGCGCTGGACAAGTGCAAATTGGTGGACTGCACACACCTCCGAGAACCTATTTTTAAAGGACTCTCGGGTGTGTAGGTTTCCTCACGATGTTTTCCATCGCCGAAAAACAGTGATAATTAATTTCTAATACGCTTTTTACTAATAATTTAATATCAATTAATATTGTGCAATGCTATATGAATAGTTTCGCAAGCAATTAGTGGTCACCACTATAAATCCTATACAAGTGCGAATAGACATAGCCTCATTTTGATTATTATAATCAATTTGGTTATAATCATCAATTCTGACAACAAATCGCCGGTCATTACCGATAGTTAACAATTAAATTTGAACCACAAACGCATAAGCACATTTATTAAAACAGATGTGTTTGGTCAGAACGGTCACCACATTTCAATAGCGATGCTTTTTAGTAAATACACTACATTGGAATTAATTGAAACACAGAATAATACAATAGCTTTGGACGAAACGTGTGACAGAATAATACGGTACAAATATATTGATGTTAATGTAAGTGGTTCGGAATTTGTGAATACTATTTCGATTATTATTGTACTCTAACGTTATATAATAGGACCGGTACTGATGATGATTAGCTACCAAACATAGATCAAACAATGTTTTAAGCTATTGCACAGCTTTTATCACGGAGTTTGAGCGCGGCGACGGAATCAAGAAAATCCGTAACGAAAAAAACCTAACACCACCCACTCCGCCTACCATGTAGCGCGGCCGAGCGTTCGCGTAAGATGAATGTATATGGTACGACAGTACGAAGCTCGCACGGATCGAGACGAGCTGCTCGGAAATCGGACGAATATGTAAGCAGCTGTTTGTGAGTATATAGTACCTACCTATAAAGAAAAAAACTACTGCATAAATAAATAAATAATTATAATTTCGTAAGTTGATAAAAAATGCTATACAATAGCTTTACCGCGGCAGTTCCCGAGTGCCGCAGGTTTTTTTTTTTTTATAAAATTAAAGCAGCCAACGAGCATGCTCAGACTCCATACTCGTTTGCTACTTCATGATGGTCTTCATCTGATGCCGATAATAACTTCATCTGATAATAACTGCCGTGAATATCTGTAGGCAACTTTTATGAAGCATATGAGGCAACAATCTAATTCCTCGAAAGTAGCAACTAACCTGTGATTGACTTCAGATTGAAATGATGTTCTACATGAGATTGCTAACAGATATCCTTGGGCGGCAGTTATCATTTACAGGTGGACTGACTTCCAGTATATTAAATAAAAAAAAAACGAAAAACATGGGTTCAATATGAAGTCAATCACAGATGCGTTGCCAATTCCGTGTATTAACCGAGTATTGGCCAGGTGGTAGAACCAAGAGCGAAACATAAGGAATGCTTCACGCTAGAAATAGGTGTGGCGGTGGTACTTCCCCGGTCGAACTACACTGGTTCTACCTATAGAAGACTTCCCCAGTCGAACACACACAACCATACTAAAAGAATTATTTTATTACTTTTATATATCAACTCTATATACCTACCTATGATGTTGGTTTATTGTGGTAATGTTCAAACAATATGATATTACGAACTACATTATCAAATATTGCATTTATTCTACTCCACAAAAAATATTACTTCTAGAAAATACCACAAGTATGTAATTAGCTTCAATAATCATGTTTATACAACTTTATACAGAACAAATAAAATTACAACATGAAATGAAAACGGAACAGGGCAGATCACGAACGCTGTGACCATATAAAAGTAATTATGAGTCCACCTTATAATGGCACAAGTTAGAAATTGAACGGTAAAGTTTGACCATAAAATCCGGGTAATACAAATGAGATATTGGATAACATTACGTGGTAGTCTTTCAAAGGAAACCACAATTGTGAGAATTCGAACAGGGATTGCGTCTCAAGAGTGGCTGATTGGCGATATTGAGTGAATTTTGTAATCGGAAGAAATTATAAAACCATGAAACAATGTTATATAGCAAAGGTGGTAGAAACAGTGTAGTTCGTATGGGAGGTACCACCGAAACACCCATTTCTAGCGTAAAGCATTTCTTGAGTTTCAATGAAAGGACGTAGTTGCCGTAACAATTTCAGGCGACCAACTTAGTCCTCGGGAGTAGCAACACGGTGGTTGACTTTAGATAGAACCAATGTTCTATATGAAATTGCTTACTGATATTTGTGGGCGGCATTAACCACTAATCATTTCATGGTTTGCCTTCCTTCCTCTTTATATTTATACAATAATGTTCAATGAAATGTCACATATCATTAATTTAATTTCGGAATACAGAATTAAAGCTACGAAATGAAGGTTACAACTTCAACAAAATCTGAAGAAAATATGAAATTTAAACAAAAAAAATTGACGAGGGAAAGTCGGTATAAAACATAATTTTATTAAAGGATTAAATTATAAACCACAATCGCATCGAATGAAAATATCAATCGTCGAATCACAATAATTATTTATATCCGTATTAATTCCGCAGTTGGACACGAATCTCAGACCGCATGGAGAAGCCCGGATCAAAAATCCGGGTAATACAAATAGGAAATTGGATAACATTACGTGATATTCGCTTTCATTCAAAGGGAACCACAAACGTGTGGATTCGAAGGCGAATCACTTCTCGAGAGTGGTTGATGGGCACATTGCAATATCGAGTGAGCGTTCGCGTTTAGTTTTATGATAACCCGTATCGATTTAAATAATGCATTGCCACTAAAACTGTTAAATTTCATGTTTAGGCGTGTAAAGAAAATGTAATAACTAACAATTCAATTTGAAATCAGATTTTTCCGTTATCTTCTAATCTGGAAAGACTAAGAAGTCTTTCCCGAATATAAGATTTGAACGTAGTTTGTGATTTGACTGTGGAAGTGCACACCGGTACATAATGTTCTTTGATAATTTAGTTACTCTATAAACTGTACCACAATAAATAATAATAATTTATCCCTAAGTATGAAAAAATAATGTATGTTGCCGATGAAACAAATCTCAGTCCTCGGGAGTAGCAACGCATCTGTAATTAACTTCAGATAGAACCCATGTTCTAAATAAAGTTGTTTACAGATGTCCATGAGAGGCAGAGTTCTATCTTATAAAAATACCTTAGTTAAAAGATATAAGGTAAAAACTTTCGGTTAATATTAATTGAGAATCTCGCCTCAAACAGTAATAAGGTCTATTAATATATTGGCTTTATAATGACTTGTTTACCGTGTTTTATTGGGTATAATTACGGTATTGCAGTTACTTTTCGCGTTGGTGTAATTTGAGTAAAATGGCCCGAGGTGATATTTTAGCCACAATTCATGTAAATCGACCATAGCCATGTTTCGCTTGAGTTATCGGCAGGAACAACAGAGCCATTATCGTTCTTAGCACGATATGCTGGATCCATTACTAAGTAGAACACTTTATGAAATATTGCCAGTGTAACGTGTCTAGATTTTTGATGTTTAGCCGTATAGTTTCCTACATTCGAACACTTTTTAACAAAAATCTATGTATTAATACGTGAAGCAAAAACTTGTGATTCGTTTTAACGATGCAGGCGGAGAGTGCGGAATTACCCACGGTTATAGTTGATGTAGAAAAGGATTGTGTAATGCTAATATTTTTTCCAAATAATGCATAAAAGATACATAAAATCAACACACATTACACTCACTACCTTGCATTTGACACAAACAAATACATAATAAATGAAATAGAATATTCAATGTCTTACTATGAAAACACATAACGTCAAAAATGTCAGATTTAAATGCAGCTACTTCTACTAAATTGGTGCTACTTCGGACAATATGAACTTTAGTTTTTAATTTTAAATTACGGTCGAATTTTAACCGTTGCGATGGGTGACTAGTATTTTATAATTTTGTGTTTCTTTTTATCATAATTACAAAAAAAGAATAATATTTAGGAGTACTTAATTTTAGCAATGATCGTAAAAAAGGAGAATATTATTTATCATTAATTTAAATATAGGGACATTCTGGATTTAGAGGCAAATGTTACTAAGAATATTCAAATTGGATACTTGGATATTTCGGTATTCTTTAACTTCTAAAAACAATAATTCAAACTAAAACGGAACCAAAGTTTACGGAGTTAAAACGAGAAAGATCAAGCAGTAACCTTTAATCCAGTGGTTACAAAGGAAACCCTATAACCTTTATTTAAGCCCCTGAGGTCAAACTCAGTCCAGTAATTGCCAGTACGGGCACATGGGAACCGCCTCTATTATTAATGTTGTTTAAATCGACACGCTACTAGGAAAGGCAGTGTTTTCAGTGTTTGTTAAAGGCAATTGGTTAGAAGCAAACGTAGAATTTGTAAAGGTCAGAAGTGATTACTTTTGCTAGATTTAAGGGATTTCGGAGTGATTTAAAAGTTATGGAGAAATAGTTTATATTCATAATCTTCAGCTGATAATTTTGTCACATTAATTAATTTTTTTGTCTGATTGAAGTAGCAGACGAGCATGCAGTCCACCTGATGGTAAGTGGACACTGCTGCCAATGAACATCTGTAATCAACTTTATACAGAACATGGTTCCATCTGAAGTCAATCACAGATGCGTTGTTACTCCTGAGGTCGGATGGTCGCCTCATACAAAAGTGTACCGGCAACCACACCCTTGCCTCGAAACGCAAGAAATGCTTCACGTTGGAAATAGGTGTGGCCGTGGTACATTCCTGGTCGGTTCTACCACCTGCTAAAAGATGCTGTTAAGAGACAAATGGTTGGATATATTTCCATACTCCGACCATATGAAATGTTACTTGAATTAATACTTTGTTACCTATGTAATGTAAATACAAATTGTTATATAATTTATTATGAATTCGAGTTAAACTTATTTACAGGTTAATTAACTCATCCCAATCTGAGTTAGAATATAATATAGAAATCGGCTTGTTATACAAAAGTAGCATTATGCAATGCATGTGATAGCAGATGATCACAGCCGAGCATGGAGTGTAATGATTTGCAGATAAGGTCTCAGTCTTATCTGAGGTTGGTCACGTGGGTCACGTTTGAGGGGGTATAACCCATTATTATCTCACTGATGAGCACGGATCTTCTCTCAGAATGAGAGAGTTTTAGACCATAGTCCATCGCACTGGCCAAGTGCGAATTGTCGGACTTCACCTCCGACAACCTTTTTCGAGCTCTCGAGCATGTAGCTTTCCGATAGATGGTTTCCTTCACCGAAAACCAGTGATAATTAATTTCTAATACGCACATAAATTAAGCGTGCCTGGGTTTGAACCTCAGACCTCCCGATTGAGAGGGCAAGTTTTTACAATTAGGCTATCACTGCATATTTATAATGGGATAATTATTTGTATGTCCCCCTTATCGAAGAACACAAAACAGATGTATTACGTAATAACATTGTTTAGTTACATCATTTATTTTCAGTTTCAACAATTTGGACTTATACAAGAGTGGAAAAGTACCTACACAAAAAATGTTATCTTAACGTTACCCCAGAAATTAAAAGGCAAGTCGGCGTAGAAGACGGTATAAAATCGTATTTCGCAACGATTGACCTTCAAAACTTCTCGAACTTCGCAAACGACATCGCCCGAAGTGCTAACAGAATTACAGAGGCCAAAGATTCTCAAATAATTATATATCCCTCGAAATAATTACGACACAGTTCACTACTCAGCGTAGCGTTTGCTCCCGATCTTGAACTGAAATTGGAATTATTTCATAATATTTCACACCATGATCTTATTGGCTAAATGCGGTTTTCATATTGTTGGAGATGGTTTTCGGTGTTAGTGCATAGTGTCCTTGCATTGATATGACGCAATTGCATTACGAATCTGCAAGGTTTTAGAACCAGGGAGGTGCCACCTCTATACATATTTATATCGTGAAGCAATTCTTGTGTTTTGTTGGAAGGGTTTGGTTGCTGGATCAATTTTATACGAGGTGCCCAACTCGAGAATAACAAGGTCCCTATGATTGAGCTATTCAGGTACAAGTACTGTTCTATATGAAGTTGCCTATGGGCGACAATAGCCAATTACCATCATGTGTACTGCATGCGATTGCTACTTCTATCTTATAATAAAGAATAGATAATTCGATGATCATATGATTTGAAGAAATTAAGAGATTAGAATCTTAATGGCTTGTGATTAACGTCCCATTAGTTATGATATTCATCGTTAAATATTCTTTCAGGAGATGTAATAAAGAATTTTCGTTTCCTGTTTATTCCTAATACAAATTGAATATAATAGAAAATTGTGCTCTTTGAACTTAACATTTTAGCAAGTATAATTTCAAAAGTTGCTGAAATGACCTTCAAAACTTCACCAATTACATAGTTCTAAAGCTAACAGAATTACAAAAGGCAGAACTGACCTGAATTTGTATCTCGTTGGAACTATTACAATAAGGTTCACTATCGAAGAGTCGTGTTTTCTGTTCCTCGATTGAAACTAAAGTTTTGTTCGGCACAAAAGCAGAAGCCTAAATGTTGGAACAATATTGTCGGAGATGATTAAGTTGGCGGATACTCCTTGACCTATAAAGGAGGTGTAATCTGATCTGATTCGGAGACCGGCTAGTTTATATTGCTTGTTGCTTGTAAGCGATGTCTTTGTTCGAATTGTTTTATGGAATAACGATATTTTTATGTATCTTGAAATGTTACTCTTGTAAAATCAAAATAACCTTTTAAAATTACGAGTAAAATCTACAGAGACATACCTACTATTTCAAATATCAAACAAGGAAGCTTTAACTGTTTATTACGGTTTCTTTCTTGTTTAATATTTGAAATAGTATGTCTCTGTAGATATATTTGCTAATTGCAAAATATTTTATACTTAGTGCTTCGCGGTTTCACCCGAATTTAAAACAAAAATATTTAAAATTGCAATCACTTGTGATAAGTAGGTGGATTTTAATAAAATAAGGACTTAATTTTAATTCTACATATTAACTATAAACGTCATGTTAATTCTTCTTAAGTTAAGTAGTTTTAGTTTTATATTATTTCAAAAACACTTTCAAACAGACAGGTAAAGGCTTTTAAATTATATTAAATTACATTATTATAAATTCCCAGTCCTCTACGCATTTTTACAGATATATGATTTACAGATGCGAAGAACATTCATTTAAAAATTACATATGGTTTTTGGATTCATGCATAGGTTCCGGGCCATTATCATAAACATACTCCCTGAATTCCAGAATGCAGAATATTTAATAAACCATTACTAAATTTGTTGTCCCTCTTACTCCTTAACTGAAACTGTTAATGTTAGAACAATATTGTCAGATATGATTAAGTTGGCGGAACAGCTTGACCTCGGGCTCTATAGGTCCAAGTAATCTGATCTGATTTGAAGATCGGGTCGTTTATTGCCTCTTGACTTGATGATGAAACTTTGTTGCAATTTATGAGATATATTAACAACACCGTTTTTGTACGAAGTTTTAGTACGTTTTAGAACTATGAAACAAAAAGAAGATAGTTTTGGTTTCAATCACGCTGAAGTGTCTTATAGGACATATACCTATCAAAGGCGTTCGAGCCTTTTTTAATGTAGACAATATCAAATCAGTCCTCCTGATAGTAAGTGGCCACCGCTGCCCATAAATAGCTGTAATCTATCGTGGGCAAGATCAAGTTTTTCTGAAAATGCGTTGTTACCCATGAGGACCACGTTGGAATGCTCCGAATCAGTTTGTTTTCTTATCAGAGGAAAACTTTGTCCTCAAGGGACAACACATTTGTGGCAATCTCAGGCAAGATGTTATCAGGATATTATTACATATGTCCATGGGCGCCGGTGGCCACTTACATCCGGCAGACTGCATCCTCGTTTGCTAGATAAAAATAAACCTGTTATTACTACTTATATGTTCTCGAGACTAACAAGTTACTAAATGTTTTGTATCGAACATAAGTAGAAGCCTTGATGCTATAACAATATTGTCAGTCATATGATTAAGTTGGCGGAAACCGCTTGACCTCGGGGCTCTATAGGTCCAAGTAATCTGATCTGATTTGGAGATCGGGCCGTTTATATTGCCTCTTGAGTTGATGATGAAACTTTGTTGCAATTTATGAGATATATTAACTGTGCCGTTATAGTTGTACGAAGTTTGAAATAAGAAACAAATAAAAGATAGCTTTGGTTTCACTAACGCTTGTGTGTTAAGAGACATATATGTATCCGAAGCATTTGAATTATTTTTTCATATATTATTGAAAAAGCAAACGAGCATGCAATCCTCCTGATAGTAAGTAGCCGATGGTGCTCATGGATAGCTGCTTTCCACCCAGGGTTAGATCAGAGTTTTGCTGAAGATGCATTTTTATCCCTGACGACCACGTTGTAACGCCCCGAATAAGTCTGTTTCCCTTCCCAGAGAAAATCTTAGTCCTCAGGGGACAACGCTTATGTAGCCACCTTCAAGTAAGATGTAATATTGAGTTCATGACCACACTCTATGGGCGCCTGTGGCCTCTTACATGAGACGGACTGCATGCTCGTCTCGTAAAAAAAACCTGTCACTATTACCTATTTAGACACCGCCACACCTATTTCTAGCGTGAAGCAATTCTTGCGTTTCGATGGAAGGGTGTGGTTGCCATCACACTTTAATGTGAGGCGACCAATGTGAGGCGACCATCTCAGTCCTCGGGAGTAGCAACGCAGCATATATAAAGTTGCTTGTAGATGTCCATGTGCGGCGGCAATCACATACGATCAGGCGGACTGCACGTATATTTTCCTCAAAAAATAAACATGTTATTACTTATGTGTTCTCGAGACTTACAAGTACTCATAAATGTTTTGTCCCGTACATAAGTAGGAGCCTTGATGTTAGAACAATATTGTCAAATATGATTAAGTTGGCGGATACCGCTTGACCTCGTGGCTCGATAGGGGCGTGTAATCCGGTCTGATTTGGAGGGTAGTTTGTGTTATAGTTATATTGCCTCTTGATTATGTGATGGAATATTGTTGCAATTTATGTTGTTTGAGTATTTTTAGGCACTTTGATAATAAGTGGTTATATTGAGTAAATGGAAGATTATAATGATGACATTGAGTGTAAAAATCTTATTTAACGACATGTAATGCCACAGTCATATTACCGACCTAAACGTAGTGAGTTCCGGGATCGATCCCCGGTCAGTTGAATGATGTATATGGATTTATTTTTAGTTTCTGGCTTGAAAAAAACGGTTAACACTTTTTTTATCTACTTGATTCACAATTGAAATTACGTCAACTTGAATCAAGTCAAGTACAGTTTTCCCACATTATTACCGAGATACTGGGAACTCATGCATCCGAACATAACATGCAGATGCGGTCCGGATTTAATCTATGCGCATATCGGAGGAACATTTTGACTGCGGTCTCTTGTAGCCTTGATATAAGTATATCATATAAAATCATATCAGCAGAATCATATAATACGGATCTTATGACATCTATGCGAATTTATCGCCGACGGGAATGAAATCAAATCAGCTCCAAAGACGACTTCTAAAGACTATCCTACAAAATAATCCCTATTGTATATTGTAAATCCTTAAATACAGTATACTTGGGTGTACTGAAGGAAAATCAAGATTATAAGTATAAGCCTCTAGTCTGAAATGTACTATTGCACTCTTTTTATAGCTAGGCTATTGCTAGGTGGTAACTGGTAACTAATTTGGTTCGACCGAGGAGCCACCT
Source organism: Spicauda simplicius (assembly GCA_949699795.1). Classification (NCBI taxonomy): domain Eukaryota; kingdom Metazoa; phylum Arthropoda; class Insecta; order Lepidoptera; family Hesperiidae; genus Spicauda; species Spicauda simplicius. The sequence continues at coordinate 1,402,272 of OX453075.1, read as the reverse complement.
CCGCCATACCTACTTCTAGCGGGAAGAAGTTATTACTGGCTCACTTTTTTACTATATATTTTTATACGGCTACCATCTTAGTTCTCCAGAGCAACAACGCATCTGTGATTGATTTCAGATAGAACTCTTATTCTAAAAGCTGCTTACAATCACAGACTGTCAAGTACTCTACTGCATACTCGTTTGCTACGACAATCTTAAAAAACGAAATTCATTTAATCGTCAATCCATTATCATCCCACTGCTGGACACAGGTCTTCTCTCAGAATGAGGGAGTTTTAGGCCATAGTACACCGCACTGGCAAAGTGCAAATTTGTAACTTTTTTTAAAGGACTCTCGGGTGTAGGTTTTTCGCACGATGTTTTCCTTCACCGTAAAGCAGTGATAATTAATTTCTAATACGCACATAATTTTAGAAAAATCAGTAGTGTGGAGTTCTAACCTTGGACCTCCTGACCGAGAGGGCAAGTTTCAACCATTAGGCTATCACTGCTCTGAACGTTAAACATACTGACAACTCTTTTAAATTTAAAAGGAAATATTTGTTCAGTAAGACAATAATAATATCGTACCTATTTTTGTACTTTTCCATCAGGCCTACTTTTATCTACAGCTTATCTGACGTAATCCTTAAATTCTAAATGTCTTTCCGCTGTCGCATTAAGACTGGCGGTTCTGTATTTATTAAAAGACCAGTTTCCAGCTCAGATTAACGACCTGGATTTAGGAGTCTACTTGCAGTGTAATGTTGCGATTCTTGGATTCATTTTCTAGTTTCAGCTTTAAAACTTTAATGGTTTAGATTTCGTTGAAATAGCGCTGTTTTGGATACTCATTGTTTTAGTAGGATTAGTTTACATTAATTGTTCACAATTTGTAATTATTTCTATTTCAAACTGTAAATGAAATTTTGAATTATTCTTAAAAACAAAGGTCTTTTCACTGTAAGCCTTAATCGCATGAATATTCTCTATCATAGATGTTATGATGGATACATTTATAAAGTCGAGAGCATCTTTTTATTGCCCATTTTAGATCTATGTTCAATATTTATACGTGTTTTGCGGGAAATCGAATCCGAATCTCCTTTATATATCAATTTATTTATGATTTGGTTCAAACTAAGTTCTAACATCACACATTTCTTTCCAGTAATTGCATGAATATTCTCAAGCATCTGGTAGTTACATTTATAAAGTCAAGAGCATTGCTTATTATTAAATTTAGATCTATGTTCATTATTTATACGTGTTTTGCGGGAATTCGAATCCGAATCTCTTTTATATATCAGATTATTTATCGTCTCGTCAACCCATTATTGTCCCACTGCTGGGCAAGGGTCTTCTCTCAGAATGAGAGAGTTTAGGCCATAGTCCACCGCGCTGGCCAAGTGCGAATTGGTGGACGATTATTTATCATTTGGTTCAAACTAAGTTCTAACATCATACATTTCTTTCCAGTGCCAACATCAGACGTGCAAGGCGTGCTTGGAAAGAAGGCGTCACTGCCTTGCGACATTCAGCCACTTCACTCGGACGATGCTGTCGTGATGGTGCTCTGGTTTAAGGAATCTGATGGAGAGCCGTTGTACAGGTGAGAAATCACAAAACAGGTCAATAGTAAAAAACTTTAGTGAGCTCAATAGCAACTTGCTTTGTCTAGGGCCAGGTTTCAGGTTTAGGAAGAATTATTGGAGAACCAAGTGTATTGTTAAATTCCAAGGTTTTAGAGTGTATAGATGTTCCAATAGCAGTGTAATCTGTTGGAGTAAAACCCGTTATTGTCCCACTACTGGGCACGGATCTTCTCTCAGAATGTGAGAGTTTTAGGCCATAGTCCACCGAGGTGGCCAAGTGCGAATTGGTGGACTATCTTTTAGTGTCATTAATTTTAATATATTGCCCTATTATATATATCAAGAACATACTATTCTCAATAGTTTGGAACCAGTCAAAAGGCAAAAATGTATCTAAAAAATTTTACTTTTTTACTTTTATAAGCCATTGTTCTCATGTAAGTGACAATTGTCTTTTATGAGAAATAAAGATCTTTAAACCTAAAAATGTTGCCTTTAGTTTCATATTCGTGTGTATTTTAATAATTACATCTTGCGAAAACTTTCGGATAATGTGATGTAACTAATAATATTATTCATTGATCTAGGCATCAGGCGCATCTACCTAACTAGGCCTTATTTTAGGACAAAGTTTTCGTTGCCGTTAAAGCAACAAAGAAGCCAATACTTTGGTAATCTTAAGTAGCCTTCACCTATTTAGAAGGACGATACGATTATTTGAATACACTTAAGAAAGTTTGGTAGTAAAATCTTATTTTCTCCAGCTACGACATCCGAGGCCGCTCCTACAACCAGCCTAAGCTGTGGTCATCACCGCTGGTGTTTGGAAACCGAGCGTTCTTCCGCGGTGGCGCCACGCCCGCTGTCCTCATGATAGACAACGTGATGGCCGTGGATGCCGGTGTCTACAGATGCAGAGTGGACTTCAAGAATTCTCCAACGAGGAACTTGAAAGTGAACTTTAGTGTTATAAGTAAGTTATTTTTTTAATATTACAAATGCGTTTGCAAGAATGTATTTATTTGTTTCTGTTTTTAAAACTAAGTGCCGGATTTCGCTGAAATGTTGTACACAGATAGTTTAGGAACTAGATTACATGGGATGATTATCCCATGTGGTAATCTAGGTCATATATGATAAATATTATTTTGGTTAACGTGTCCCGAAATGGGCGAAGTCACGGTGATAACCTAATACTAATTATGCAAAGTTCTGATAAATCGTGTTAATGAGTTCTAAAAGATTTTAAAAGTGGGTGAAGTCGACAAAACCGGTGTTAACCAATTTGTCAAAGTTTTAACCGCATCTCATTAGGAATGAAGATCAAGTATAAGAATGGGATAGTAATTAAGATAATGAATTAAGAAAGGAATAATTACATCGAGCTAAAGTGGTAATGCGCGCAAATAATCGCGGATTAGCGGTTTACAATTAGTTTTAAATATAATATCTATGTATTATTTTATTTGGGAAATTCTGAATAATATTTTGTTTGTTGATTATTATTTTGTGTTCATGTTCCTTTATTATAAAATGTATTTTAAGCGTAAAGACATATTTTAAAGTAAAATTTATACCCATGAATTATCGGGAAATGTACGAGTAACTATAACTAAACAGTGACGTAATATTGTAAGCCAAAGAAATTGTTTCGTTATTATTTTCTCATTATAATTTCATAATAAACATCGAGAATTAAACTTCAGTATTTCATTCGCTTGGAGCTAAATTGAAATACTAAATCAATGCTCGGGAACCTAATAGATTGCGCTAAGGTTACCCCGATAAAGATTCTTGATCAGTGGACCGATAAAAAAACATGGCTTTTAACTAGCCTCTTCTTAAATGTTAAACATTCAATGTTAAATAATACAATTCAAAATATTTTCACTTGAAACAAATTTTAGAAGATTAATGTTTTGGTTAAGGGCTATTTGTTTTCGAAAAATATTTCGAAACTTGAGTTCGTATTTGTGACTAAGAATTTATTCTTAATTACTATAATGTGTTTATTAAAATAAATCTACAACAAATTTAAAATTAGCCTTGTAAATTCTGTGGCGACCTCCCGCAACTCATTAAGTGATGGCGCTACTATTATTCTGAAACACGCTATCAAAGTATTCTCAACCCCCCGCATATGTACAAGTTCCGACGACTGTTGGAGAACGGTCGCTCCCCAGGCGTGATCACCAAACCTGGCGGGAGATCTCCCTTTGCCAAAGTGGTGACCCCGACGTGATTCATAGTTTAGCTTAGATTAGCGCCATCTCTTTTTAACCGACTTCCCAAAGGAAAGAGGTTATCTATTCGTCACGTATATTTTTTTTTTTTTTTTTTTTTTTTTTTTTTTTTTTTTTTTTTTTTTTATGTATGTTCGGGCGAAATGGCTAGAAATCGTCGACCTACCGACACGATTCATACGACATTGTATGCGACTAGTTTCACAGGCAGTCCCATATTGAGGAAAATGAAAACCTTCCAGCGGTTTTCCCGGAAAATTGGAAAATGTCGGTTTCTTAAAATCTTGATTAACTTGGGTGTATCATCGCTCATATAAGATACATGTAGTTTCGTCATGATCCAGCAAAATATGGTGAGCGCCGACTTCGGGACTATGTACTAAGAACTGTGTTTGCTCTAAACCAACATGTATTTAAATTATTTTTTACTTTTATGTGGCATGGAAGTCGGTTGTATTTTTTGTTTAAATTTTTTTTTTACTGAACAGGGCTCTCTTTTACTGAACTGCAAGGCAAGATACTGGAGCTAACTTTCATTACCATGTAAAAAAAAACATGATTGTAATAATATTAAAAAATTGAATATAAATAAGAAAAAAAGACAAACCCGCTGAGTTTCTTGCCGGATCTTCTCAGTTGAGGTCGTATTCCGATCCGGTGGTAGTGTAAGAAAAAAAAATGTAACTGACAATTTGTAAGTGCCCCCGCAGGCCTATACAAAATAAAGACATTTCATTTCATTTCATTTCATTTCATTTCTTGACGAGTTGCGGGAGGTCGCCATAATTCTTCACTATCACTTTTAACGGTATTACTTGGTCATATTTTTTAATATAAATAACATTTTCCAGTCCCTCCAAGTCGTCCAACGATATACGACGTGAAACGACGCGACAGAACAAAGTTGGTGGAGCCTTATAACGAAGGCTCCAACGTGTTGCTCATCTGCGAAGTAGAAGGAGGTACGTTAATTTTAAAATCAAATTAAAATCTTAAAGTATATGATATTATCTGATATTATCACTTATTATATTTAGGCCTAAAGTGGCTTAGAAGTCAACTTAAAGCTTAGTTTCGAATATGTGTCTCTAGGAGACTAACCCGAGAAAACAATACATTGGTCCTGCAAAGCGTTATCGTTAAGCGAATTTCGGGAAATAGTTTGCAGCGTAATTTGGTGAGCTTATTAAAAAGAAATAATAGTAATTTTTATTTCTTTATAGTCTTAAGTACTAAATTTACAAGGTTGCTAATGTTACATTCGTAATTGGGAGTCAGGAACCGAAAGTAGGATACCCTATGATATGAGCTCCTGGCTACCCCTCTGAGATTATTTACTTAAAGCAATATTGAGCAATTATATGTGAGTATGTATGTGTGTGTGTATCTGTGTGCAATCTATATATAGGTATGTGTTGTGTGTGTTGTCAATTGTGCTGTAACAATACCAGACCAGCCCTACGAAAGAAAAGATTCTTGGGATTAGTTAAGTAAAGAAGCACTGGTCTACTATTATCATACCAATCATTTATATAACGAAGTGAAGAGCGTGATATGTGACGTCAGGAAGGCCAGGAGTCTTAATTATTTTCCTTTCTTGAAGATTTCAAGTAAAACACCGGAGTAAACTTCTTCGATTTATTCACAGTTTAGGAGGTCCGATCGCTTCGACAGTTAAACAAGAATCTTTTTCTACCGGCGTTCGCTCGCCTTTTTATAACAATGTTTGGTGGTGTGACAATAACAAATTTATGGAGGGTAAACTAAATTACAATTCTAAAAATCATTAAATGTTTTCGATTATTAATTAAACTAACTAAAATAATTATTATCGGCGACGTGTTTTTCATAAATACGCGGTGTCGCGCCGACATATATGATATTAATCAAATACATATATTTAAGGCTTGACGCCCAGCGGTGAAGCTTGTAATTAATATTTCGTGGTTCTTGACCGATGCTGTGGTCTAGCGGTAAGTTTAAACGCTTCATCTTAAAACAAATGTAACGCTGTGTTGTTTTGACATTCACTAATGCAAGATGGTGGAACTGTGGTTTGACTGGAAAGGTAACAAGCTACACCTATTTCTAGTGGTTTTGCATTTCGGTGGAAGGGTGTATTTGCCTGCTCATATGAGGCGCAGAGCTTAGTCCTCACGCAACCATGATTGACTTCAGATTGAATCCTTTTTCTATATGATGTTGCTTATAGATGTCCATGGGCGGCAGTGATCATTTACCATCAGGTGGCCTGCATGATCGTTTGCTACTGTAATCTTAGAAAAGCGGTCTTAGTTTTCCTGCGTTAAGTATCACTCCAGATTCTCGCTATCACAATAGTTAGATGAACTGCATTCCTTTTTGCTACTTTCATATATTGACATCGCTTTGGGTAAATATTATACTACAGTTTGACTAACAAATAATAAAATCTACGTTTTATATTGACAAAAAGATTGTTTTATTACAAAATATTTGAAGAAAGTACTTCGTAAATATTGATATTTCGCAAAAATACCCTACCTTGTTGTTATGAGGACGAATTTGTCTCTTAAAGAAAGCCTTATCCGGCGTTATTGTCTTGAATTGTTCCAAATAATTTTGCAAATATAACCAGAAGTTATACTGAAGCATCGAATAATATTGTTCTTTGTGTCGAACAAAGAAATGTGTAGAAATGAGATTTCTGCGCCCACAAAAATATTATACGTCTAACATAAAAACGACTTAGTTCTAAGACCTGCGGTAAAATAATCGCGTTTATGACAAGCGGAGATTTTGCTCAGTTTGATTCATCTTTAAAACAAACTATTCACGGTTCGACGCTCATAACAATAATAGAAAAATATAAAAATATGAGTCTTTCTCAGTTTAATTCACAATGATATGTTTCGCTTCACATATTTGATGAACGTAAATCATCATAATTGAATCTTTGAATCTCTTATTTTATGGTTTATGTTAACAATTTATAAGTACATACGGGAATAAAGCCAAATTTAATTAATAGAGGTGGACAATGAATTCTTCTGTGACTTTAATCTTGAGCAGCACCATCCTTTCTCTATCCGTGGATTTCATAAGAGGTCGAACAAGGGACAAAATTCAATAGGCAGCAACACGTATGCCAGGGGTGGTAACTAATGGCAAAAACTGTTATTTCTTTGATAATGTTTAGGAATATATATCAAAAAGCTGATGAATGGGATGTATCAATGAAATAATATATTTTTTATGAACGATTTATAATATAAATTGTTACGTTTTATCTTAGTGCGATTATTCACAACAAACTGGAATAAGTATCGTTTGCAAGTATTGTTTGTAATACATCATTAAATCATTTAAAATTGCGAAAAAATAAAAGAAGATAATTCTAATCGCATCTCGTAGAACGCTGTGTTTTGGACAAAGCTTTATATATTTATAATAAAACTGGGGTTTCTTTATCATAAATAAATAGGTTTATTCAATACATACACTATGGAACCTGGGTTTTGTAAAAGACACTCGACGACGCTCTATTTCATTGTTATTGTTGTAATAAAAGCTATCATCTTTATCCAACATTGAAGGAGACATATAAGGCCCTATATTTTTTGGAATAGATTTCTCTTTCAAGAATACTACTTTAAGCTCGTAAGCAAATTAACATTATTTTTTATTGTTATTAAAACTATTTTCTTTACCTAAAATCACGTTTAATAACACTTTGTCTGACTTGATATTATTTTGGAACTTTTATTTAACCTACTTTTTTCACAACCTGTGTTTTAGGAAACCATTAGGCTATCACAGCTCTACAATATATGTAGAGCTGTGATAGCCTAATGGTTGAAACTTGCCCTCTCGATCGGGTGGTCCGAGGTTTAAACCCAGGCATGCACCAATGTTTTATGTGCGTATTAGAAATTAATTATCACTGCTTTTCGGTGAAGGAAAACATCGTGAGGAAACCTACACACCCGAGAGTTCTTAAAAAAAAAATAGTTCTCGGAGGTGTGTGAAGTCCACCAATTCGCACTTGGTCAGCGCGGTGGACTATGGCCTAAACTCTCTCAATCTGGGAGAAGACTCGTGCCCAGCAGTGGGCCAATAATGGGTTGATGCGATATTTTTGACTGCATCAGTAAAATTAAACATACAAAGACAGTAATTTTGAAATCCAAGAAACTCCGAATGCCATAAGTTAAGGCAAAGCTTGATGAGACTCATAAAACTGAAAGAAAAAACAAAACTTGGAGACTCGTCAGCAAACTACTCAACTATAGCAATCACCAAATCTGAACTCGTGTTCTAGTGAAGTCGACTCGAGTGTCTAAACAACTGAAGTGAAGTTTTGATTAGAGTTCTAAATTTGTCACTCGAGGCTTGAGCCTTGCGTGTGCCAGATGACTAGTATAACAAATCTAAGTCAGAAAGTTCTTTAATTTTAGAGTTAGGGGGGTACATAGGGGGGTTATTGTCCCACTATAATACTTAACGGGGACTCACGATATGCGGTTTATGAATTCTATAAGAATCGTGGTCACGGCCAACTGTTTGGCCGTGACCACGATCAATGCAACTGGGTCGAAATATCGGCAAAAAGAATTCTATAAGAATTCATAAACCGCATATCGTGAGTACCCGTTAAGTATTATAATGTATCAATTCCGCGATAATACTAGTCTAAAATCATATATTGTCCCACTGCTAGGCACGGCTCTCAGAAATGCCAGAGTTTTAGGCCATAGACCTACGCGCTGGTTAAGTGCGAATTGATGGACTTCACACACCTCCGAGAACTTTTTTTTTAAAGTCTCGGATGTGTAGGTTTCTTCACGATGATTTCGTTCACCGAAAAGCAGTGATAATTAAACAATCGACATATCTTTTTTAAGTTCAGCTGAATTTGTATTTATTATAGGGTTCAAATAGTAAATGAGCATGCAGTCAATTTCATGGTAAGTGACAACTACCACCAATGAACAAGATGTCCAAACAATTTCATATATAACACGGGTTCTATCAACACAGAAGCGTTGCTACTCCGAAGGACTAAAGATGGTTGGTAAGACTATGATGGACCTAGTATATATGAGCCAGTAACCACATCCTTCCACCGAAACGCAAGAACATCTTCACGCTAAAAATTGGTGTGTAGTTTCTTATGAGTCTGGTAAATTTGATTTTAAGCAATATTCGTGTTAAAGTTTCATTTTGGACGTGGTACGATTCTTCGTAGTGATACTTTTTACGATATACTTTAAATTTGTTTGCTATACACTATTAGAATAAGAATATTAGAAAATAACTTAATTTTGTTAATATTATGTCGCGTCCGCGCGCTTGCCAAACCTCAACAAGCCATCACAAATTCAAACGTGTGGACGATCCGATCGAGTGTCGGTTTTTTATCACAAACCAAAGGGAGTTTGTCGCGAGAGCTTGCGATACGTCCACACGCAAACACTCAGTCCAGTTTGTGCATTGGTACAGAAAACACATGCTTGTCTTTTGTAAAGAAATGAGTTTAAATTAAATAAATATGAGTAAAAGTAAGTTTAATTTCCTCTTACATATTCCTTTGTTTTTTTATAAATAAAAATAGCTTAAGCTTAATTTAATAAATAAAAATAACTTAAGCTAAATTTAATAGGCCATACAATCTTCATGTCCATCACGTCCGTCGCTTGCCTCTTTAGAACGTAATAACTCACTCGCAAGCGTGTGGATGGCGATGTTTGGTTCCCAAAATAAAGCCAAACGCTTGTAGAGGTTTGGAGTTTGCGGCAAGCCTCAAGCGTGCGGACGCGGCATTATAAATGCGAAAGTTTGTGATGATGTATGTGCAAATTGTAACTGTTTTACGCAAAAACTACTGAAAGGACCCCCTACCCTCTCTTGCATCTTAAATGTTTCTTCCAGCCACAAAGGTTGTCTGGAAGAGATCGCTATCTAAGTGATAAGACCGCCTTTTGTGCCTAACATTTTGTATCTTTTGTTTTTGTTACATATATATTGGTGTACAATAAAGAAAATTTGTATTGTATTGTACTGGATTACGCTGAAATGTCGCACACACATACTTTATGGCCCAACACATCGGACACTCATTGTCATGGTAGTGACTGAAGCAGACCAAGCTGCGGGACTACTAACCTACTAGTAAATATAGTAAAAGAAATCATTCCGACTAATCGTGCCCGATTCGTAAATTGTAAAAAGACGATGTCTACCAATTTCATATCGGATTGACAACTTGTCAATAAGATTGATGACATAATGAACTAAAGGGGCGTTGATTGTGATTCCGTAAAATCGATAAGTTATTACCGATTCTAAGAAATGCTAGAAGATATTTTTGTGAAACAAACAACTTACTGTACTAGACAGGTTATTATAGACAGTAATTAAGAAAATATTAAATTACTACTGGCTCTGCAAGATGCTATTATACTTTTGATAAATGTGACTTTATCCAAATGACAACCCGCGTGGCGCAGCCGTTATCATACCGGTCTGACGCGCAATGGGTCCCGGGTTCGATTCCCGGCCAGACAGGTACCTGAATGATGAGTTTAGATTCCTGTCCTTGGTCTGGGTGTTAGTGTATTCGTCTTGTGTGTGTCCATGGTACCCACGACACAGGAGAAAATCCTACTGTGGGGCTATGAGTGTAGAAAGTGTTAAAGTGTTAAACGAGTGTTTTATATTTTAATGTGTTTTTTTTTTAATCATCTATCCATCCATCAGCCCTTCGATGTCCACTGCTAGACGTAGGCTTCCCCTAAATGGCGCCATTCCAACCGGTCCTGTGTTCTCTGAATCAAACGGTTTCCCGCTGTCTTCTTCAGGTCATCGGTCCACCCGGTCCACCGGTTTATACAAATAAAATTAGCAAATAAATAGATATATTATGTAATGGTAAATGGTCAGTATTGTTTGACTATGAAATTAATCTTCGACGAATTGAGGACTTTGAAGTGAAAACTTTTAAGGCGCGTTAAACTATTTTTGTTAGACTAAAAATTCACAGACTGGCTCTTACGTAGTCATAAGTCGGTCGACCCATTATTGTCCCACTGCTGGGTACGGGTCTTCTCTCGGAATGAGAGAGTTTTAGGCTATAGTCCACCGCGCTGGCCAAGTGCGAATTGGTGGACTTCACACACCTCCGAGAACTTTTTTTATAAAGAACTTTCGTGTTTGTAGGTTTCCTCACGATGTTTTCCTTCACCGAAAAGCAGTGATAAATAATTAATTTAAATACGCATAAGTCGCATACGCATACGCGTAGTCATAAATGTTCGTTATCAATCTTCGACTGATGATTGTTTTTAGTATCATTTTTGTCGCTTGTAATTTTTGCTAAAATGCTTTTATTTCGTTAATCCGTTAAAAAGGGGCCAGCAAAGTTTACTTTCAATCGAGATCGGAATTTGGGTACAAAATAAGTTTATTTATGCCATTCTATTTATGTTTCACCAGTTTCCTGCTACCCCTGTATACATTTAGCGGTAATGCATTGTAAATTATAAACCAACAAAGGCTGGTCAATGTGGTTTAATGGTTGTTCCGAGGATTTTTTGTTATCGAGTGTTCGGTGTGTTTTTTTCGATTATAAATACAAGGATGTGATGTATAGGGAGAAACCGGTCACTATTATGTTAAACATAAAGTTTTAGATTCGAGTGAAATCAAAATCTCCCAACACCCATATTGTCCCACTGCTGGGCGCGGGTCTTCTCTCAGAATGAGAGAGTTTTAGACCATAGTCCACCGCGCTGCCAAGTGCGAATTGGTGGACTTCACAAACTTCCGAGAACCTTTTTTAAAGAACTCTCGGGTATATACGTTTCCTCAGAATATTTTCCTTCACCGAAAAGCAGTGATTTTTAATTTCTAATACGCACATTAATCAGTGCGAGCCTGAGTTATTTTTTAAACTTAATTACTTAGTAAAAATATCTATGAGGAAATTCAGTTTTACAAATAAAAACAAGATAATAAAGACAAAGTTTTCCACCCATCCCATCAAAAGATCGTAACATATAAATAAAGTCAAATGGTCGTGTAGATAGTCGCAGTGTATAAAGTACCCAGACCACCGTGATAGTTCCCGTTGTATCGGCATTGTTGGTGCACCATTACCGTCTGTTTGTTTATCATTTACTGTGTATTGTTACCATTGTTTCCATGTACGTATTGGGAGTACGTCATAATTATTCATCGATGTCACGATGGAAGGAATTTATCACTGTAATAGGTGTATAGTTATTTACAAGGTAAACTTAGTTGTGAGTCAATATAAGTCGAATAGAAATGTTATAATCTATATATTAATACGTGAAGCAAAAACTTGTGAATCGTTTTTAAGATACTTGCCGCAGACGGAGGAGTATGAAATTACGTAGGGTTATAGTTGACGTATAGAAGGATTGCGCAATGCTTTTTTTTTTAAATAATGCATGAAACATACATAAAATCAACTAAAAACACATTACACTCACTACCTTGCATTTCACACAAACACATACATAATAAATTAACAATAAATGCAACATAGTTAATAAACCTCTTTTTACCTTTAACGGGTGCGTTCAAAATAACTTGAAAACTATAAACTTTATTTAAACTAGAGTAATATTGGTGCTCCTTTGGAATTTTAAATATATTTTAAGTCATTTAAAAGTAGGTTAGCTTTAATGCTATTCCAAACATTCCAATCATCAAAAATAAAAAAATATTTTCTAGTGTTACTTGCCATCAAAACTGGCTTGTTGAAAATCTAGGTATTGTAGAGACATGCAGATTTTTCTCATTATTATTAGTAGGAATATCTCATAGATCAAGCTTTGCCACTTATGACAATGATATTCACAACCGAATCAGGAACGATTCTACCACCTAACAAAGAAAAATAAAAATCATGAGACTTTATCTTTTATGCATACGTCACCGTGAAAGGAAAACATTATCGTACACCTTGGAATATAAAATTGTTGAGATACCGTCTTAAAATTGTTCTGAAAACACTATCGATCCAAAAATATTTTTACTAAGCAATTACCAAAAACAGCTATTTATATGACCATATAAATTATTTGTTAAAATATGAAAGATGAAAATTCTTTATTAATTTGATTATGACAAAATATTAAATAATTTAAATGAAATTAAATTTCATAATTATATGTATATACAAAATAATAACTTAAATTTAAAATAAACAAATTGTCAAATTAAACATAAAATCTGCATCCAAATTACTGTCCCAAAGACGAGTTCCCAGAATCCTGGCAACATTACCTCGTGGAATAGTAATGATAATTCGTTGACCGAGATATGTGTCAATTTCTGATCATTCGTTGACTTTATCCAACGTTTGGACAGATGCTTAGAAAATATTTTTGCATTTAATCCCCACGGTCATTTGGTTTGCACGCCAAATGCCAGAAATAAGTAATCTTTTATATGAAAGTACGAAACAAGCAGTCCATCTGATACCATCAGATGGAGTGGCCTCTATCACCCATGGACATCTGTAATGAACCTCTGATAAAGTCCTACCTAAGGTTAGTCTCAGGACTAAGTAGGAATGCCCTTATATGTATGTCTCCATTATCATACCCTTTGTATAAGTGTACAGTAGCACATAAAACTATTATTATCAGGCAGAAATAGTTGTGCCGAGTGTTGCTTCCGGAGTCTAACCACCAAAAGTTACCCACCTCTATATTCCCAATAGTATACTTGAGATAGAGTAGTGATAGCCTATTGGTTGAAACTTGCCCTCTCAATCGGGAGGTTCGAGGTTCAAACTCAGGCACGCACCACTGATTTATGTGTGTTTTAGAAATTAATTAGCACTGCTTTTCGGTGAAGGTTTTCCTTTGTGAGGAAACCTACACACCGAGAGTTCTTTAAAGAAAAAAATCTTGGGAATGTGTGAAGTCCACCAATTCGCACTTGGCCAACGCGGAGGACTATGGCCTAAGACTCTCTCATTCCGATAGAAGACCCGTGGCCAGCAGTGGGACAATAATGGTTTGACGATGACGATGATACTCGAGATAAAATAGATACCTGAAACGATTCTTTATTCTAAGTCCAAAACTCAACAATAGGAAACCATCTCATTATATTTTCCCCAACCGAATTTCCCTTTGAGCCTTTGTATACTTCCGGAGTACAAAAATACTCTGCTATTAAAGATAGCTCACCGCTTCCTGTCTCAGATGAAAAATCTTCATAGAATTGTATTGTAATGACGCGTTTTATAAAAATTGTTACATTGGATAGAAAATTTAAGACTGTTTCATTTTCTTTGAAAATATTTTCTGTTCAAAAATAATAAAATCTACCATTATTTGCATTTTTGGCCACGATACGACAAAAGTATTTTTGTCGCATTTTTTGTCGTGTTTGTATTGATTGGAGTAAATGCATACGACTCTGATCCGGAGTTTATGTAATAAACACCGAAATTTGTAAATAAACCTATAGAAAATAAATTTCATTTCATTTCAATTATCTTGTAGTAACAGAATACTTTAGTAGTTTCTTATTCTCTGAGGAAAATGAACAATTAGCATTATTCTAAATAAAATTAACACTACGAAGTGTTACGAACATAGGTCATAGGTTAGGTATTTAAAAAATACATCTAAATATAATTTACTATCGTTTGATTTTAATTCAAAGATTATTATTTATTAAAATTAATTATTCATATCATATATATTTCGGAAGGGGTAGAGCCAGTATAGTCCGACCGAGGGAGTATCACAGCCACACCTATTTCCAGCGTGAAGCAGTTCTTGCGTTTCGATGGTAGAGTGTGGTTGCCGGCACACTTTTATATGAGGTGACAATCTTAGTACTCGGGAGTAACAACGCAACTGTGATTGACTTCACACAGAATCTATGTTCTATTTGAAGTTCCTTACAGATGTCTATGGACGCCAGTGACCACTTACCATCAGGATTGCATGCTTGTTTGCTACTTTAATCTTTTAAAAAATGTCTAATCCGTTTTCGTCAATATAAACAAATGACAATAACAACACATGAAATAACAAAATATTTAATGTGTGCTCATAATCATACCTTTAAAAATGTATTTATATAAAAATTCTCGTATCGAATATTTTCAATTCAATTTTCCGAAAATTTAATTTGGTCCCATTTGTTCTCTTGTTCGTCTACTACAATTCCAAAATTATTAATTAGACCTTATACCATGTTACTGTTGCAAAGCATCAGATCTATTATTAGCAATCAAAATATTACATCAAAGCTTTCTACCCAACAGGAAGACCCAGGCCAAAAGTGACCTGGTACCTGGAGAACGTCGTAATCGACGACTCGTATGAGCAGCGTGCGGACGGCGTGACGGTAAACACGCTGACGTTCCCAAGCGTCGGGCGGCAGCACCTCAACGCGCGGCTGGTCTGCCAGGCCTCCAACACCAACCTGGCCCCGCCCGAGACCAAAGTTCTTATTCTGGATATCAATTGTGAGTAGTATGGTGTACTATGATTTTAGACTACAATTATCCGGGATTGTATGTAACGGGTACAAATGATGAGGATTTGAATTCTTCTTCTCGATATTTCTACAAATTTCAATCGTGGTCATGTCAATTTGTATGAGAAGCAAACATGATTGACGACCAGACTTTATGTCGATGTTCGATGATGTCTCTATTCAACAAATTGTTTAAACCCACAGGATAAGCCTTTTTCTTAGTTGTTCTCAAATGTGCTATTGTATTATTTTTATCTGCCTATTCTTTTTAACTTTAAAGAGAGTTATTTTAACCAAGATCATTGAGACAATTTACTTTACTGTGTTGTGTACAATCTTTTAATTATATATTTTACCAATAATTAATTCAACTACAACGCTTTCAAACTTACATCTATATATAACTATAATCCTTTATTTTAAAATGTTTATATTGTTTGCAGATTTATTTTCTTTCGTGTATGTAGTTTCTATTTAATTGAATTTTGTAGGGTTTTAAATAATATCTCTGACATTATTAAAAAAATGAAAAGAAATTAAAGAAAGAAAATTAATTATTAAATTATTCTTATTAAAGAACAGAACATTCTTAATTAATTATAATTATTATTTAATTACAGATCTCTTTATTTTGTTTATTTATTATAATTGTTATAGATTGGATTTTTTTTAATCATTGATTCAATGTAATTGACTCTAAATTATGTTTCTTATTGACAAGTCCTAAGTTATAATTATTTCTATGGTGTTTTCAATTTACGATTGTGTATTTTTTCTTTTGATTTGTATTGCATCTGAGTTATTTAGTGTAATTGCTCTTGATGGCCGTTCTAGCTACCTATAAATAAATAAATAAATAAATAAATTTTTTTCATATATTTTATTGTCCTATAATAAAAATCATTCTGATCCTCAGCTCTTGGATTATATTTGATTAGTCCACGAGCTATAATGAGAGGCGGATTATTGTCAACGCTCCCAAGAGATTGGAGTTGAGTAAACAAAAATCGAGTTTCATTAAACAAAGCCTGGATTAAAGCTGGCTGTTTCAACTACTTGATCTAATTTACCTGAAAACCAATTACGTAGGCATCTGGAAGCTCAACGTCGCTCTTATTTTGTAGTGCCTTATTTATTGTCTAATAGATAAGTTTAAGAGAGATAATATTTTATGTAAATAAGCAGCAAGTCTTGTTTAACAAGTATAAAATTTTGTTTATTATTTCAAGGGTTTGAAAGTGTCTAACTGTTTATGTATGAATCTTATTGTGTGCTCATTTTATTACATCGATGACCATAGCGATAGATTATTAGATAACTTTTGCTAACCTTAATAATAAACCAATTACAGCATTGAAATTATAAATCAAAAATCTTGTTAACTATGATAACACATTTAATTGAAGCTAAACATAATGAAGAAACTCTTTTAACAATATTCACATCAGTTCACTTGTTTATTGTAGTATTACAAATATATACGTAATCAGAAACATGTGCATAGTCCTTAATATTAGGACACTTTTTAACTCGAGGTTTGAAAATACAAGCTAATGGACTTATTCTTTGCAGTGAAACCGATAACGGTGAACATACTGACTAAAGAGAAGCAAGTGTCAGCAGATAAGAGGTACGAAGTGGAGTGCAAGACGACAGGGTCCCGACCCGAGGCGTCAGTGACGTGGTGGAAGAACAATAGACAACTGAAACGGATGGCGAAGAATGTGAGTCTTTTGTCCATCGAGACGTTCCATTGTGCTTTAATTAATAGATTCCTTTTCAGTTTTTTCGGCCTCCGTATAATAATGACTTGTGTCTCTCATTGTTTCGGCGTGTTTTTCAGAGTTAGTGGGTCATTACGGAGAATACAACGAGGGCGTCGTTAAATTCTGTTCCCTCTTTCGTTATCGTTTTCTTGTCGGCTTTTGCTCTTTGTTGTTTGTTTTTCTAATTGCTTATAATGTTGTTCTACTTGACCTACGTGTCATTTGTGTCATTTTAGAATGTAAATTAACTACAATTTTATTTTACTGAAGAAAATAAAATCATATTCATAATCTTTATTGATTCAATATTTGGTATTTATTTGACCTATAATCCAATGAATTACATTTTCAGAACTGGATTAATCTACAAATGTATTTACACACACAAATTTGTGTATTCATTAGTAATTTTAATTAAGCACTACGGTTTCATTGTGGTCGTGAATTTCCGTTCGTCATTTCAGAACCAACAATATATATGCACATTTTGCGAAACAATATTGTCCCACCGCATCCTTGCATCTAACACAAACTTGCACCTTTCAGCCAACTCCATTCAGAGCCACTTTATTTCGCCATCGCCAACATCAACAAAGGAACTAACCATCAAAACCGTTTTCAGTTCTCTGAAAACAACGAAACGCTCAGCGTCCTCAGCTTAGTGCCGAGCGTGGAAGACGACGGCAAATATTTGACGTGCCGCGCCGAAAACAAGCACATACCCGACTCCGCCATTGAGGATAAGTGGCGACTCAACGTTCACTGTGAGTAAGAGTTCTTTACCACTTTATACTTTCTAGTCAAACAATCAGATTTGAATGAAAAGTTTGGTAAGTTTGGCTATAAATTAATTATGTAATGCCTTAAATGTTGGTGTTGCAAATATGTCTTTTGAAAAAATCACTACATAGTATAAAACGAAGTTGCGTCCCGCTGTCTATCCCTATGTATGCTTAGATTTTTAAAACTACGGCTACGGATTTAAATGCAGTTTTTTTAATAGATAAAGTGATTTAAAAGGCAGGTTTTCATGTATAATACATGGATAATACAGTCGATAAACACAAAAATTTTTGGATGTTTTGAGTTTTAGGCGGAACAAAGTTCGCCGAGTAACTTGTATTTTATAAACAACAATAGAACTGTGTGTTGTCTTGTTCAATATATGAACTCATCATTTTATACAGGCAAAATTGGTTTTTAATTAGACAACATAAGAAATATTTAAACTAGTACAATTAAATGGAATCTGCTAAGTCATAAAACTTTTATACATTTCGTACATTATAATTTCTCATAATGTACCTGTAAAAAAGCATAATATATGTGGGCATACATATATGCTCTTTTCAAAACCGACTCATTTACATCAAGCTACAGTTTTGAAAGACTCGAAACTTTTGAAACTGGAAAAAATTGGGTAATATTGACGTGCCGCGCCCAAACAAGCACACACCCAACTCCGCCATTGAGGATAAGTGGCGACTCAGCGTTCCCAGTGAGTAAGAGTTTTCCTTTACCGTTTTATACTTTCAACTGCGAAAATGGAACAGTTTTAAATGGTTACTTGAAACTAGCATCGCGGAGCGTGCTGAATGATAGTTGTAGAATTTTTTTAACGTCTTCAACATATACATTTCACATGTATTATTCGTTTTGAAATTAAAATGATATTACATTATTTCACTAAAATTATTTTATTACATTTTAATTGGACTTTTAAAAGGAGAAGGTAATTACTTTGGTTTATATGTTTTTTCATGTATATCACACTGATTTCTCCTCCAACTGTGGACCAATTTCAAAGATCTTTCTTATATCTTTTCTACACTTTAAATTTATCATCGTCACACCTGTTTATACCTTCTACAACAGTTATAAGAGTCATTGAGTTGCTTTAAACAGTGTGGCCGGGTAGAACGAATTATATAATGCGTTACATTGAATATTCAGAGTTATCTATAGCGCATCTGTCGCTGACCTTTTTTTGTGACGGGGAGGAAATCTCAAAAAGTACACCGAAACCCTGGGGGAGACTCCGGGTTATGTGAGATTTTTATCCACTAAAACCTCCTCGGTGGCCTTCCTCTGTGCTAGCAGGGGAACCCGACATGGAAAAGTATCCTATTGAGGTTTTATAAGCGTGGACTTAATTTTCGCCCATGTATTACGTACGGTGATATTAGCAATTTTCAACCCCTATCCCCCTTTGCAAGATATTATAAAAAATTACCCATCTTGCAAAAAAAACCGCAAAGATTAAAAAAAAATAAGATCCCCTCCTAAGGGAGATTTGATGATAGATGGTGACTTAAATTATTGTTTGTATGTGTCCAATTGTAATTATATTTAATCAAGCAAGAGAAAGTGTGATATATCACAAAATACCAATACAATCTCGTTCACTTAAAACGGTTAAACATTGAGCTTCGACGTAACCGAATAAATAAAGGCAATCTCCTTAAATAAAACATTCTCTTCAAGTTGAACGTCGCTTACCCGCGGGAACAGACTTGAATTCTGTTAATGACAAGCACGAGTGTCGGGGGAAAAGCTGTCGTAACCTGCTTAGCTGATCTCGAGCTCTGAGTCGTTACTTGAGCAAATTTTAATTAGAATTTGTTCGAATAATTTTGACTTCTTCGTTCAATCGTTGCTCGGTATTTGGATTTTTATGTGGTGGTAGATCATATACCTCTGTAAAGACGTCCTTAATATTCATGGACGATTGGTCCACCAGTATTATTAGGTCACTATCGTCCGTGGGCAAATGAAAGAAAGAAATCATACTTATTCACGATATATTTGATACAAGATAAACTTAAAAACTAAAATATAAAAATAAGCAACAATAAACAATAACGAGGAGAACAAAATACAATTTAGTGTTTAAGTGACTCGTGCTGTGACACAATAGCATAACAGCATCGTGACAATTGGACATCTTTATCTTACATAATATAGGTAATAGGTCCTTTTGATAGGAGATTTTTCCTTCTTTAGGAGCTCGAACCGTTCGGTCAGGCAATCCTGGGAAGGACGGCGGTATGTGTGGTCGCATACCGTCGTAAAGACTAGACGGATGGGCCCAGCCGCCCATCTGGGAGGAGCCCGATGGGGCAACGCGCTCGGAGGATTCCGGTTGAAGTCGTTTCGAGATCCCGGAGTCCTCCTTTTCAATGCCGAGGACAGCCACCCTTTAGTGCGGTAAAAATCCCACATAACCCTGCGTCGCTCCCACGGCGTCGGGTACCTTTTGAAGGTTTCCCCCTCGAAAACAAAAAAAAGGTCACTTTGATGGACTAATTGGAAAGTTAAGTATTGATATCGCACCCTCAGTATACTCCCCTTAGTAGAACAGTTCTCACTCGACTGGCTTTTTAATTTAAATTCCCGGCACCATTGATGCGATTGCGACTTTCTAGTCCTAAATTCGTATGATCAACAATTTTCTGGAAAACTACAAGCGGACATTACTATGAATTATTTTTATTTCATTTATTTGTATGTTTTATAAATATATTTTAAGCAGTACCTTGCAATTTTCTTTTATGTTTTTTACCTTGACGTTGATTTGTTTTGTCTTTTTACTTAGACTTGTTTCTATCATTTATGTTTTTAACATGCTTTGAGCTATAGGTGATTTATTACTCATTGTTAAGGTTTCCACACGCAGATATAAAACCTAATTTTTGAAACGAAACGCAATCTGTACTTACAAAGTTAACCCACTAAGCCAATCTCGAACTTCCGAGATATTAATAAGAGTAACGGCATCTCGAGTTACGCTGCTTGATCAATTTTAATGAAATTTCTTCGCGTATTTTCGCTTCAGTTACTTTGACACTTTTGGAAGACCAAATCTTAAGAAATTCGTGCAATCTAAGTTCCAGTGGGAGCAAATTGTGTTTGCCCATTGGCATAAAATTCCAGCCTACATTTCCAACGGTCTCATGTTTGAAGTGAAAGGAAGTCTAGCCTTTTTTTTTTGTTCTCTTGGGGGAAACCTTCAAAAGGTACCTGACGCCGTGGGAGCGACGCAGGGTTATGTGGGATTTTTACCGCACTAAAACTCCCCCGGTGGCCGTCCTCGGCGCTATAAAGAGGACTCCGGGAACTCGGACCGACCGCAACCGGAGTCCTCAGAGCACGTTGACCCATCGGGATCCTCCCAGATGGGCGGCTGGGCCCACCGCACCGTCTAGTCTTTGCGACGGTTCGCGACCACATATACCGCCGTCCTTCCCGGGATCGCCTGACCGAACGGTTCGAGCTCCCACTCTAGCCGCCTGCAACCCCGGAAGCCCCTCTTAGTCACCTCTTACGACAGGCAGGGGATGCCGTAGCCATATTAAGAAAGTCTAGCCTATGCCATTGTATAAGCTCATTCGGTATTGAAGCTAGTGAGAACTGATTTCGAAAATATAATGTCAAAAAACATGATCCAATTGACTAGTTGGTAGATCCCGGGTATTTCCACCGGGGAGATACCACCGCCTCACCTCTCTACCGTAAAGCAGTTCTTATGTTTCACTGGAAAGGTGTAGTTGCCAGCTCATGTTTATATGAGGTGACCATCTTAGTCCTTAGGAGTATCAACGCATCTTTAATTGACTTACGGTAAAACCCCTGTTCTAAATTTAGTTAGTTACAGATGTTCATAAGCGGCAGTGACCACTTACAATCAGGATTGAACAATCGATTGCTTCTTCAATCGGATAAAAAATATCCAAAACTAGGTTTATTCAATGGATTAAAATTAATTTTCTAGTATTTTTTGACCTTGCTAATTGAACATCTTAACGTCAAGCATGAATGATAATACAATTGTTTGATTACCTTATTACTGAAATTTAGAAGGCGTTCATCGAGCTGTGTATAAAGAAATTATTTCTGGAACATTTTGCAGAAACCAATAAAAGTAGAGATACCTTACACTAATTAGGCAAAAGAGACGGGGCAACGTTTAGACGACAGTAAGGAATTTGTCTTATTAACGGAGTACTACTAAGAAGGTGTTGAAAGATATTTTTGGTACCGAATATTTTATTAAGCTAATTTGAAATATGCCTTCTTCGGAGTGGAGCGACAATATAATATACACTAATATAGTAGGGCAAAATATACTAGTAAAATCTATTTTATTAAGAGATAATATATAAGACAGGTCTTAAATAATTTTGTCCTTCTCTTCTAAGTCTTGATTACAAAAGAACAGGCGATTACTGCTTTCGTTTTTAAAAATATAGGGTACATTTTTGTATCATACATTATTAAATACCGAGATCCAGTGGCGTAGAGTGGTGGAGGGAGCGCAAAGAGGTCGGCCGCCCTGAAAATTCAACTACCACTCCGGGTGCCACATACAGGGGCGGCAAAATATTATGGCCGGCAATTAGCAGAAAGGTGTCAAGCAGTAGATACGGTTTGCGATCTTCTTTTTTCCCAGACAAAAAATGGGTGGGCGGTTAATCCTACTACCGCCACCCACGCTACGCCACTGACGACTTCAAACGACATTTTTTATTATATTGATTACAGTATTTTTTTCATAAATAATCGCTTGGTTGACAAAGGTTCGACAACGTTAGATAACAATTATATCTTTCTAGTTCCAAATTTGTGATAATTAAAGACGGTGAAATAGCAATTATTTTGTGGAGCAGGTAATTACGAGGGATTTCTCGTAAATCTATGTAGGACAAAATTTGAATAGGCTTCTATCTGACCCCAGAAACGAGAGGTTAATAAGAAAGATTATTAATATGAGGGGCGCTGAGCAAATTAGAATTTTAATTACAAACTCCTCTCGACAAGGGACAATTTTTTTGGTATTCTATTAGCATCACTGTAGTTTTGTTCGTTTATAATTAGAGATGAGACATCATAGTTTAGAATATCTTCGCAATATTTATTTTGTGTGTGAGGCTTATTTAACAGTTGTTAAAGAAAAATGTTTCTAGTCTTGTATTCACAATTACTTTGGGATTATTAATATGGCTGCAAAGTTGAATATTCGTTATTTTTGCTAAAATTGGTTGCTCAAACAAAAGCAGTGATTGCTTTTTTGTGACGAGGAGGAAACCTACAAAAAATACACCGAAGCCTTGGGAGAGACTTACTTTACCCATTAAAACACTCCTCGGTAGCCTTCCTCTGCTAGCAGGGGACCCCGGGATATCCAACGAAATGCACCGGTGCACCCTAGCGTGGCGCCCCTTACGGGCTCATCTTTGGGGTGAACGTGACTGTCCCCTACGCCTTCCGGTGTTCGACAACATGTAGCCAAACATGCCGCCGTACTTCCAGGGGTTGTTGGCTCAGCTGGGCCCACCGCTCCGTCAAGTCTTTACGACGGTATGCGACCACACATACCGCCGTCCTACCCGGGTTCGCCTGACCGAACGGTTCAAGCTCCCACTCTAGCCGCCTGCAACCCCAGAATCCCTCTTTCAGTCACCTCTTACGACAGGCAGGGGATACCGTAGCCGTATTCTAATCCCCGACTACAGGGGGAAGTGCAGTGATACCCTAACGAACCCAAAATGAGCCGTGATTAGCCTAATATTCGAAACTTGGCCTCTCAATTGGTGGTCCGTGGTTCGAATTCCTATACTACAATTTTTTTCTAAAATCTTATGCCTATTAGTAATTAATTATAACTTGTTAAAGGAAAACATTGTGAGGAATTTCCCACATCTAAAAGTAAAATATAAGTTATCCAAGGTGTGTGAATTCCTCAAATTCGCAACTCTATCATGCAGAGAAGACCCGTGTTCATCTGTGGGACAGTAATGGGTTGACGAGAGGATATACCTATTCTTAACATCAAACATTTTTGTTCTAGATGTCCCCATCGTTGATCTCAAGATGGGTTCAAATCTCAACCCCGATGAGATAAAAGAAGGCGACGATGTTTACTTTGAGTGCACCGTTAAAGCCAATCCAAAAACCCACAGGCTTGTCTGGTTCCATGACGTAAGTTACTAATTTACTAATTAACCCGATACTTCTTACAGTTTTATTCGTTCGCTTGTTCCTTGATTGGAATTAAATATGTTAATTCCTTTTCTATGTAATTAAACCTATAAATCGTACCAGTCATTTAGTTTAACTTTTAAGGCACTGCGTCAGAAGAAGGGTAATATTTTTCAAGCGTATATATATTTGTAAAAATATATGTCAATTTCTTTGGCTACTTATACGGTACAAAAAATATAATGACTTTCACTTAAAATGTGTTAGAATCGTCTAAGTACCGGAGAAATTGTTCGTATAATTTTAATTATATTTTTTCATATCAATATGGACCTTCCTAGGATTAGCATTAATCGAATACTATTGCCTTATCCTCTTAAAACTTGATACAACCAACTTTACCAAAAATCTAAATATATTTATTTTTACAAAACAGAACAGCGAGATCTTCCACAACGATGCAGCTGGAGTGATCCTGAGCGCCCAAAGTCTAGTTCTGCAAAGTGTGACCCGAGCGGCGGCTGGAGACTATACTTGTATGGCTGCGAACAGTGAAGGAAAAGGAACTAGTAACCCAGTGTCGTTGCTGGTTCGATGTGAGTACTAATTTACTATCATACTTCATACTAATATGATAAAGACGAAAGTTTGTAATGTATATTTGTCACTCTTTAACGCAAGCACTACTGGTCGGATTTTGCTGCAATACCTGTGTATAGGGTTTGGAATAACATAATAAACACACTTTCTACACTCATAGCCCCCACACTAGGTTCGTCTTAGGGATACGCAGGAAAAAGTTTAGTATTATGTATTTCTCCTATTCTGTCATTTTTTTATACTTTTATTACTCTTTGTATGCAATAGAATGAGCTTCTACACGATTGGTACTACGGTCATGCCTATTTCTGGCGTGAAGCAATTTTTGCGTTCCGGATACCGTTGAACTATCGGACTCATAAAAAAACGCACCTGTGATTGATTGTATAGATATACTGTTCTGTATGCAATTGCTTACAAATGTCCATGGACACTTCCATTAGATGTATTGCGTGTTCGTTTGTTACTAAAAATAAACTTTCCTAAATTTATCACGCTTTTGACTGTAACTGGTATCTACAATTAGTAAGTTAATAATTGCAATTACCGCTTAAGGCTTGTAACTTCCATATCAGAGGGTTTAATTATATTTACCGCAAGGGATTTAATAGTAATGATTCTCAACGGTGTAATTAAATAAACAAACGAGCGTAATGCCAGTACTAAGCGCACGCCAGAACGGACGAAAGCATTAATTAGTCTAAGTCTAAATGCAGCGCTAATTACAAACAGCGTGCGACGTTGTTTGGGCCAGTTATGTGAAATGGCTGAAGAGTAATATGAATCTGCAGATTCGGGGAAGAGAAGCTTCTGTTTGGGCAAATTTGAGGTTGTTATCCTGTTACTGAGGATGTGTCTTGTCCAAAATGTCGACATCCATTAGGAACAAGTAGCGTTTTTAAGACGATTTGTTGGGAGATTTTTTGTTACTCGTCAACGACTTAGGGTCGCTCAGCGTGCTATGGGGACTATGCTCGGAATTTCACTACGAGACATGATTCGTAACGATGAAACCGTAGACGAACTAAGCTTACCGACATAGCTCTCAAAATTAGGGACCTGAAGTGGCCATTAGCCTTCCACGTCGCTCGTAGGACCGATAACCGATGAGGAAGGAAGGTCTTCGAGTGGCGACCACGTTTAGGCAAAAGGAGCACAGGTCGCCCCCTCACCAGGTGGATCGATGACCTGAAGAGGACCGTTGGATTCAGCAGGTACAGGACCGGATGGAATGGCGTCATTTAGGGGAGGTCTATGTCCAGCAGTGGACCTCAAATGGCTGAAGGATGGATGGATGAATGTAAAAACTATGTCCAAAATTATACAAAACTATATATAGTGTAGGTAGTACATAATTCTTAGAATTTTTAATATTCACTGACATATTTAAAGGATGCACTCACATACAACACGGATCCTTGACGAATCATTGAAGTGTCATTTTGTATTTTGTCCAATAGATTTAACACGATTTCCAAACTTCACTAATACATAAGTAGGCGATGGGGGTACATTCAAAGTTTTAATAGCAATTTATTCAACTTAATTAAATTCAATGTGTTTACATTCATATAAATTGTTTGCCTAGTGTTGTAATCTCGTTTGCGTTGGCTGTATATCTTAAATTTAATTTTTAATCTATTTATGTTATCCGAACGTCAATACTATAAATGCTAGACTCACCTGTAATTGCGTGGTTTTTGAACGACGAACTCATTTATAAATATTTGCTATTTAATTTATACATAGATTAACCAAATTTATGAAATAAATAGAACAAGAATTCTATCCACTGTATCTATTCTAAATTTAAAATCAATATAAAGAGTTTTATCTCCATAAACACAATAGTTTACTTTTCATAAAGAAAAAGTTTTTGTACAGACATTTACACGTTCGGCCAAAGTCGTAATAATTCCTCATTTCATTATAACCATACAACGGCACGCCAGGCTCCCGGGAGATTGCATTTCCCCAGTTATATTATCGGGTTATATTATCTCTAGCAATAAATGGGCTAATGTTTGACCTTTTTTGTCTATCTAGATATTTTAAGACGGTAGGTGCTATACATAATTATATTATACATGTATAGTACTGTCTTAAGATGTATAGTGTACTCTTCATCACTTTGAAGGCGATAATATGTACTCGAAGGAAGGAATGTTCTGGAAGGAAGGTCCTCGGGTCACGATCACGTTTAGGCAAAAGGAGCACAGGTCGCCCTCCCCACCATGTGGATTGATGACCTTAAGAGAACAGCGGGAAACCATTGGATTCAGAAGGCACAGGACCGGTTGGAGTGGCGTCATTTAGGGCAGGCTTATGTCCAGCACCTCAAAGGGCTGATGGATCGATGTATGGATGAATATTTACTCGTAAATAGTTTGACCGTGAACGTACCATCACGGCCGTTTTGGTGTTTCGGTAAAAGAGTGTGGTCGCCAGCTCCCTTTTATGAGAGGCGACTATCTTTGACCTCGGGAGTAGCAACGCATCTGTGATTGGCTTTAGATTAAATCCTTGTCCTATATTATTATTTTTACAGGTGGTAGAACCAGTGTAGTTCGACCGGGGAGGTACCACCGCCACACCTATTTCTAGCGTGAAGCATTTTTTGCGTTTCGATGGAAGGGTGTGGTTGCCGATACATTTTATATGAGGCGACCATCTTAGTCCTCGGGAGTAGCAACACATCTGTGATTGACTTCAGATAGAACCCATGTTCTGTATGAAGTTGCTTACAGATGTCCACTTACACTTACCATCAGGTGGACTGCATGTTCGTTTGCTACTTCAGTGAAATAAAAAAAAAAGCTGTTTATAGATATTCATAGATGGCAGTGACCACTTTCCATCAAATGGACTGCATATCCGTTTGCTACTTCAGTTTCATACAATTACAAAAGAATTCCGGTGCTATTTATATGAGTGCGTGATGTGAAATTTTATGAATACACTAAGCCAGTCTTGTCTTGACCATTAATAGTACCAATGCTAGTGCGTGACCTAGCTAGTGCTAGCGTATGACTCGTATAACAATATTCACTCTACAACTTGGCACCTCATAACTTGTACTAAATTCGTCGTCGTCAACCCATTATTGTCCCACTGCTGGGCACGGGTCTTCTCTCAGAATGAGAGAGTTTAGGCCATAGTCCACCGCGCTGGCCAAGTGTGAATTGGTGGACTTCACACACCTCCGAGAACTTTTTTTTATGAAAAACTCTCGGGTGTGTAGGTTTCCTCACGATGTTTTCCGTCACCGAACTAATTCACTGTACTAAATTACTCCCTCCAAATTATCTCCTAATATATTCTACTAGTCTTACATCACTTCGTTTGTTATTCTTCCATTCTACAGTTCCATTAGCTTCTCGTGTAGACGAATCTCTGGGGTCCTGAACTATTGAGAGATAGCACTGTAGTGACCTCGATCTTGAAAACACCCAATCACTCGGTTATATGCTTTACTGCTACCAAATTTACGTCCACTTTCACACCGTCCTTCACTTGGTTATTTTGAAGTATTCTCTATAGTGATATAAAATACTTTTTAGAAGCAACCTAATCTATAATTCTATTATTTTAGCCTGAACCCATAAATTGTAGGAGAGAATAATATTTTAATCTACGTCCTACGAAATTGCTTGGGTAACTATTTCTTCTTATAATATTCGTTTAAGTGTGTAAAAATAGGTTCTGGAAATTTGGATGAACTAAATTGGTTGTGTATTTCAGTTTAACGTCAAATTAAATTAAATACAATTAAACGTTTACTATGTATTATCTATATCTTTTAATTAATCTTTAACACAAGTTTTAATACGTTTGATAAGTATCATATGTGTCGGTTATTTCGAGTAAAAAGCTAAGTAATTCCTTTTTAATAACACTTGCTGCTGTCTGTGATTTTTGCCGCTATTTGAGTGTATAATATCTGCTAAATCATTCGACCAATTTTCATTGATGTATTGTAGTACGATTTAATTAATATTTATGGTTATTGTAATGTAAATAGTTTTATTTCATTCATCAAACTATTATAAAGCAGATATTTAAGTTAGTGGAAATAGAAACAGAAATAATCTCAAGAAAAGGACGTATTGAAAATATTTTTCCACATCCCGATTTTATTACCTCAAACATAAGTCCCGACTGCTCCAAAGAATCCTGAAAAGTTGACGCCGCAATTTATCGTGAGATCTCAAAACAGGAGAGCTTACGGTCTTCTAGGATACCGGCGATATTTTAGAAATGGCGACAGCTTTGTCTAAGATGTGGCAATATTTCTAGATCTGAGAAATTCTGTTTGTCTTCAAGTGCATTTTGGATAATATGAAAGTCTCCGTGGAGTATTTATCACATTTTTCTGATGTTGGACGCCTTAAAGTTTTCGGTTTCGACTAAAGTAGCAATGTTAAGTTTACTAATCTTTTTATAGTTCATGTTTTCTATGAACATGCCACTACTCGTAATATTATTTTGATTACATACATAATTATGAAAGGTATTTAATTTGAACAAACGCATTGCATATAAGTATTTAATTTTAGACAGATTTTTAGATAGATTGTTTATATGTTCAGCTATAATAAGTTTGTTGACGAGAACAACTTTTATTTAGTTTTTGCGCATATTCTTTATTTGCCAATCTCAATGTTTCTTATATTAATATCTAAGCATTCCATTGTAAAAGGTTATTTTTATACTTTTGAAAAGGTAATTTTGAATTATAGTATAGTAAGGAACACATACTACTTTATAGATGTTAAATGTTAAGAATTGGGTACCATTCCGTAGGGAGTTATACTTCCAATGAGAAAAAAATCAAAGGACCGATTAGAAAATTGACTTGAAAATTATTTTCGAACGCGAAATAATTACACCCTAAATTGAAGAGATTACGAAGTAGCTTTAGATAAATATAAATGCAAATAACAGATTAAAATGTATTTTCGACAAATTCGATGTATCAAATTCATACTCAACTATCAAAACTGAAAAGTCTATTTTTCCCCCAATAAAGATCCAGAGTTTCTAACAAGATATCGTTATGAAACAAGATCGTAAAGTCGTGTCGGCTTTAAGGTCGAAGTTTGTTGGAATGACAGAGAAAACTATCGGAGCAATCAAGATTGATGTCGACGTACTTTGTCGTGAATCTCTGAGCGTTCTTCCGGAGATAATTACGGTGAGACTGCGTTTAATGAGGAAATGAATGGCTCTAACGATAACTTGAGAATGTTACACTTCACTCGTTGAGGTGATAAATAAGTCGTTCAAGGGACTTTATTAGTGTTACAAAGATTTTTTTCATTTAAAAGTGATAGTATTAGTAGTAGTATTCATATTTCACGTCCTTGTAGTTCTGGGATCAGAATAGGGCTACGATATCCCCTGCCTGTCGTAAGAGGCGACTAAAAGGGGCTTCCGGGATTGCGGGCGGCTAGAGTGGGAGCTTGAACCGGCTAGGCGATCCCGGGAAGAACGATAGTATATGTGGTCGCATGCCGTCGTAAAGACTAGACCCCGAAGACGACTAGAAGAGCCCAATGGGGCAACGTGCTCACAGGTTTCCGGTTGCGTTCCTTTAGAGATCCCGGAGTCCTCTTTGTAGCGCCGAGGACGGCCACCGGGGGGGTTTTAGTGCGGTAGAAATCCCACATAACCCTTCGTCGCTCCCACGGCGTCAGGTACCTTTTGTATGTTTCCCCCTCGAGAACAAAAAAAAAGTATTCATATTTCAATATTGAAAAATGAATAGTAATTTCAATTACTTCATCATTCTTGTGGTTTCGCTCACTTTTTTCACGTTTATCATGGAAATGGGAATGCTGTCTATTGTGTTTACGTACAAAAACTACGTATTTACAATGAAAATTGACCGGTAGTTTTTACGTGGAAGAGTAACAAATATACCATACATTCTACATTCATACGAACTTTCGCATTTTTAATATTAATAAGATTTATTATATTTATGTCAGGCATATTCAGTGTATTATTAATATACTTGACCGTCATTAATTATTCTAGATGCACCAGTTTGCGCAGAGAGAAGAGATAGTGAGCTCTTCGGAGCTTTGAAGCACGAAACTGTATCCTTGCACTGTTCAGTGGACGCCAACCCGGCTCTCGTGTCCTTCCACTGGACCTTCAATAATTCTGGAGAACAGACTGAGTTGCCACCTAGGTAAGGCTAATAAAATTAACCTATAACATTGCATTAGGTTAGTCTTTATTACGAACTTTGGTTTACGAAGGTTACGAAGGTTACGAAAAAACTCTTTATTTTATTTTAATTTATGGTGTTAAAAAAACACCTTGTCAATTACTATAAAATAATCTCCAGTTTGTAAGGAATTTTGAAAATAGACTTGTTAAGTTTTAAAAATAATTTTACTGATAGCATATTGTTCCACAATGAGAGAAAAAATCTTCTCATCAGCTATTTTACATTAGCATCGGCGATGTATTCTACTAAAAATGGAATTCCTACATTTTTTTCTATATTTCATACAGATTATATAGCAGCCACGGTCATACATCAACTCTTAACTACACACCAACGACAGACATGGAGTATGGTACTTTGGCGTGCTACGGAGAAAATGCCGTTGGTCAACAAAAAGTACCTTGTCTGTTCCAACTAGTCGCTGCCGGTAAGCAACACCTCATTACATGCCTCATTACAACGCGATAGCAATGGACCAGACAAGCGACGTGAGGTACAAATAGCTCTTTATGCCTCTATAATTATGTTCGTCACGTCGCTTTTGTGTGCCTTGCGCTGTTATGACTATGTCTTTATTATTATCAAAATCTAGCAATGTAATAAGGTACATAGATTTGTAGCTTTTATTTGTTGTCTTTTCCATGCATAGGTTGTCTGGAAGAGATCGCTGCCTAGCGATAAGACCGCCTATTGCATACGATTTATCTGTATTGTTTGTTTTTGTTATGTTTGTATGTTTCTAGTGTGCAATAAAGAGTATTCTATTCTAATCTGATCTATAATTTGCTATAAGCATCGGTGTCAGAACAGTCTCAAAATAACAATAAATATTAGTTTTTATATTTTGTAGGAAATGGTACCTTGCCAGAATTAATAATTTTATATCCTCTAATACCATAACTACTTACCAATTTAGCTTTATGTAAAGTAATAAAGTAAATTATCTTTTACTTATAATTTTCGTGCATTGTTTATTTCATTATGCGTCATGATCACGAGTCTGTTTTTTTTTTCTATTATCAAGCTAGAAAATTTCAACGCAATAAAGCGGGCGACAAGCGGGTCAGAGATTTTTAGAAATATAGTGAGCATCGAAAATTCAGTACAAGATAATAAAGTAATCTACGCCAATATAAACATTACATCAAAACAGGACACAATCGGAGATGGCCAAACGTACAAATAAGCCAATAATCATTTTGATGATCCAATTTCAGCTAAGAAACTCCACGATAGTGTTTCGAAAGCAATTCAACTCGCTCAGCTCGGAGTGGCGTATAAACTTTATTAGGTCCCCCGCAGTCTGTATTAAATTTAGACGTATTGTCTCAGGAAGAGGATGGGATTTTATTTATTAGGTGGTCGTGTGCTTTCGCAATTCTTGGAAATGAAAGGAAAATAAAAGATAAAAATGAAGAATCGAGGACAGACGAGTTTGACACAACTTACTATACTGTAATTAAAAGTAACAGGCATTTAAGTCATGATTTGACTGCGGCAATTACAATTCAATATCATTTTGTTAATATAGCTTTGGTTCATATAGGATCTGAACGGAATAGATGCCTTTTTGTGGTTGAGGTTTGGTTGTTAAATTCGATTTATTGCTTATATAATATTTCAAATTTATGTGTAAAAGCTTTAACAGAGACAAAAATACGTAACAATACCGACCACTACTCTTACACTCTTTTCTTTATTGTCTTAAACAGGGCTCTATTTTACTGAACTGTAAGATACTGGAGCTAACTTTCATTACCATGTAAAAAAAACATGATTGTAATAATATTCAAAAGAAACTGGATATAAATAAGAAAAAAAGACAAACCCGCTGAGTTTCTTGCCGGATCTTCTCAGTTGAGGTCGTATTCCGATCCGGTGGTAGTGTAAGAAAAAAAATGTAAATGACAATATGTAAGTGCCCCCGCAGGCCTATACAAAATAAAGACATTTCATTTCATTTCTGCTACTTATGAGGTAAATCCTTACAAAAATAGGATGGTCATAAAGAATTTTGAACTTTCTCACACATTTTTTCTTCCTTCCAAACAGGTCGACCCTTCCATCTGCAGAATTGCACCGTAGCAAACCAGAGTTTGGACTCGCTGTATGTAGAGTGTGTAGAAAACTTCGACGGTGGACTGCCCCAAACGTTCCTGATGGAACTACTCGAGCTCCCGTCGTTGATTGTAAGCAACAATACAATTATGTTTAGCATTTAGCCATTGTTCTACATTTCGAATCCTTTTGGAAGATAGAAGAAGATAACAAAAAAGGACATTGAGCAGAGCGTGGTTGCAGACCGCATATGATAACCTCTTTTTATTATTAATAATTTATTATTAATATTTTTTTTATTATTAATAATAATAATAATAATGTAATACCTATGTGAGGATGTTAAACGAGTTTTGTGAAAATAAATATATAAGCTGTGTTCACCTGTACTTGCAAGAACACGATTGAACAATATTTAGTGTACTGTAAATTAAGTAATGATGGTGTATCTTTTGTTGGTGAACCTTAAATCAATAAATAAATAGATAAATTATAATCCAGACCTTAGCGCAAGAAACCACCCAGATGCCTTCTCTCCTGTCGGTACTTATACCAGTAAACCGTAGTTAACACAAGTTAATATTGTCAGTGTCTTTCTTGTTAGCTTAGAACTTTATAAGATAAAGGTGGCTACTAAAAATAAATATTTTTAGGTACGGTACAACGTCTCCACAAATAGAACACCACCCTTCTTCGAGATTCGAGGTCTTCCTCCTGGAGTGAGCTACAGAATTGACTTATACGCTGTCAACGCGAAGGGCAGGAGTGACGTTTCTACTATAGAGACTGTGACACTAAAGGGACAGGCTAAGTTTACTGGTGAGTATAAAACAAGTTGATTTAAAAATTAGCGTACATTAGCGTAAAACAGAAAGTAACGTGATAGTACGAAATATAATAGAATAAATGTATGACGTATTCGCAAAAGATGATACGATGAACCCATACAATATTATAGTTCTCTTACCATTCACTTAAGTGTAGAACGTTGTAGTGCACTAGAACACTACAACGCTTAATACTAATTTATAAGATAGGTGACTCGGTGGTGTCTCCTAGTTCGATTCAAATAGGGTCTGCCATCTTCAACAGTTAGGATTTTTTTTTTGTTATCGAGGAGGAAACCTTCAAAAGGTTCCCGACGCGACGTCGGGTTATGTGGGATTTTTACCGCACTAATACCACCCCAAGGGCCGTCCTCGGCGC
Organism: Spicauda simplicius; assembly: GCA_949699795.1. Taxonomy (NCBI): domain Eukaryota; kingdom Metazoa; phylum Arthropoda; class Insecta; order Lepidoptera; family Hesperiidae; genus Spicauda; species Spicauda simplicius. The sequence goes on along the minus strand of OX453075.1, from coordinate 1,368,092 downwards.
TACAAAGAGGACCCCGGGATCGCCTGGCTGGATGATTCAAGCTCCCACACTAGCCGCCCGCAACCCCGGAAGCCCCTCTTAGTCACCTCTTACGACAGGCAGAGGGTACCGTAGCACTATTCTGATCCCGGAACTGCAGGGACGATCAGTTAGGATTTGCTCGTTAGTTATCCAGTTATGACATACATACATGCACAACCGTTTTTAAATTTCGGATAACCAGATAAAATGGCGTCTTGCGGTCGTAATCTTTTACTACGGCACTAGTTTCTCCTACATTAAACCTAACGACGTAAAGTCAGTTTCATGGCTCATTAAAATGCATTAGAATTCACCACATTTTTAATATGTTTCTGCGGTTTAACCTTATGTTATTTCATATCTTTATGTCTTGTATCAGTTTTATTATCGGTAAATGTTATTAGGTAGGCACGACACTGTTCGGATTGAATAAAAATGCTAATTTTAATTTAGAGTCAAGTAAAGATAACTGCAGTGCATTAAAAGCACCAAGTATTCAATTCTAGGCTTTTTTTGGTTAAATTTTGTGTTTAATTTAAAGTTGGTGAATTTTAATTATGCAGTTATTTATGCAAAACAGAGATGTCATATACGCGTAGTAACAGCAACAAAAAGGCATTGTTAACAATCAATTTACCCAATGTTCAGGTGGATTGTGAAGATTCCTCCGACACCAAAAAAATATGTATATATGTATATAAGTTGTAATTGATTGGTTGTCAGTAAAATAACTTTAGAGACATTAGAAAATCTTAAGACTTCTGAAAAGTATATATGGACCCTTACTTTTTCATATTTTTAACGTCGATAGTGGCAAAAGATAATGGAACTCACCTGATGACCTGTAACTAATTTCATATAAAGCAGAGGATACACCTGAAGTCAATCACCGTTGCGTTGCTTCTCCTAAAGACTTATAATGCCGCATATTGAAGTTATGTCATGGGCTCAATAGGGCGTCGTAATCGAATAGCGTTTCAAAATACAATTGTGGTCTATCATAAAACTCACGCTGATTTAAATTAAGGCATTTATCTCCGCAGGTGGCATGACTGTTACGAAATTAGCGATAATAAAGAGCCATTGGTAATTAGCAGTGAAGATTTGAATTGACCATGGTATCTCGGACAATAAGTGTTTTTACAAATTGGTTATGCCTTTTCGGGCAAAGATTAATATCTAGTTCTGCCCTAAGTTAAAAACGCATGTAACATTTTTTTCTAAATCTACGACATGTCAAGGTCCTACCGCCACACCTATTCTTAGGATTAGCAGTCCTTGCGTTTTGGTAGAAGGATGTTGTTAACTGCTCACTTTCATAATTATGATGATGCACCTGATTATCCGTTTCATTCATTTATATTTATTTTCTTTCTTTTTTGCTATTTATTGGATGTGATTGTTGAATCATTGTTCGTTTTTATATATTCTGTGTCATAGAAAATAAGTTGGCTAACATCGTTAAATTCCCCACATTTATCGATCGGTTTTCAAAAAATTCGTTGGTGTTTTTGCTTTTGTATATTTTCATGGCTGATTTAATTTCAGAGCGGAAGCGTGCAATTTATTCGCGTAGGCCGAAGAGAAATTGGAATGGAAATCAAACCTGTGTTCTGGACGCGAAATGAATAGATTTAACAATTAATCTTTCTTTGTAATTGCGTTCGGTTTCGGTGTACGGTGTGTTATTAAAAACACTGAAAGCTTCCGTCTCTGATACTTATATCAAAATTTCCAAAGTACCAGTATAAATAGTGAAAGTGCCTAATTTACAATTCATCGTCAACTCATTACTTATTGTGTTAGTCCTAGTGTTGTTTTTTAACCGACTTCCCAAAGGAAAGAGGTTATCTATTCGTCACGTATTTTTTTTTTTTTTTTTTTTTTTTTTTTCTTTTTTTTTTTTTTTTTTTTTTTATGTATGTTCGGGCGAAATGGCTAGAAATCGTCGACCTACCGACACGATTCATACGACATTGTATGCGACTAGTTTCACAGGCAGTCCCATATTGAGGAAAATGAAAACCTTCCGGCGGTTTTCCCGGAAAATTGGAAAATATCGGTTTCTTAAAATCTTGAATAACTTGGGTGTTTATAAACCGATTTCCATTTTCTTTCTTTCATTTGATAGGAAATTTCGTCACGCAACTTTTTCTCTTGGACATGGGTATGCTGTGATGCTTAACTCTTTGAGTTATGGGGTGGAAACTACCACCACTCCTCAAGTTTTTTAGATAATTTGAGATAACTCGGCTTCTGCCGAATCGATTCTTATGAAACTTGGAATATGTATTATATATCTATGCTTATATAGGTTGACGAAAAATTTGACCTTCAACTCTTCGATCCTGATGATGCAGGGTTACAGCTATCCTAAACTATAACATTAGCTATTTGGTGCTTACATATATGTAACAAGACTACTAAGCAGAGACATGTGATGAAAATTTGACCTTCAACTCCTCAATCCTGATGATGCAGGGGTGCCTCAAGCCTAAACCATTGGGGTTGACCATTTGGTGCTTATGGGTATGTTATAACAATACTAAGCAAAGACATATTATAAAAAAAATGACCTTCAACTCCTCAACCCTGATGATGCAGGGTGCTGTAAGCCCAAGCCGTAGGTGATGGCCATTTAGTGCTTACGGATATATAATAAGATAGCAAGGCAAAGATGTACGATGACAAATTTGACCTTCAACTCCTCAACCCTGATGATGCAGGGGTACTGCAGGCTTAAACCATAAACGTTAGACATTTGTTGCTCACGGATTTGTAATAACATTGCTAAGCAAAGGTATACGACGAAAAATTGGACCTTCAACTCCTCAATCCTGATGATGCAGGGGTATTGAATGCCTAAGCCATAAAACTTAGCTATTTCAATCTTACGCATTCAAAATGATATTTAAAAAAATGTAAGGTAAAACATTAGAAAAATGGTTGTATACGGTGGAAAATTGGACCTTCAACTCCTCAATCCTGATGATGCTGGGGTGCTTCAAGCTTAAACTATAGGCGTTAGCTACATGATCGCTACGTATATCTGATAAGATTACTAAGCAAAGATATAAGATGAAAAATTTGACCTTCAACTCCTCAACTCTGATGATGCAGGGGTACTTCAGGCTTAAACTATAGGCGTTGGCCATTTGATGCTTATGGGTATGTAATATATTTACAAAGCGAAGACGTATGATAAAAAAGTTGACCTTCAACTCCTCAACCCTGATGATGCAGGGTACTGCAAGTTTAAACCATAAGCATCGGCCATATGGTGCTTACGTATATGTAATGAGATTACTAAGCAAAGATATGACATGATAATTTTGACCTTCAACTCCTCAACCCTGATAATGCTGGGCTCCTTCAAGTTTAAACCGTAGGCATCGGCCATATTGTGCTTACGTATACATAATGTTGTTGTTCACAATACCAACAATGAGTTTCGGAGAGGATATAATTATGATCAAAAATTCCACTTTGAATACAATTACCTGAAAGATGCAAGAGTACTACCAACCTTTTTAAATTGGATGGGTTATTTTTATCAGTATCAGTTGAATTATACTCTTAGTTATAAGGTTTATATTACTTTTTCTACTTTAAATATTGATAATTATAGGTCTTTTCTTTAAATAATTTTTTACTCAGAAAAAGTTGTTTTATTCGGTTAGGTTAGGTTCGAACAAATTTTTCCAATTCAGAATCTAAGGGAGGGGGCGCGGTAGCGCCCCCGACCGGTTGTGTCAAAGAAGTATATTTTTGTATGATGACGTCAGCACATAATTTTATTCATCCGAAAATCGGACGAATAATTAATTTTATTCATCCGGTTAGCGGACGACTAGCAACAGCCATAACTGATTTTATCGTGACTGAAAAGCGTGAAAAAAAAAATTTTAAACAAAAAATACAACCGACTTCCATGCCACATAAAAGTAAAAAATAATTTAATTACATGTTGGTTTAGAGCAAACACAGTACTTAGTACATAGTCCCGAAGTCGGCGCTCATATAAGATACATGTAGTTTCGTCATGATCCAGCAAAATATGGTGAGCGCCGACTTCGGGACTATGTACTAAGAACTGTGTTTGCTCTAAACCAACATGTAATTAAATTATTTTTTACTTTTATGTGGCATGGAAGTCGGTTGTATTTTTTGTTTAAAATTTTTTTTTTATATATTTGTACGTAGCGATGAGGCGACGGGCCACCTGATGGAAAGTGGTTACCGTGGCCTATGGACATTTGCAACACCAGAGCATCAGAGTCATCAATGCATCGCCGGCTTTGAAAGAGAGCTCTTTTTGCACCTTTCTTGATGTCATAGCGCTCCGGGAATACCTCAAGAGGAAACTCGATCCGCATCTTGCACGTTCGTGGTAAGAAAGACCGTGCTAACCGAACCGTGGAGGAACGCCACGGGTCCACGGGCGGGTTTTGGTTTTGGGTCTTCTCTCAGATTCTGAAATGGATTGATAAACTTCACACATCTTTAAGAACTTTTCTTTAGACAACTTTTAAGACACGATGTCATTAACGGATCTTCAAAAGTGAACTTAATAATTCCTGAGAGCAGATCTAGATTAAATGGCGAATTAGTTAACGTATTCGAGAAGGATAAATTAATTAAATAGTAAATAAAGATGTCAACGCTTGTTAACTTCATGCAACGCATTTGATGAATGCAGCTATGCATATTAATGTAATATGCAGTTTGTAACTAAGTAACTAACTAATTTACTTCGCGTGTTCCGTTCCGTTTCGTTCCGCGTTGTTTAAAAGTGCTGTTTTCATATTAAGGGCGATAGCGAACACGCTATTTCGGTATTGGTAATTAGGTTGCAAAATGATTTAATTCGATTACTTTTCTGTTTTATTGGTGATACTAGACTTGTTCTGGAAACTTTTCTCGTTGAACCTGATGGTAAAATTATAGCGTATCCTCAGAGTGAGACGAGTGGGCTCAAATTCTACGAATTCGTAGACTAAGTGGTGTCTGTTATAAGTTCTTAAAGGAAATGTGGGAACATTTCCTTTAAGAACTTATAAGTTGATAAGGGTGGGGCTTAGGGTATGAGCATAAATAAGAAAATAAATAATTTTCGAACAGAAGGAATCACAAGCACGTAGTTTCCTCACGATGTTTTTCGTCGCCATTGAAATAAATAGGTAATAATTGAATTGTACTAGGCAACTTCAAAAAACTAGAATTTGTTTCAAGCACCTAAATAGTTACCATATTTACAAAAACTTACTTTTGTGCAGGTGAAAGCAATACGCTGGGAATGTCTCCAGTTCTTGCATCCATTGCTGCGATGTCCGCATTGCTGGCTACCGCGGTGTGTGGTGTGCTGGCCGTCCTGTACCGTCGTCACGCAGCAAGACATCGCCATTTGCCTGCAAAACATGCACCGTTGAGGTAATCTTACTGGGTCTGGGTATTTGTGTGTATGTATGTGTGTACACAGAGCTATACTGTTAAATTTTTACTTTTTTACTTTTATCACTTAGTCACTTTTATGTGATAATTAGAATAAAATATTTGTCTTTATTTCTTTCTATGAATTCAAAAGATTTTTAATTATTATACAAATGTCAAGTAACATGCTCCAAAATTTATGATTCACATAATCCATCGCTTGTTGGGAATCAAACCCGAAAATCATTAAATTCAAGATTTTTCTGAAGTCATACTAGGCAATAAAAAATATAATATATTTAAGAACATAATTCAACTGAGGTTACACTAATTCAAAAATAGAAGTAGCTTCAGTGAAGCCAGTCAGAAAGTACAAATAGAACTTAAAAGTTACAATCATCCACAGTGAATCAATGTACGCGGAGAGAGCTGGCCATTGCCCCACGCCTGTGAAGCAGGAGGTGCCAAGGGCTAGTCCTGGAGAGGCCAGAGGTCCACTGCTACGATCTCCTGATCCTACTGATGACGCTGACCCAGATATCATACCAAGTTTATATGGTAAGTATGCTACTTGAAATAACTTTTTTTTTATTTCACTGAAGTAGCAAACGAGCAAGCAGTCCACCTGATGGTAAGTGGTCACTGCCGCCCATGGACATCTGTAATCAACTTCATACAGAACATGGGTTCTATCTGAAGTCAATCACAGATGTGTTGCTACTCCCGAGGATTAAGATGGTCGCCTCATATAAAAGTGTACCGGCAACCTCACCCTTCCATCGAAACGCAAAAAATGATTCACGCTAGAAATAGGTGTGGCGGTGGTACCTCCCCGGTCGAACTACACTGGTTCTACCACCTGTAGAACTGTGTGTTAATATGTGAATAAGTTATGAAATTAGTAAGGCCAGAAAGGTGCAATCGAATGTAGGTACTACATCTTTTTTTACTCTTCGTCAAGCAATTATTTTGTTTCGGTGGAAAGGTGTAGTCGACAGGAGTAGCAACGCACTTATTTCAGACAGAACCCCTGTTCGCTGTTGTGAATCCGATTGACCGCATGCTAGTTTGCCACATTAATCTTGTAAAACCTCAGAAGAAGGTTTTGAGAATCAACGCCATGCAGTTATCACTTACCATCTGGTGGATTGTATGCTCATTACAGTTATTACTTCAGATAAAAAAATCTATGTAATAGACTTTTGTAAACTTATTTGGTCACAGTAATCGGCATAGATATCAAAATATTACTGAGACTTAAATACTGATGGAAAAATTTTCTCCCCAGAACGTAGGCCGGTATCCAATGGCTACATGAGCCTGCAGCGACCGCCGTCCACCAGCAAGATTAGCAGGCCAAGCGACGACGCTCGCTCCGAGCCCGACGGTGGCGGGTACTACGAATTCAGGAAGAAAGATTATAAGATACCTCTAACTAGTGTAAGTATTTGATGACTTCGAATTTTTGTTCTCTTTTTGATACTTCAAAATTGAATTTAACTAGGAGATTCGCAGACGTGTAGATCTTTTTATAAAGGCGTATAAATACGCCTTATATTTCAAGGATGTTCTACTCTTGTGTTCCTCTATCATTCCACCAAAACCCGTTAAAATTCTCTACCCACGCATCTTTTTATAACTTTAGGCTTATTTTTTTAGTGAAACTTTTTGAAAAACAAAACAATCGTAACAAATACTAATACCCAATGGAATTACTTATTCAAGTCTGTTGAGAAGATCAAAATTAACCGAATATAAATATTGATAGAGCTAATCATCGACTTTATTTGACTTTCGTCTGGCTCTCGTCAACCTCAACGTAATATTACCAAGGATAATCGTTATTAAACCATCTTGAAAACGAATATAGTAGTGATTTAGAAATTAAGATTTAAATAATCAAAAGCTACTGTTGATAGTAGTAAGTAGTAGTAGTAAGTAGCAAAAGATTATTATGCTGTTGTGCGAGGTATGGCCAGATGTGTAATGATAACCCGAATGTTATTACTGTTGCCCTAATTCTATTCCTGCATTGGGAGTTACTGCCACCAGGAAACCCCGATACGAATGCACATGCATTCCCATCGGTTAGTGCATAGTAACTAACTCGACTACTCACATACTTCACACTTACATACAAACTTGCTTACTCAGCCATTCTTACATGGCACCTACACTGTCCCCCGATAGTAAGTGGCCATTGCCGCCCTTGGACATCTGCCTGGTTGTCTTATATGAGGTAGCCTTGTTAATCCTAAGGACAAAGTTGAACAGCCTCGTAGGAAAACAAGAAGGAGGAAAACATACTCATTATGTTTCTTTACCGCTTACGCTTGCGCCGGATTGTGTGGCTTTCTTAACTACTAATCTTCACCCCTGGTGACCGCCCTCGGTGCTGCGAAGACCACTTCGAGATTACGAAAGGAATGCAACCGGAGTCCTCTGCGCGTTGCCCCATCCACTCAGGAGGCGTACCACACCATTTTTTGTTTAAGACTTGGATTCGTTGGTCAGGCGATTTGAGCTTCCATTCTTTCTGATCGCAACCCTGGAATCCAAGATACATCGTAGCCTAATCCAGCCCAGAGATATCATAGTCCAATTCAGGCCAAATCTCGGAACTATACTAATAATGTATTAAAAACCTAAGAAATGACTGCTGCAGTCTCTCATCATTATTGGCCTACTGCTGGGCTCGGGTCTTCTCTCAGGATGAGAGGGTGTTAGGCCATAGTCCACCGCGCTGGCCTAGTGCGAATTGGTGGACTTCACACACCTCCGAAAACTTTTTTTTAAGAACTCTCGGGTGAGTAGGTTTCCTCACGATGTTTTCCTTCACCGAAAAGCAGTGAGTGAGTGAGTTTTCAACCATTAGGCTATCACTGCTCTACTGCTGCAGTAAATATTACTAATTCCACAGCAAACAGCACCACGACTGTGGAATGCGGAACGACTTAATTCAGTTCGGTTTTGGTTGGAACTAATATAAGTAGCAACCACACGACTGTAATTTCTTTCCGCTTTGAAACTTTACGGTCTGCTTTCAAGGAATTCTTGTATTAGTTCTTTTAATTCGGATTCTTTGCTGCCTTGGAGAATTTCTTGTCTAATACTTTATTTAATTCGATTAGTTTAAAAGTTTTTACTTGTGACGCTAGTCGGGTGTCGATATGATTATTAACTGTTTAGACGACACGTTTTAAATTTTAATTTAATTTCTTAATTCTCCAATACGTCTTTTTGTATTGTCTTTACTGATATAAAAGAACGGCATTCGGATTCAGAGTGTCTCCTACGTTAGTTGCAATATTTCTGACTGAACTTTACAGTCTGCATTTATCAGGTGATTGTGGAGGTATCACCAGAGTTATAACTGCCTAATTAGAGCAATGGTAATCGCTGCTATTTTATTCTCAAAAGAGGGTGGTAATCAAGACATGCCGATCAGAGGTGTCCCTTCTTATTCCGCAGAAGTAGCAATGCATCTCTGGATAACCTTAGGTAGTACCGTTCTTATATGGAGTAGCTTATAAATGTCCATGGACAGCAGTGGGCACTTATTACTTTTTTTTTGTTATCAAGGGGGAAACCTTCAAAAGGTACCCTACGCTGTGGAAACGACATAAGGTTATGTGCGATTTTTACTGCACTAAAAGAGGTCATCCTCGTCGCTACAAAGAGGATTCCGGGATCTCCAAACGAACGCAACCGGAATCCTTTGAGCGCGTTGATCGGGCTCCTCCCAGATGAGCGGCTGGGCCCACAGCTCCGTCTAGTCATTACAACGGCGGTATGTGACCACACATACCGCTGTCCTTCCTGGGTTCGCCTGGCTGGACAGTGCAAGCTCCCACTCTAGCCGCCCGCGACCCCGGAGGCCCCTTTTAGTCGCCTCTTACGATAGGCAGGGGATACCGTAGCCCTATTCTATTCCCGGAGCTACAGGGACGGGGCTCATATTACTATGGGCTGCATGCTCGTTTACTACTTTTTTATAACTTCCGATCCGGTGGTAGTGTAAAAAAAAAAATATATGTAACTGACAATTTCTAAGTGCCTTCGTAGGCCTATGCAAAATAAAGACATTTAATTTCATTTCATTTCATTATGAAAAATAAAAAAACCATGTATACAATATAACAACGTGTACATATATAATTTTACAATGATCTTTTCAACTCATGTCATTTTGCGTATAAAGTTATCAAGACATACAAGACTGTTAAGATCTTGTGCGACGTACATACGTCTGCTGAATTAAATCTTCGTTACCTTCTGAATGTTAATGACAACCTTATTTGATGCAGGATTCTCTTTGATTGTCCAACCGTTTGTATCAAAGTGCATTCCACTGCTCGTCTTGCAACGTTCCAGAGTACAAGAATCTCAAATTAGAAACCTAGTGACTGTGATTCTAAATTGTAGTTTCTTACGTTTAACTAGCTATAGTAGATTCTAATTAGTGTGCGATTTTGTCAGTGTAAATCGTATTTTATATCTTTTTTTTATTATAAATGAAAAAGTTTGTAAGGATGTTGATTATAAATAAAAATATTTGTAAGCTTGTATGGGTGTCGGTTCCTCTTTCATGTAAAAACTACAAAATTTCGCTGAAATTTTACACACACAGACGCGACCATAGCGGATGAAGCGGGGGAATATATTTATGATATAATTGGCTAAAATGTTATCATTAGTAATATAATAATTATTGGCTCACAAATCTCCCTATACCTTAACAGCAATGCTAAGAATTCGCGAACAAATAGCATCAAAATTAATTATTCAAATGAAGCGTATTGATACGTAATACCACGTCTATTACGTTCCATTTATATTGTTTCTTTCTAAATCATATTTAATCCAAATGATATGTTACGTTAACAAAAACATTGAGATTAGCATGATATGTATGAATATGATAAGAAAAAAATCATGATAAAGCCATAAACGCTCTTCTCTTCCGTAACTCCCGAATTAAGAGTAGTAACTTTTTAACTACACAGTTGAAAAAAGTAATTAAAACTTTGTTTAAAATTGATAAATGTGCGAACTCCAGTTATATTGAATGTTACATGAAATTATGATGTAATATTAAATGTAAAAGCTATTGCTAAATACGTAAAAAATGTTTTGTACATTACTAAATATTTATTAATATTTAATAATAATATTAATATTATAATTATTAAATTACAAAACTAATCCGTCCCTTTATTTCCAGTCGTACCATAGCTTAGGGCGGGCGAACAAAGGCGTGAACGCGTGCAGCCCGAGCTCGACCACAGGCGTGACGTCGTCGCTCACGGCGCACCGCCTCCGGCCCGAGGTCGTCACGACGTCGCACCGTGTGCAAGAGAGCTGTATATAGATAGTTGTATTGTGAGCTTCGTAATGACTAACGTGTGAGCGTTAACGTGACGTCACTAATTGTGGACACGAATGCACGCGTTAGAGCGATGCACGTTGAGTGTAAATTGTATACATTTTGCTTGACGTGAGGTTGAGGAATGTTACTTAAGGGACGTGGAATAAAAAAGGCATGGATCCGAATATTCTTAAATAATCAATGTGACCGTGTACAACGGCTTTTTGTGTGTGCCCTGTGATTGCCGCGACATGCTTCATGCATCTCAGAGCTACAAATAGTACTGGCTATGAAACTACAAAGTTATTGTAAAAGGCCATTGTTTAAATACGGTAATGCCAAGCGTTGCTTATGACTAGCTTATTAACATAACCCGAAGAAAAACAATAAGCAACGCTTCTTTCAAACAATTATGCGCGACATGAATGCTCATACTATGTCTAAGAGCATTGAGACTTGGGATTGTCGGAGCTTTGGAATAATTAGCGAGATTAGATTGAAGAGAAGGCGTTAACGTGCTTCATCTCAAGTGTGACGTCATTTCTCATAATGTACTGATTCCTGTTTGGAGTTATGATATTTGTCTGCAAGAGATTTGTATATATTTGTAGATTTATATGAGCAACGTAATGACTGAATAATGTGGAGTAAAGGTTGGTTGCTGATAGACACTTTTTTCGATTTTTAAACAATAAAATGAAGTTTATAATAAAATTATTCCATAAACGTAAGTTATAGTTTACTGTTAAAATTAATTATGCGTTTTTTGAATTACCGTTTTTAGTACCCTTAGCTTCAAACATTTTTTTTTTATTTTTTGTACTCATTCAAATACATTTAGGCACTAAAGAATTAAATTTGAAAAAGTAATACCATACTTACGATAAATCAGTTACAATTATTTACAAATAACATTCTAAGTAATAAAGTAAGTTATTACACTCTTTAAATCGAGGCATTTTCAGAAACATAATTACTTGCAACAGATTTTCCAATTTTACGAAAAATATATCGGATGTTCGAATTAGCAATCGAACATTGTTTTGTGTGCAATCGAATAAATTGAATATCAATATTTACGGAGCGTAGTTGGTAATCTGGCATTCGGATATTGTAAATATTGCAAATGGAAACTAAAAGTATTCATGGATTTATTTAAAGTAATTTAATTGTATTTTTTACAAATTTAAATAAAATTTCATAAAAGTGGTGAAATATGCTAGGTAAGCCTTTGGTGCTTTTCTTGTCACGCATGTTTATTTGCATGCCATTTACATCTTACCGATCCTATGTATGTATATGTACGGGAAAACTGACTCGTAATAATTTATGTGTGCCTGTGAAACACGCGTGCTAGTTTAACACGCGTGATAACAATAACGCCCAAATAAAACATATTAGGGTGCTTTTCTTATCACTTGTATCCTAGATGTGCTTACGAGAGTTATGTAATACTCAGTTTTTAAGTCTTACTTGAGACTTGGCTTATTTTTCGTGTTTCTAGTTTTGATCCCTAATGAAGTAAAAGTCCTTTAAATCGAAATATGTACACAATTTAATAATAATAATATCTTTAAATCGAAATATGTACACATTTTCATTTCATTGTGGCTTAAACGACTTAAAGGACTCTACATCTGAGTCTTCATTTTAAATTCGAAACTTGTAAAATTGAATTGAGAATTCTCATAAGATTTAAAAAACGTTTCTTTTATCAAAAACTAAATCTATTCCTCTATCAGAAGGTCTGAATTTATTGCTTAGAGTACTAGTAGGTATTTATTCTACTTTAAGCCTCTTCCTACTCTAAAAAACTTAATCAGTCGTGTGATATGAAAAATGACAGTCTCATTAATACATCATAGGAGCGTTTTTAAAAACGTTTATAAAGTCACTAAGCATTTAAAAATCAGTAAAAGTATTAATTGTTGTGTGATAGTTAACCAACCTTACCCAGACTACTTCATTATTTAACTACCTTATCCAAAGGCTTCATTCAGTCATCACGATGCACACAACCCTCTTTGTAAATACTCTATTAGTAAGTACTGACTGTGTTCCTTTGATAGATTAACTTTTGTAATTAAACTTTTTAATAATATCGTGTACGAATTAATGTTGTAAGTGTGTGTGAGGCAAATGCTTTCAAAATTTATATGAAACTTTGTTTTACAAGTCAATATGAAGTAATTCAGTAGATTCCCAGTAGGTTCGAGTTTTTCATATGAACGAGTCTTTGAACTTGTTGATGGCTTTACATTAGCTATCTTGTAATGTGCAAATGTTATCATTAAAAATCTATTTTATTAAGTTGTCTATTTAGTGATCATATGCATTTAAAGAATCAAAAATGTATGTTTTTTTACTTTCAGAAGAATATAAGAACTGTAGTTATTATCACTTGACTCGTAACGCGCAAAATATTATGGGGCAAATTGCATTTAGCGGGTATCGTTATCAAATCATTTTTATTTATTGTCGTCAATCCATTACTGTACCACTGCTGCGCATGGAGCATCTTCTCTCAGAATGAGTTTTTTTAGGCCATAGTGCACCGCGTTGGCCAAATACAAATTGGACTTCACACACCTTTAACAACTTTTTTAGCACTTTCACGTGTGTAAATGTCCTCGCGAAGTTTTATTTCATCGTAAATAATGACAATTGATTTCTAATACCCTCATAATTTTAGAAAAATCAGTGGTGTGCCTGGACTTGCACCTCAAACTTCAAGAGGACAATTTTTAACTATTTGGCTATCATTCAAATCATTAACTCCCTCATTCCGAGAGAAGATCCGTGCCCAGCAGTGGGACAGTAATAGGTTGACGACGACGGCTATCATTACTCATTTATTTCATTGGAGTAGATTCCTATAGGCAAGACGTAATACGTACAACATACTTGGTCATTCGATTTATTGCTTGTCCGACAGCATCGAGTGGATAATGTTTTTCGACCATATTATTATGTTCCTTTTTTTGTAATTTTTGTTGGCACACGCTTTATATTGCCTTTCTTCGACTTTTACGAAAAATTTCACGATAATTTATGTATCGTAAAAGTATGTTGATACTTATTACTCAACCACAACAATTAAGCGCTTAAAACAAAAGTAGTTCAATACCCCACATCTCGCTTCTTACCCCGCGCATCCCCTAGTGACGTGCAGTCGTGTATCGTCTAGGTGTTTATGTTAGCCAACACGTGTTTAATGTTATTTCGTTATAATGTTAGTTTAATGAGTAATTGTTGATTTTTTAAAGTTATTATTAAATTAGTTGATTATTCGTCAATAAAACTCAAAATGGGTAGGAAAAAGACTATTCGTGGAGGAAAAAGGACTCTTAGATTCAAAATATTCCTTTTTTTTAACAAGAGAAGAGTATTGGGTTCAGTATTCCTGTCTCCCAAGTCGAAAATCGAATGTGTGCTGCAACAGGCTTCAGTCTCTTACACACATAAAAAAAGAAAGAAAATATTCCATGTCTGCGAATATATTAAACACATGAAAGTGCTTTAAAAATACTCTACTATTAAAAATACACCACTATGGTGTAGGTTTTAATAATGGTATACCTACATACTTTTGGTATTTGGCAATAGAATATATTTCATATCGGGATGGGAAATCCCTAGTTCTAATGACGTTTCAACTGTCGTGCGCCTAATTGTTTTGGTCGAGTAGTATATCATATATGTATTATTGTTCAGCATAAAACAAAGATACAGTTTGACGTACACCGTCCATTCCAAATACATTAAGGTGAAATGCAATTTCATATCTTCATATCTTGAACCGGACGGTCTGCTTTATGTAATAAAAGTTGCTCGTTGCTCCGTTCCGTCGTTTCCAGTTTAGTGCTAGAGTAATGGACAAAAAGTTAAATGTTCGGTATTTTTTTATGAGTAAACGTTAAACTCTTTCGGTTAGTTATTTAGTTTTGTCTAGGTTAATACAGTTCAAAAAATTTGACTTTGAGGACTTTTAGGAACATCACAGTTTGAGAAATATTTGAATCGAGGAACTTAATTTTAAAAATCGTAAAATTGTTTGGAATGGTCCCAATGAAGGAAGGTCTGGGATTAGCAGTACCTAAAATGATTGTTAAAGATGTACCCTCAAATCCATTAATGGAGGAACATGAAATCTCATCGATTTCATGTTCCTCCATTAATGAAATGGAAAAAAGTAGGAAAAACAGATAAAATCAAGCTCTTGACCTGATAACCCTATTGCATTATAGAAATATATAACGTAGCGGAACACGTTGGTATCTCTATGTCGTTAATATTATAATGATACGGAAAAAATCCACTTGCACCTTCTAATACAAGTCAATTCATATGCTGAAAGAATCACACATCATAACACACACAACATAAACAAAGAAGATCACGGATACCCCGAAAGCCAGAAAATAAATTTAAATACATCGTTTATGTTTTTGTCTGGCCAGGGATTGAATAGGAAGCCCATTGCGTGTCAGATCGATATGGATGTTGCCAGATGTCCCGCTTTTTTCAGGACCGTTCCGATTTTTAATCAAAATTAAATGTTGCGCGTGGGACAAGCTCAGTCCCGCTTTTTGAGAAGGCCTGGAGTTTTGCAAAAAAAGGTCGGCAATTGCAAATATAAGAACTGCAGTTTGTTGACCAAAAAAGGGGTCGCATAATGTATATACCAATTAAGCCGATCTGCAGTTCGTCGACAAAAAAAAGAAAAAAAAGGTCACCAGCCCTCCGGCCCCCCTACACCAAGGAGAATTTTTCCGTGTGTCTGTGAGACGCGAGGCTCTTTGTACCGCGAGGGCTTATGTCCCGCTTTTGACTAAGGAATCCAGCTTTTTTCACTCAAAAAGTTACTAAATCCCGGTTTGCTAAAAAAAAACTAGCAACGCTGACAGATAACCACCCTGACGCACGCAGGTCTTTAATGTTGACCATAAAGTTAGCATTATAATTGACGAAGTTTATTTTCTTAAAACAAAAATTCTTTCTGACATAAATTCAAAATCATCTTTACATCTTTCCGAAACGCTAACAATACAATTATTTCAATATATATGAGATATGCGATTTTATATCTTTGAAGAATAAAATATTATACGTTTTGTGAGATACAAACAGAATGTTTTGTTTCATGAAACTCATACGTATTCCTTTGTTACGGAATGCAAGATGTTCCGCTTTCACATTTGCTGTTCAAAGGTTTTAATAACGGAAAATAAGAGATACATTATACGCATGCCATATATTATACGTGGGACGCGGGAAAGTGAATTGTCGTATACCAAAAAGCATACGAATTTAATATTTTTTTTGTATGATAATACTTTAGCAAACAAACGAGGTTGCAGCCTACTTGATGGTAAGTGGAAACTGCTAATGGACATCTGTGAGCAACTTCATTTGTCCACCAATTCGCACTCGGCCAGCGCGGTGGACTAAACTAATGGCCTATGAAAAAACTATGGCCTAAACTCTCTCATTCTGAGAGAAGACCCGTGCCCAGCAGTGGGCCAATAATGGGTTGATGAGAGAACTTCATACGGAAAAAAGTGCAATTCACAACGACCCGCGTGGTCGAGCGGTTACCATACCGGTCTGACGGTTTCGGGTTCAATTCCCGGCTAGACAGGTATGATGAGTTTAGATTCATGTCCTTGGTCTGGGTGTTTGTGTATTCGCCTTGTGTGTGTCCATGGTACCCATGACCCAAGAGAAAATCCTAGTATGGGGCTGTGAGTGTAGAAAGCGTGTTATTTTTTTTTTTAAATCCAAAACCAATCACATATGCGTTGCTACTTCGATGATGGTCTACTTAGGTGATATATGGTCCTGATATAAATGTGAGCTGGCAACCAGATCCTTACACCGAAACGCAAGAACTGTTTCAAGCTAGAAATACACGCTAGAATTACATTTAGAAATACATTAGAATGGTTTCGCAAGTCAAGTTTAATAAGATTTTCGATTAAGTGAAAGACGGACTTCTAAGAAGAACGGTGCTGTCTATCCTCTATATTAAGACTGTTGTAATCAACGGGGAGAGAGAACATAATCCTGTTCAAGATAAATGTAATCAGACTTTTACTGTAGAAGAGATATTTTCGCGATTTAATGAATTTATCCATCCTTTTGAAGTGAAACTTCTTTAGGCGCATGAGGGTAAAATTTTTACAGATGAAACGTCACGCCGGTATGTAACGGAAGTGTCGGAAAAGAGAGAGAGAGTGATCGAGACCGATTGAGAGAGAGTAAGACAGGGCGAACGTAGCATGAGCAACTAGCCGTGGAGTGAGAGTAGGGAGCAAGCGAGTGAGAAAGATTGAGAGAAAAAGTGAGACAGAGCGAACGTCGTATCACGCCTTTTTCCCTTCCTCTTAATCTTGGAAATTTAAAGTTTTAGATTTGTATAAATATAAACAAGATTTATAAATTAGTTCGCCAAAGAAGTTTCACTTCTGACATGTGTACTTTGTACGCACGCATGTTTTTTTTTTAAGGTCCGCTGCTGGCCTTTCATGGTCCACTGCTGGACATAGGTCTCCTCTAATTGGAATTGCGTCAACCGGTCCTATGCCGTGTGAGTTCGATGGTTTTTACTGTTTTCTTCAGGTCATCGGCCCATCTCGGGAGCGACATGTGCTCCTTTTGCCTAAACGTGGTTTTCACTAGAGTTATCTTTAAATAAAGTCAGTTACACATTATACTGTAAAATAAATTACTTAAAATCACAGCCAAGCTCAGTTCACACCCGTTTAACGCTTTAAAATATGCTTAGATTTTTCACGTGTCACTTTGAGCTGAGAATTAGCGTCAGTTTCTTAAATATCACGAATGGGAGCGAATGTTTGAGATGTTATGAATGATACGGAGAATTGTAACGACGGTCTTCGGGAAGATTCCCACTGTTATATGTGGTATGGCTTTAAAACCAGCGGAATCATAGACGGCGAGCGGACTTATTCAAGAGCGAGGTCATATGTGGCGAGCGGATTTACTTCATCGTTATTATAATTACGTTTGCATTTTTTTAACAGATTATTACAATATAATTATATTAAGACTATTAATTTCCGTCTCATTAAATTAAAATAGTAAATAACTTTTCTTTGTTTAGATGAATAAGCTGTTTATAAACTGTTTGTGTATTTATTTTGGATTACTAATTATCTCAATGATATTGATGATTATTTTTAGTTCAATAGGATTCCCAAAATATCTCAGTCCTTCGAATATACTATCTTATCTAAATTATAATTATTATAACAGTTTTTTTTTAATTATTTCTATTGGATATGCAAAAAATAAATTTAAAAATATTGATAAAAGCAATATGATATACTTTCTGGAGGTCGACTATGGGTGCCATTACTCGGGGAACTTCAAATTCTTAATGAATTCAACTATTTACGCCTCAAATCGCTTCCGCTCATATCCCCGCTGATTCTCGCGCTCCACACTCCCTTCGCGACCACACGCGACGTGTCGTTAAACCGAACGACAACATTTATCTATAGTTAGCGTCCCTTCCTACGTGGTTCGGTGTAAATTGAACCATTTAGCTCGCGGCCGAATTACAGCGATTTAGAGCAGACATTGTTATTTCATAGCATTTTATCGCCCGCTTATGGATCTATTATTTTTTATTTAAAGATTTCAAGTTGCACGTTTATTAGTGGGTCTTTTAATTTTGTTTTAAAACTGTTCTGTACTGTAATTTAGTTTTAAATAAAATCGTCGCTTGTTCATTTTATTAAGACCTTTTTACTGGAGCTTTGCCTATTTTTATTCCATAGTAAACGATTGAAAATAATTGTACCCAAGGAAGAGAATATTTAATTTATTATTTTTGTAACTTTAATTTATATCTCTTCAACACAAACCAAATGAAGTAATGAGTCTATAACGAACGCCTACATTCGATCGATTCCTTACTCACTCGAGTTACAGAGCCACTCGATCGTTTGTCGAGTAAACAAGAAATTTGAATCGTTTGTCTATTTGTAGAACTATTGCTCGATATTTGATACACTATTGTCGGAAATTGTCCGAGTAAATAGGAACTGGAAAGTGTAATAATGAAAATATAATTATACTTAACTATCATTGTTTATTTAGTATTATTTTAAAGAATACAATATTACTTATGTATCATCATACTTCATACTAATATTATAAAGGCGAAAGTTTGAGAGTGTGTATGTTTGTTACTTCGTCACGTGTCAACGGCTAGAGCGATTTTCATAAAATTTGGTAGGGAGATAGCTGATACTCTGGATTAACATATAGACATATTTTACTGTGGGAAAACATCATATTCCCACGGGACAATCGATTTTTGTTAACGCAGGCGAAGCTGCAGTATTCAACTAGCGATTAATATATTTCAAAACTAACGTGTTCTGTACCTACTGTATTATTTTGACATTTACGAGATTGATCAAGTTGTAAGCCTGTGTTATTTTTTTACTCCTTTTGATACATAATTTATTAAAAAAAAATAACAAAACAAACTATGCTATATAATATAAGAATATAAAATGAATAACAATATTACATCTAAATACAAAAAGAATACCATTTTAATATTTTTGAACAGTAGTGAAATTAATGAGCAAATTATATGACAGCGACTTAATATTAATAATATAATATGGACTATGACCTAAGAACTCTCTCTTCTGAGAGAAGACCTGTGCCCAGCAGTGGCACAATAATGGGTTGACGTGACTTACTTTATTAATGAGCAAGAAGTAGTCGATACTTTTCCTCCCCGTGATTGGTCTACTGCTACTTAAATCTTCGGTCCAGAAAAATTAAACTCGATTAACTGATAAAAACAGTACTTATAACCAAATGAACTTTTCATATTTTTCAGGAAAATACTCGGAAAATGTTGCCGAAAATAAAGCTGCAAAAGTTTTAATAGCTTGAATAAAAAGTTCCAATATTTTTCATTTTGGGCAATATTTATTAATGTTTTATTTATGAAAATATCTCACGTGAATGTATTTGTTATTACGCGCAGATTTTTGTATTTATTATTTTGTTTTTTAAAAGAAATTGGAATTGAACAAGTTTACTTTAATATTTATGTTGTACATTTATGTACCTACATGACAAAGATATAAAAAGGGCCGACTATCACACACTATAACAAAATAGTTTTGATTTTCGACAATTATTAACACATATTACATTTACGCCATAATTATGTTTAAGTTTGAGAAAATATTACGGAAAATATAAGTATTTGGTATATCTTGTATATTTTTGTTTTTTAAAAGCAGCAATAATGTCCGAAAAAGTATTCTTGGCAATCGTTTCAGAAACCTGCTGGGTTGCAAAATATGACTTATGTTGTAAATTTAATGTAAAAAATATACATTTTTGAGACACGAATACAGAAGCGTTTAGTCGGAATTTAAAACTGTTTGGAGTGTGATGGGCATAATGGCGCTTACCAACTCATTTCCTTTCAAAAATGTCATCGTTGTCAATTCATATCTCAACATTATAATGCAATAAGTCCCTTTAAACCAAAAATTCTCATTTTTTTATAAATATCGTATCGATGTTATGCGACTTTTATAATATACCAATGAAAGATGTCTACTGCCGTAACTCGTATGGTTTTATAAATATTATATTTGTAAGCAATTAAGTTATTAAAATGTAAGTGTAACACAAAAAGTTATTTAAATAAAAGTAATACGGTAGAGTTAACACTACTGTATTTACTTTAAAACAGTAATTTTGTAACTTTTTAGAATGTTAGACGAATCACGCGACTGCCATGTATGAAACTACCCTTAATATAAAATTAAGGCAGATTGTATGTGAAAAATGTTATTTCTTTATTTTCTATTGAAATTATTATAGAAATATAATACATATAAACGTTACTAATAAACATTAATGAAAAATATATGTAAAATGTTTTTGGAAATTCGATAATCGTTTGTGAAATAGTCGATCGATTTTATTAACATTTCTAAGCTTCTTTTTATTTTTATAACATGTTTTCATTAAAACAAAAACATCAGATACCGTTGCAATCGATTAAAATCAATCGACAATCGATCTAAAATCGATTCTCAATCGAACAATTAGTACTGGGTTAAATGTAAATACTGTAAATTTGTATATAGAAGATTCTATAACGATATTAAAAATCTAGTCTAATTTAGTTCTAACGGTGCTAAGTATTGTAAAGTATTAATGAAGTGTCTAGTGTACTGTCAATTGCCGGCTACCCCATACAAAGTGTGGAGTTGAATTTGTTGACGATATTCGAAAATGCAAAAAAAAGTTGTTTCTTGTAAATGTTTCCAAATAAAATGTCGAGCATTTATGGTTTTTTGTGTTTCATTCAACTCACCTTGTGTACGATATACAGAAGAACGTAAAAAGTATTTGCCAGGTGGTATTAGTATGTAAGAGCAGTGATAGATAGATAGTAATAGTTGAAACTAGCCCTCTCGATCGGGAGGTCTGAGGTTCAAACCCAGGCACGCACCACTGATTTTGTCTAAAATTAAGTGCGGATTAGAATTATTATTGCTTTTCAGAGAAGTATAACATCGTGAGGAAATCTGCACACCGAGAGTACTTTAAAGAGTACAAAAAAGTAGTAAAAAGTAGCAAAAGTAGTAGTTTTAGATAAAAAAGTAGTTTTAAAGTTCTCAGAGGAGTATGAAGTCTACCTATCCGACCTACTTGGCCAGTGCAGTGGACTATGACCCAAAACTCTCTCATTCTGAAAAAAGACCCGTGCCCAGCAGCGGGACAATAATGGGTTGACGAGAGAGGACTAGTGTAGTTCGAAAGCTACCACCGCCACGCGTATTTTTAGCATGAAGCAGGTCTTGCATTTCGGTGGAATGGCGTGGCTACTGGTTCACTATTATATGACGCGACCATCTAAGCTCTTGGGAGTAACAACACATTTGCGACTGAATTTAGATAGAACCCACGTTTTGTATGACGTCGCTCACAGATGTATGGTCGGCTGTATGAAGTTGCTTAAAAATGTATGAATGGTTTACATGGCAGTGGCCACTGATGGTTAGTTGGACTGCATTGTCTTGCTCTCTTGTTGGACTGGCTCGTTTGCTAGTTCGATGAAAAAAATATACATTCGATATACCCATACCTATGCCAGTTCTATAAGGTGGTAGAATCAGTGTAGTTCGACAGGGGAAATGTCACCGCCACACCTAAAAAAAAAATATACGAGTACTTTAGAACAAACTTAGGGAGTAGCAACTGCAATTTTAGAAAGAACTCCTATTACAGCTGGTTATAGATGTCCGTGGGCGGTATTGACCACTTACCACCTAGTGGACTGCAAGCTGGTTTGCTACTATATTGACAGAAAAATATATACGATATTACTACACATATATGAGTAATTTAGAACACTAGGCGTACTGCCAAAATGACTGAAGCTCTCGTAGATTAAATTATTTTGTCAAAATAATTATACACAACAAACGAGGTATTAATGAAAGTGGTTTGCGGACGCGCGCGCAAAGCTCAAAATCCGTAATGAGTTATCGGTGCTTTTAATTAGTGGTCCACTCTTCCTAATTGAGTTCTACCTTCGTGTGCTATTTTCTTCTTTTAGAGTAATTTTGTTTTATATATTTCATGGTATAAATATGAGCTGAACTAATTCTTGAGCGTTCCTGATACCCTTTTAAGGTAGAACAAGTGTGATTCGATCGAAGAGGCACCACTGTCACGACTATTTCTCGCGTTAGATTTGAACGTTGTGGTAATGGGAGGCGATTGTTCTTTACATATTGATGTGACGTATGTAACGTATGTGACGACCCGCGTGGCGGAGCGGTACCATACCGGTCTGACGCGCAATGGGCCCCAGGTTCAATTCCCGGCCAGACAAATCTGAATGATGAGCTTAGATTCATGTTATGAGTCTGGGTGTTTGTTTATTCGTCTTGTGTGTGTCTGGTACCCACGACACAGGAGAAAATCCTAGTGTGGGGCTATATATGTAGGAAGCACATTAATAATAAAGCATATTTTTTAAAAATATTAAGGGACTATTTTAGTGCCTTGAAAGAAACAATAGCTCCATTAACTTCACATAGAGTTTGAGTCCATGTTAGTGATATTTAACAGGTGCAAGGTCTTATGATATGTATTTTTATAAACCCATGACGTTCCTTGATCTGTCAATCGCACCACCTCTAAAAGCAACCACTACAGACCTACATGTTCGTTCGCTTACAAATTATAAAATACAACTAACGAGGCGTAATCCCTACAACTCTAATAGAGGCCCATAAATAAAATTTAACAAGAAGACATCGTTTTAACGATTATATTTCAATTTCTAACTTGAATTATCGTAATAGTCATTCGAATTACAATTTTATAATCAAAACCATCGATTGTATGATTTACATTTAATGTCCCTACATAAAGTTTAACATCGCCTGACGCGTTTTATAAATATTTGTTTATTTAGGCCCAGCGCATATGTTCGACGTTTTGTTAAACAACTATTTAGTCTCACGTTAAAGAATTTGGGAATATATCGTCAGTGGAAAGGAAATGCTAAAGCGCAATAGCATTTGTGGTTAATGTGGTTTGAAGTCTTTGTTACAAAAAAAATCATATGCATTTTGATGTTGGGAGTTCATACTACTGAACATGATCCCACCAAAATAAAGGTGACATGTTTTTTTTTCTGTCAAAAAAGACTTTAAACCTCACTAACCACAAATGCTATTTCGGCGCTTTAGCGTTATTTTCTTTCCACTGACGACATTTAGATCCGCATAAGATATTTACGCAGTACGTTTTGTTTACTTGTACAATTATCGTTCAATAGCTCCATATCTATTGTCTAGACGAAACAATCTGTAAGATGGTAAAACGTATAATTATGGTTCTTGTGTTCATGCACTCTTCTCTTCCATTTTGTGGTTCTTGCGTTTCCATAGATGTGTGGTTGCCGGCTCTCCTTTTTATCGGATATTCTTTGATCGTGGTAAGGCACCCTTAATTGATTTTATACAGAACCTTTGTTCGGTAAGAAAATTCTTACAGATGTCCTTGGCCATTATTGACACTTTACTATCAGGTTGACTGCATGCTCGTTATACCTACTATACATTGACGACCGCTTGGTAGGCAAATCTTAGCCAGAAAAAAAAACGATAACACTGTATTAACGGCCACTACACTATTTCATAGTCATGAAATCGTGCAAGCATACAAAACGACAAAACTGTTTGATCGATATATCGGTTGTATATATGCGCTGGGCCCAAAGCCGGTATTTTAATTGTTAGACTTTAAAGCCCAAAATAGCGTGCAACAAAATTTCAACAGTACTCCTATTATATTGCATCGCACGATATCTGTCGCATAGGACATTGAGTTTTATATCACCCCCCGTCGATACGGAAATGGTTTGAAATGCTTGATTTTATGACGTACGAGACGCCACGGAATTTATTTGTATACACATTTTATTGGCCGTTAAAATTGATAACAATTTTATATACAAGTTTGTTAGTTTGTGCTAAGAATGATCATGATACTTTGTCCTCTTTCCACATGAAATGAAATGAAATGAAATGAAATGAAATGAAATGAAATGAAATGAAATGTCTTTATTTTGCATAGGCTTTCGGGGGCGCTTACAAATTGTCAGTTACATTTATATAAATATTTTACACTACCACCGGATCGGAACACGACCTCAACTGAGAAGATCCGGCAAGAAACTCAGTGGGTTTGTCTTTTTTCTTTGTATATCTTTTTTTTTCTTTTTTTTTATTTGCCATCATGACGGGTTCTACTAATGCACTGTGAGCACAAATTCACCAGTTCGGAAAATGGTTTAAAAATTAAGTTTAATACTTGAAACTACTCGATAGTGCTGATATTTAAATTACCATTAATATAAGGTTCGGGTGATCATATTGAGTTTGCAAAGCCATAAAATAACTATTTGTCGTTCGGATTACAGGCAAGGGTCTTAAAATTAAAAGAGATTAGATGTATTCCACTTCGCTTTTTTTTTTTCGAGGGGGAAATCTTCAAAAGGGTACCTTTGGGGACGTGAGCCTTGACGCCGTGGGAGCGACGCAGTGTTATGTGGGATTTTTACCGCACTAAAACCCCCCCGGTGGCCGTCCTCGGCGCTGAAAAGGAGGACTCCGGTATCTCGAAACGACTTCAACCGAATCCTCCGAGCGCGTTGCCCCATCGGGCTCCTCCCAGATGGGCGGCTGGGCCCACCGCTCCGTCTAGTCTTTACGACGGTATGCGACCACACATACCGCCGTCCTTCCCGGGATTGCCTGACCGAACGGTTCGAGCTCCCACTCTAGCCGTCTGCAATCCCGGATGCCCCTTTTAGTCGCCTCTTACGACAGGCAGGGGATGCCGTAGCCCTATTCTGATCCCGGAACTACAGGGCGTTCCACTTCGCTTACCCATGCGTCAAATACCTTTAAAACTTTATCTAAATTCATCAATGTGTTCTTTAAACACTTCTAAAAGAAATATTAAGATATTTGTGTCTTTACTTAAAACGAGTATAAGTAGGATTTTTTTCAAATTTATTTTATAGATTGAAGTAACAAATGCATTCCACCTTACCACCACTTACTATCGTAAGTGATCACTGCCGTCCGTGGGCACCTGTAAACTACTTCATATAGAACAATGGTTTTATCTCAAATCAGTCACAGATGCGTTGTTACTCCGAGGGCTAAGATGGTCGCCTCATATAAAAGTTAGCCGGCAACCACACCCTTCCATTGAAACTAGGATGTATCGATAGATTAATTTTTTAAATATGTAGAAAAATAGAAAATCGGTGCTTTACTAATTTAGTAAAAATAAGACTTAAATGCTTTTTTACTAGGCAAAGATATTAAACCAGTCACACCATTTTAAAATAACACGTAAGTATAAACAAATATAATACAACCCTATACAAAAAATAAAAAAGAACACACGCTTTCTACGCTCATAGACCCACAATAGATTTTTTTCCTGTGTCGTGCGTACCATAGACACACACAAGACGAATAGACAAACACCCAGACACAGAACATGAATCTAAATTTGTCATTCAAATACCTGTCTGGCCGGGAATCGAACCCGGGTCCCATTGGGCATCGGCCCAGTATGGTAACCGCTAAGCCACGCGGATCGTCAAACGTCATAAATAGTATCTAACATCTAACTATCACAGCACATTTTATTATGATATCCAAACTTTAAACCATATTAAACTGAACATTGACAATAAATCGCGTCCGCATTGTAAAAAAGCGGTTAAACATTGACATATTGTACAAAAACATCCGATATCATTCGGAATTTGAAACCACTTTCGAAATATTAATAGCTTACCGCCTATATGGAATCAGTTGTTGAAGGTGGTAGAACCAGTGTAGTTCGATCGGGGAAGTACCACTGCCACACCTATTTCTAGTGTGAAGCATTTCTTGCGTTTCAATAGAAGGCTGTGGTTACCGGCACACTTTCTCATGAGGCGACCATCGTAGTCCTCGGGAGTAGCAACGCATCTGTGATTGAGTTCAGATGGAACTTATGTTCTGTATGAAGTTGATTACAGCTATGTCCATGGGCGGTAGTTACTACTTACCATCAGGTGGACTGTATGCTCGTTTGCTACTTCGTCAAATAAAAAAAAATCTTAAATACGTTAAATAAATAAATTTTATAATTTTAAGTCAATAAAAAGAAAAATATATCGCGGAATTGACACATTTTGATACTTAACGGGTACTCACGATATGCGGTTTTTGAATCCTTTTCGAATTCTTTTTGTCGATATTTCGACCCAGTTGCATGGATCGTGGTCACGGCGAAACTGCGGTGGCGGGAAGAAACCGTTGACAAGCACTAGTGATAGATTAACCTATCTACCCTACGTCTAGTTCGTTTTTCTTTTTTAGGTTCCATATCACGACACACAACACTAACTGTATCCTTACGCACCGAACTTTGAACTCTATGTGATTGAAAAAGAGAAACGCAAAAAGAATTCGAAAAGGATTCAAAAACCGCATATCGTGAGTACCCGTTAAGTATCAAAAAATAAAAAGAAAGTTGCCATATTTATTTGTTCCAATAATGTCTAGCATAAAGTACATGATGTTACTTTCATTTCGTTATCTGAATAGTGTACCGGTTATTTTAACTTTATTACCGTTTTATCAACGTGGGAAGTCCGGTTAATAAGAGCTTCCGTCTATTAAATACGCCACTACTAATTAGCTTATCTTCGCTACGTTCAAAGATAAGGAAATAACTAAATAGACTTCAAATTTTAAACAGCCTGTCTGGCTAAGCTTACATTATAATTATCTTGTAATTTTGCAAGAGATTTTAGTAAACTTTAAGACAATTGTTTATTTAAAGTCAGATTTCAATGAAATGAAATGTCTGTATTTTGTAAAAGCCTACGGGGGCACTTACAAATTGTCAGTTAAATTTTTTTTCTTACACTACCACCGGATCGGAATACGACCTCAACTGAGAAGATCCGGCAAAAAACTCAGCGGGTTTGTATTTTTCTTATTTATATCCATTTTTTTTAATATAATTACAACCATGTTTTTTACATGGTAATGAAAGTTAGCTCCAATATCTTGCCTCAATGTTAAAATAAGTGTTTTTTTTAAATAAAACTAGTGTCAAAATGGCATGCAGTCTACAGGATGTTAAGGCGGCGTCGTATGTGCAAATCGATGGATTTGAGATAATCACCTGATTGTTAAAATCATGCACACAATACGCTCTATAGATGACGCGGTTAATCTTCAAAAAGACCTTGATTCATTACAAGACTATTGTAACCAATCTAAACTAGACTTAAACATATCGAAATGCTTTGTATGCTCTTTTACTCGAAAACCAAACCATATAGAATTTAATTATACAATCAACAACATTTCTCTTACTAGAGTTAATTCAGTTAAAGACTTAGGTGTCATCTTTGATTCAAAACTTCTGTTCGACGCGCATATAAATAATATAGTCAGCAAGGCATCGCGAGCACTTGGCTTTGTTTTAAGACTATCAGCAGAATTCAAAAATATAAAAACATTCAAAACTCTGTACTGCACATTTGTTCGTTGTCATCTTGAATACGCGTCACAAGTGTGGAACCCGAGATATGATACGTATGTGACTCGTATTGAACGTATACAAAAACGGATACATATACCTCAGATATCTACAATACCGGACCAAAAGTGTAAATACAGGGTATGCTGAACAATGTAGGACCCATCATATACTTTCGTTGTATGAACGTAGGAATGTGGCTGACTTGACCTACTTGTTTAATATTGTAAATGGCTCAGTCGACTCTCCCGAACTGCTGTATAATATTATATTAAAAGTCCCGAGACTCAACTCCAGATCACCGGTACCTCTTTATGTCCCCTCTTCAAAGAAAAACTACAGGCAGAATTCGTTTTACACGAGAGTGAGTACATCACTAAATGTTATCGCCCGGGAGTCTGATATTGACTTATTCAACATGAGCGTGTCAAAGTTAAGGCAAATCATTAGTTTAAATTTTTTTTCCGGTTAATATGTATAGCATATATATGTAACCAAAATAAAAGCTAAATTATAATTCTTATACTATATTTTTTCTGTAATTATCTATTAATAATCTCATCATCTATATATATTCATATTCTTGTTATTAATGTTTCATAGCCTTTATGGATGTAGTATTTATACATGTACCTACCGTGAACTGTAAACCTTATCTTTTGTTTTGTTACTTCGTGTCTCTGCCGATTCTCTTATATGTTATAGAATTTTTATGTATCATATACGTGAAAACTTTGTAATTAGTTTCTCTAGCTGTAAGTTTTCCAAGACTAAATAAAATAAAATAAAAAAAAAAAATGCCGATATCTGGTTCGAAAGCCGGATATTTTTTTGTGTAAAAACGTAGTTGCTGTATTTTATTTTAAAGGACGATATTTAAACTAGCAATGATCACCAAATCTTTAAATAATCACTGTTTTAGTTAATATACAACAAAAAAATATTTATTTATTTTTTTAACTACAATTAAAACGATATAAAAAGAAAACCAATTACATCAATTGTAGACACCACAGTTATACTTCACACTCACAAAATTTCAAGCATACTGACAAAATTTCCGACCATTCATCCGCAAACAGATCACACTCAGGGTATGCATCCAGAAGAGCGTTGAGTGAAGTGAGAACGCGAGGAAGAGGCGAGAGCGCTCTCGCAGAGATACGTGTTAATCGTGCAACAAACAGTGTATGTTTACGGCAACGAAGGTAATTATTAGGCACATAGAATCGACACAGCTCATTACTTAAGTTTGGTGCATCTATATTTCCACGAAATACTTTACACACTGTGACCAACTGACGATGCTAACGCCGAAACTCTGAGGAGTTATAATTTAAAGAACCTAATAGAAAGGCATGGATACAAGTAGGGATAGTAGCCATAAACACGGTTGTACAGGTATCGCAAAAAGATCTTTTGAACTTTTTAGAGTACGAGCTTGTAGGTACTCTGGTAGGGATTCCATACACAAGCGCTAGTTTCTAATTTAGAGCGCACAAGTGCGCGATTAATCGCAGAACACTGACGGAATGGAAGACTTTTGCATTCCGAAGAACAAATCCAAGTCGTTCGTCGATTCTTTCACCAAATACATTACATGATCATGGAATGTAAGCTAAATGATAATAACAAAATGATGCCTAAACAGCAGTTAGTAAAACATCGATTAAAACGATTGATCAAAGCATATTTTAGAAAAAGTGCCAGTAAGTTCGTAATTAAAAACAGTTTAACCTACCTACAAGCCCAGTTGCACAATCAATTAACGGTCAAGTTGACTGAATGCCCGATTAATTGGCGAGTGTTGAAACGACAGTGACTGTACGAACGTCTATTGGATTCGTAGGCCATGAAAAACGCGTTTTAATTATCCAAACAAGAAAAAAAATAATCAAAAAATACAACCGACTTCCATACCACAAAAAGTAAAAAAATACTTTAATACACGTTGGTATGGAGCGTACACAGTACTTAGTACGCAGTCCCGAAGTTGACGCTCGCCATATTTCGCTGGATCACGACCAAACTTACATGTGTCCTATATGAGCGCCGACTACAGAACTATGTACTAAGTACTGGGACTGTGACTATTATTATTACTTATTATTATTATTATTACTTTGACTTTCCATGTTTAATCTCCTCTTCCTGTTAATGGTTTCCCATTTTAACTATAGGATTTGCGCCCTTATATGTATTTGCCATTTGAAAGGTGTGGAAACACAATGATTACTCGCAGGAATTACCTTTATTCTACTATAAGTCGAAGATGTGTCAATGGATGACGATGATTTATTCGCGGCGGTGGCTTCACATAAGTCACTATAATGTGCCAGTCATCAATCTCAGGTACGAATACTTTCGAGTTACGTGTCCGTTTCAAATTTAAAAAGTAGCTTATACTTAACTATTCAACGCAATAAAAACTTCTTTTATAAGTTTGAAATAGTTAACGAGGATGCAGACCACCTGATGGTAAGTGGTCGCTGCCGCCCATGGACTTCTGTAATCAACTACATACAGAACATTCATTCCATCTAAAGTCAATCACAGATGCTTTGCTACTCCCGAGGACTAAGATGGTCTGATTTAAAAGTGTGTCCGTAATTACACCCTTCGACCAAACGCAAGAAATGCTTCACGCTAGAAATAGATGAGGCGGTGGTACTTCCCCGGTCGAACTACCCTGGTTCTACCACCTTGAATATTGTTGAAGATTGGTCCACAATAAAACTCGTTTACTTTCATGACACAATCAATCCGTAACACATCGTCCGCTTGTTTCGTGGCCATAAACTTAAATGACACATTAATTTATGAGCAAGATAGATCGCGCATAATAAATTACAAGTTTGTTAGAAGACGCCATTAATTACTTCTATTTAATGTTGAACCATGCTATGCAATCAAACTAGATTAGATAATATTTCGTTCCGACATTGCCTTTAAAATAGGAGTATTCAGTTTATTACTAGTATAGTGTTAGTTATGTTTGTAGTTAGTTTATATCACATGCATCGTATTATC
The DNA here is from genome assembly GCA_949699795.1 of Spicauda simplicius. NCBI lineage: Eukaryota > Metazoa > Arthropoda > Insecta > Lepidoptera > Hesperiidae > Spicauda > Spicauda simplicius. The sequence goes on along the minus strand of OX453075.1, from coordinate 1,337,086 downwards.
GAACATTGAAGGTGGTAGAACCAGTGTAGTTCGCCCGGGAAAGTACCACCACCACACCTATTTCTAGCGTAAAGCAGTTTTTGCGTTTCGATGCAAGGGTGTGGTTGCCGGCACACTTTTCTATGAGGCGACCATCTTAGTCCTCGGGAGTAGCAACGCATCTGTGATTGACTTCAGATAGAACCCCTATAATGTTCTATATGAAGTTGCTTACAAATGTACATGGGCGGCAGTGACCACTTACCATCAGGTGGACTGCATGCTCGTCGCTACTTCAATCCTATAAAAAAAAAGTCGTAGCAAATTTTAAGAATGATTTTTTGTTGAGTTCAGATAGAACCTGTGTCCCTTGCTCTGTATGAAGTTGCTTAGAGATGTCCATTGACTGCAGTGACCACTTATCATCAGGTGGACTGCGTGCATGTTTGCTATTTCAATCTTTGAAAAGAGTTGGTTTGGTATTTCTATATTATAAAAAAAAACGTGCGGCACTCGAGGACTGCCGCGGTAAAGCTATTGCATAGCATTTTTTATCAACTTTATGCAATTAAAATTATTTACTTATTTATTCAGTACTAGCTGTACCCGCGGCTACGCCCGCGTGCAAATCAATGTATCGCAAAGTTTTTCCCGCGCAAATTTCCACTCAGTGGGAATTCTACGATAAAAGTAGTCTACATGTTGTTCCATAACATTTTCTATAGTAAAAAACATCCAACACAGGAAAAAATCCAAGTGTGGGGCCTATTGTAGAAATTGAAATTGTAGAAATTTTCTATTTTATTGAGTGTAGAAAGCGTATTTTTATTAAAAAAAAAGTTTGTGTGGAGGAGTACCGGGAGGCGGGTTGAAGGAATCCAAAAATTTTGTTGGATAATGTCTTCGACCTCAATGGCTGTATCTACAGAATCTTCATGACAAATAGTCAAATAACAATCCCGCATTGAATTTCCAGTATTCCTTTGATTTGAAATATTAAAAATGTTAGAGAAATCGTTGCTACAAATCTTGAGTGGACGCTGAAAGGCGAATAGGCAGGCATTATGACCGCTTTTTAAAAGTGTGGGCGCAACGCTGGACGACGCCACGGCAATAGCTATTTTTCTATCAGATCTTATATAGTAAATTTATTAAAAACGTTTTACCCGTGCCCCCTAGTGTATGTAACTAAAACTAAAAATCTAATGACAGTATCAATGATATGTAAACTAATTTTGGTTCTACTAACATTTAAGCGGCGCTCAGGTATGTTTATAGTTTATCTTTATTAAGCCTTGTTTGTGGTTCATTACATTAAAATTTGAATTTGTCGGCAAGGTAAATCCAAATTATTTTGTACTTTTACCTGACAGAGGTTAAACCTCTATTAATTTCATATAAACTTTGTGACACATTGATTCCCAGGCGGGCGAAAACTTTGCATTTCCGATACTAAATAATATTTAAAAATGAGTTGGTTATTAAAAAAAATAATACTAAAATTAGTATTTATAAAAACTACAGATAATAATAATAATAATGTACATAAGACAACTGGATTCGAACCCCAGACCTCGCGTTTCTAATCCGCCCGACTTGGCACCACACTGCTATCACGATTTTAATAACAGATGCGAAATTCACATACTTATGGGTTAAGAACATCATCTATTATGGCTTATTTTGACACACTTTGTTATTCTAAAATTAATTTAAAATATGTTGTTATTTAAATGCATGTTTTCTATAACATTATTTATAATGAACATATCTTAAATATAAAAAGAACAATAATGTTAACATTGCTCGTTTGTTATTAGAGCCAAGTGTTCATCAACCATGCTTCAATATTCATAAATGCAATTATTTATCACAAAAGTTGTAAAAGCTTCTTTATAATAATAATTCATGATATAATTTTTATATCTTATTTAGATATAGATCGACTTATTAGTGTTAGTATTTTGCTTAAAAGACTATCAATTGTATTTTGTCCTTAATATTTATTATCGCTAAAAATGTACGGGTTTGGTCAATAACATAACTTTATTAAGTTTAAGATAAGAAACTATTTATGTAACATGAACATTGAGTGACAAATGGAGTCGATAATTTTATTTTGAAACAATGTTAAAATATTTTATCGCCTTTGAATTATTGGATTCGAATAACTATTTTACTATAATAGTATGACGTGCCATCTGTTATCAATTGGGAATCCCTGTACTCTAAGAGCGATTTTACATTAGGTCGCAAGCTGCGCGGCCGCAGCGCGTCAACGGATGCTTTTTTATTATTGAAATATTTCGTAAATTCATAAATTAAATTAAAATCAATTTGAATCACATCTATTTTTATGATAATTGATAGTTACAAATTTATACGTATTATTTTTGAATGAATTCAGAATGGTATCCGGGCGGCCATTATGGCTACTGTCATGTCACACTACTGTCATGTCACACATGTTTACATTAGAATTTAACAAAATACGCGACAATCCGAATTTTACGGATATATGTTGTCGACTCGAAATTAATGTTTTTTTATGTTTTATTATTTAGATAAGGTTTTAAGTAAGTCTATCGTACCCCTTGACGGACTTGTCAATATGGAACTTTGTCAAAAGCGAACTTCCATACAAACATTTATGCCCGATTTTAACGCTTTCAACCCATTTTTTTCGATAAAAAGCAGCCTATGTCCTTTCTCGAGGTCAACTCTATCTGTGTGCCCAGTTTCATAAAGATCGGTTCAGTTGTTTAGGCGTGAATAAGTAGCAGACAGACAGACAGACAGACAGACAGACAGAGTTACTTTCACATTTATAATATTAGTAGGGATTTCTTTTCTTTGATATTAATTTAAGTTTTTCTTTGACTTATACTTTCTCACAAACCGCTGCTTACATATTCGTTCAATTCCCGAGCAGCTGGTCTCGATCTGTGCGAGCTTCGTACTGTCGTACCATATACATACACGTTAAGCGAACGCTCGGCCGTGCTACATGGTAGGTGGAGTGGGGGGTGTTAGGTTTTTTTCGTTACAGAATTTACACGTGAGATATTAAAACCTATTACTGACATGTAGCAACGCACTTGTGCCTAACCTCAGGTCATATTTGTTGCGGATCACAGTCTATTACAGTTACAGACATCAGAAGGACTGCATGATCATTTTCAACTTCAACTTTGTAGAAAAAAATGTTAACTCTTTTGAATTTATAGTGGAACATTATACATATTATTTGTAACGGGTACACACGATACGAGAATTCTTACCTGTAGTCTGATCGACGGCCTGAACGTCTCATGTGTTTCGTAACCGTTGTTTAAAATTATCATCATCATTCTATCACAAAAATATTTCATATCCCTCTAAGCAAAACCTACTTTTTTAAATATTCGACCCTACCAAGAATTTGTGATGAATACAACCAAGTATGTGCATTAAACGTTGACATATTTCATGACATAAGCCTTGCTTTGAAAAAAAAGCGAACAAATTTACTAATGTAATTGAGTAAATCACAAATATCTGTTAGCATATAATCAATTAAACTAAAAATAATACGTCTTTGATGTAAATTGTACTCGCCTATAATTGGCTTAAAATAGAATAGTTATATTTAGATGTAAAATGTTATATTTCATAAGTTTTGTTTGTTAAGCTGTTCGTGCGATAAAAATAAAATAAATAAAATCAAATTAGCTTTAATTCAATCAAATGATTTTAAACTTGCTGTCGGGGTTGGATTCTTCAACCAATAGCAGAAGATTATTTACAATGCTCATACAGTCCGTCCAATCGGAGGGTAGTATGCCATGCTCCGGAAAGCAGTATGGCGACGTAAGCGTTGTTGAAGCGACCGCTGCTAACCGGCTCGAACAAAATTCGTATGGTGGAACTTAATATCTTTAATTTTTCGTGTGAATTGTGAAGATGTGAGAGTATATATTATGATGAATAATATTTTATACTACATTTTTCAAAAATATTAGCAAAGTAACGGGTTTTAACTGCGCTTAAAATAAAAATTTGTAAACGATTCCGATGAGAGAAATAAAGTTATTTGTAGGGTATTTAGAAATAAGAAATATTGAGGGTATTTCGTGGTGAGTTGGTTGGGAGTGATTAAGTTTCTGGCAGTATAGTTTGGGTTGCGGAGGTGTTCGGACGTGAGAAATAGGAGTGTACCGGTAGTGTTCAGTGATTGTGAGATATATTGTGTTATATTGTGTTAACCGTGTGTATAGACTGGAAGTGAAAATAAAGTGTATGTGACTACTGGGAGTTTTCTTATAAAGATATAAACTATTTGTGTACTCTAAGCATGTGGACTAAATCGAAGACTTCAACTTAATTGCTGGTGTGTGGGCACGTGTTGTGTGGACCGCGTGGAGCCTTGCCAGGATCCTGGAGGAAAGAGGAGCCACGGGCGGACCGTACGTGGCTAATCGTAAGTAGAATCCGTATTCTGACCGCAAGTTAGGGAGCCCCAAAATGATGTGGAACTGGCTATGACCACCCGAAATCTCGTTTGACCATCTTTTAATTAGCCTGGACTTACGGGAAGGCGGTTTTCGCCCATCATGTCTCATCCATTAGCGAATTGCAATCAAGACACACTCATACCCAGGCTACTTATTCACATATTACCTGCTTTATAATAGACAAACAAATGTTATAAGCGTGGAATCATCGATCTGAAGCATAAAAAGTTTCTAGTACAACAATAAGCCTTATACCCAACGTAATAAATATCAAAGGGTAGGTTGGGGAAAGAGCCAATGTAAACAACGGGCCAACGGCGCTTCGTAAAGCAAATATTTTTATGAAATAACACATAAAGTAGGCAATCACCTGCCAGTTTCATAAAATCTATTTAGACCTATAAACATTGATCAAAGACAAACTGTAATGTATTTTATGACTAAGCTATTATTTTATGATATTATCAGTATGTAGTTTCGTTGCTAAGGTTTCAGACCCGGTACATAGAAGCAAATACAATTAGTACCTAAAAATATGGATTTATTTTAACAGTTTTTTTTTGTAGTAATGAAAAGTGTCTCTGGTTTTGGATATTTATAAACAACTTAGGTAGCAAATTATAACAAATAAGGTAGTAGAACCAGTGTAGTTCGACCGGGGATGTACCACCGCCACACCTATTTCTAGCGTGAAGCATTTCTTGCGTTTCGATAGAAGGGTGTGGTTGCCGGCACACTTTCTCATGAGGCGACCATCATAGTCCTCGGGAGTGGCAACGCGTCTGTGATTGACTTCAGATGGAACCCATGTTCTGTATGAAGTTGATTACAGATGTCCATGGGCGGCAGTGACCACTTACCATCAGGTGGACTGCATGCTCGTTTGCTACTTCAGTCAAATAAAAAAAAAAAAAAACTAGCTGTACTCTGCACGTGTTGCTACGCCATCACAAAAAATACAGCAAAAACCTTCGCGACCTTATGAATAACGTTAAAGATCATCACATGATCAAATGAATAGTTTACGATTCTATAGAGGACATACAGACAAACATTCATTTCTATAAAAAAGAAGATTCGTCGGAGAATTAGGGCCGGCGCACATATGACGGAGCGCAGCGCAGCGCAGCGCATGCCCGCGAAATTTTCTTAACGAATCACACACTAGCCGAAATTCGCGCTAATTACTGGGAGAATGCGCGCGGATGCGCGCGGGTGCGCGCGGATGCGCGAGCATGCGCTTCCATGCTCCTAAGAAATAAATTGCTGTTATTTAATTTTGGATATTATTTCTAAAGGCACAATGACGATAATAGTTTGACAGCAAAAAATGCGCTGCGCTGCGCTCCGTCATATGAGTGCCGGCCCTTAGAGTACCTGTAAATAGGTAAAAGATGCTATTTCCAAGGTTTAGCTTAAAAAGTCTATTATAATAGTGTTGGTTGTTAAAACGGTAAAGGAAAGATACTCATATGAAGCGTTCTCACTTAGGTCTTAGGTAGTGACGCATCTGTTTAGCAAAGTATTTAATGTTATCTGGAGTTGGTTTTAAATATCCTTGGGTGGCAGTGGTCACTTGCAATAGGATATATTATAAGGTCGTTTATTTTTTTTAATCAGCTTTAAGTAGCAAACGAGCATGCAGCATAATGGTAAGTGGTCATTGCCGCCCATGGACATCTGTAAGCAATTTCATACAGAGCATGGGTTCCATTTGAAGTCAATCACAGATGCGTTGCTACTCCCGAGGACTGTAATGGTCACCTCATGTGAAAGTGTGCCGGCAAAGACACCCTTCTATCGAAACGCAAGAAATGCTTCAAGCTAGAAATAGGTGCATATTAGAAAAAAATACATTACCTACATACCTATATACCTACATAAATTCCAGAACATTCCAAATAGGTTCCAACAAGGATTTTGAAACAGTATTACAAGTAGTTTGTTCCGCTGAAATCACATAAGACTCCTCTGTGGCCGCTCTTGGGCAATTCTCGATATAAAACGCGGAAAAACCAAAAGTTTATATTACAGAGACACTCTCAACCCACTAGGGTTCATGTTTAGCGGCAAAGAGTTTGTAGAAAACAGAATAGCTAGAGAATACGTATAATAACAGGAGATAGAATGGGCTCAATGTGCCACTTCTCTCGTTGAAGATATTTAATGGAGAAGAATTTCTAGATATAGAATAGGTGAGTATTTTTTTAAAAGAATATACATTATTATAGGAACTGTCTGAAATTCAGTCTTTCAATGGAAAGAAATTCAACTGCGATAATTAATGTATTGTGTTGTGATGCTATGGTTCTCGGTTCTCTAACTAACTAATTAATCTAAATAACTCATTGAATTAAAACGAATTAAAAAAACTTTTTTAAAACATTTATGTAAAAAGTTTTTTGTGATATTTTGAACGTTAGATTAGATTTACCAATTGTATTAAGCGTTTGTTACGTTGACCTAAAAGTTTTGGAAGAATTCAAAAAGGAGGCACGTCCAACTGTAGGACAGCTTTGGGTTGACGATTATTTCATAATATGGACCAAGATATAATATTATTCTCATTCATTAGGTGTTTTACGAAAAAAGGCAAAGATAAAAAAAACATATAAAATAGTACATTTACATTTCGCTATTTATATACCAACTCAAGCATATCACAAGACGAAAACAATTTAAGAGTTTGTCGTAATATAAAGTAAATGTCATTTAGTGGGTCTTCATAAGATTGAATCGTCGTTGACAACCCCTTATTATTATTTTTTAAATGTTTTTTAACTAATTTATATTATTCTGTAATTTATATAACATATAAGTCTGTAGCAACTAGTAAGTAGCAAATTTTATAAATGTTTAGCACGCCTATATTGGCATGCACACGTGTCTAATACCATTTAGTATAAAACTTATAGAAACAATTGTGTGTACTGCTGTTGTCGTGCAAATAAATAAATAAATTATAAATTATTGTCCGGGTCGTCTCTCGGAATGAGAGAGTTTTAGGCCATAGTCTACTGCGCCGACCAAGTGAGAATTGGCGGACGATTAAAAAAAATTATTAAATTAAAATAGAAGATTGAAAACATTAAATGACTCCAACTTAATAAATAATGCCAAGTATAAGCAGATCGTGCTCAATCACTGTTTTCAGTTAAAAAAATATCATTTATCTCCTTTGTGCACAACGAAAAGTGTTTTGTCGATCATAATCTTTGGCCAAACAATCGATAATGCCGTCGGCACTCTCAATAATGCAACGGGAAATGTTTAAAAAGCATCTCGAGAGTCTAGTACCTAGAACGAGCGGATGCTCCACTTTTGTTGGATGTGTCCTTGATCATAAGCGGTAGCGGAATTCCTTATGATGAGGTCTTAACCATATAATGTGTGTGGTAGCTTCCAAGTGCAACACGGTATACGCCAAATTTATAAGAAGTTTATACATTTAATAATTGTCCATCAATTCACACTTGGCCTGCGTAGTGGACTATAGCTTAAAACTCTCTCATTCTGAGGGAAGACCCGTGCCCAGCAGTGGGACACTAATGAGTTGACGAGACGATACATTTAATTAAAATGGTAAAACGTTGATTTGTTAAATATTGGATTTAAACCCCCCTTTTCTTATAAGATACTTAAAAATACATAATCACATACAATGGGGCATTTGAATACTATGTAAAACATATTAGTTCGGCGAAATTCCATCAGTGCGAATTAAACAGTGGGTTTGTATGTATGTCCATAGGTATGTGTGCACCTTTGTCTCACTATCTCTTTCAATGTGTGCGTGTTACTTTTAAGCATTTTATTGTATAAAGAAAAAAAATATTGGTAAGAGGAAATGGGTTTAAATCGCCTCGTCTCATTTCCCGTATAAGATCCTCCGTTTAAGCTCAGTACACACATCTAATTAACAAATAAGGATTTAATAGAGATACGTTTGAAGTTCTTAATTTAAACTAAATTAACTCACTTGAGTAACGCTCAGCAAAATTAAAGAACGTAGCGAATTGAGTAATTACTTCTATTTGACATCTCTTCTTGACTCTAGTACTATTAAAGCCCTAATGTAATTCAAAGTACCTAATATTTCACTTAAACTTGGAAACAGAAATCCCTGTTCAGTTTTTACGTATTTCATATTCGGGGACGTTGACCTTGTTAGATTATTCGTACACTACCCTCATTTAACATGTGACCTTAAGAAAAGCTTGGATATATGGTCTTATGTCTAGTAGGTATTATCTGTATGTCCCTGTAGTTCCGGGACCAGAATAACACTACGGTACCCTCTGCCTGTCGTAAGAGGAGACTAAAAGAGGCTTCCGGGGTTGCGGGCGGGAAGAGTGGGAGCTCGAACCGTCCGGTCAAGTGACCCCGGGAAGGACGGCGGCATGTGTGGTTGCATGTTGCCGTAAAAACCAGAAGGTGCGGTGAGCAGTTAACGCCCGCCAGAAAAGAGCCCGATGGGGCACACGCTGAGGAAACCGGCGGCGGTCAATTGGAGTTCCCGGAGTCCTCTTCGCAGCGTCATGGTCGGCCACCGGGGGGGGTTTTAGTGCGGTAAGAATCGCACATAACCTGCGTCGCTCCCACGACGTCGGGTACTTTTTGAAAGTTTCCCCCTCGAAAACAAAAAAAAAAGGTATTATCTGTAATCTATGCCTGAAAATTAATGTCAATAACTACATTGCACGTCTCAAAATACGAAGCGTTTGAGATAAAGTTCTGTTTCCATTCATTCAATGACAATCAATTTACTTGAGTTAAATTGCTATTATCACATACTATTTTGTTAATTGTTTTTTTCACTCATGTTTATATTGGCTAATATTTTTACGAAGACGCAGTTAAAATTTGGTTACAATGTAACAGTGAAAAGAAGCCATAATTTATCGATACCTAAAAACCTATTAAAATGGAGCAAAAATTACATAAACCTTTGGGCACGGAACCCTGAAAATAACATTACCAAAAGTTTATGTAAATCGCAAATAGTGCAAAGTGTGGTGCGTAAGGATACAGTTAGTGTTGTGTGTCGTGATATGGAACCTAAAAAAGAAAAACAAACTAAACGTAGGGTCGTCGTCAACCCATTATTGTCCCACTGCTGGGCACGGGTCTTCTCTCAGAATGAGAGAGTTTAGGCCATGGTCCACCGCGCTGGCCAAGTGCGAATCATAAACCGCATATCGTGAGGGGTACTCACGATATGCGGTTTATGCGCGGAATTGATACATTATAATACTTAACGGGTGTTAAGTATTATAATGTATCAATTCCGCGATAATACTAGTCTAAAATCTAATTACCTTTTATCTAGAATACTCTACTTTATTCGCAAAAATAAACCTAAAACTATTACTGAAAGAAATTGCCATAGTGAAACTCACACTGTGAATTTAATACAAAGTTATTAAGTAAGATTTATTTCAAAGACTTTGTAATAGAAATACCAGAATAAGATGTCCCGTGGGCGGGGAAATACATTTGTCTCTCACGAATTCCTGAGGTCGCAATGATAAATAGATAAATCATTGTAATCGTATGCCCGAGAACTCTAATTGTCGTTTTTTATTGTCCTAATAAGTGTTTAATGTGAGCGGCGGATATAGATGGTTTTTCTGTCTTACTTTTGCCCGCGGCGTTGTTCGCTTTTTATTATTTATTTAATTAATCAAGATTACACTGTTCCATTTGTGTTAGTACGTAATATCACTAATTCATAAATTATTTAAATAACAATTATAGTAATCTTAAGTGGGGCTACCCACAGACCTATCTTATTACCCTTCTCACAAAGTTCTGCCACACATTTTTGTCCGTATAATATATAGTTAAAAGGACCCTTCCTACATCTGTTTCTTTTCAATAAAAGCAGTTAAGTTAAACGCTGCTGTATAAAATAAAATATATGGCATATGAATAAAAAAAAGAATACTTAATTTTTCTTTTTTAAAAAAGTAGTAATTGAAAGATTTAAGGTATTTTTTAACGCTTTTTACACTCATAGCCCCACATTAGGATTTTCTCCTGTGTCGTGGGTACCATAGACACACACAAGACGAATACACAAACACCCAGACCCAGAACATGAATCTAAACTCATCATTCAGATACATGTCTGGCCGGGAATCGAACTCGGGACCCAATGTGCGTCAAACCGGTACGATAACCGCTCCGCCACGCGGGTCGTCTAACTATCTATGTCTATTTTAATAATCCATGATGTGTTTTGTGACCTAAATTCTTGAAACAGAGGCATTTGATGCTTTTCATATTGGGTGACATAGAGACAAAAATATTTTTGATACACAAAAACCAAAAGACAACACAGAATTTAAAATTAATCATTTAGACATCGAACGAATAATCGTACCAAAAAGACATTTTAATTTCAACTTATATAGTTGAAGCCAATAAATAATGTCGACCTAACCATCTCATGTATTTATTATGGCTTAAATTTACAGAATTTCCAATTTCCAATTTTATATTCAGTGTTCGTATTTATAACATTTTTACTACCTGCATTGACGTGAAATCGTAACAGTGTCATAATATAGCAGGTATATAAAAGAACATATTTATATTAAGAATAAACTCTGCCGTAAAGCGAATTATAAAATTTCTGATTACATAAAGACAAAACAGCTTTGGACTGAGCAATAATATGCAATACTATAGCATATTAATAAATGTCAAAGTGTAGCGTATCTTGCCAAACAGGGTTCTCTTTTGCTGAACTGTAAGGCAAGATACTGGAGCTAACATTCATTACTATGTAAAAAACCAAGATTGTAATTATATTAAAAAAAATGGATATAAATGAGAAAAAAGACAAATCCGCTGAGTTTCTTGCCGGATCTTCTCAGTTGAGGTCGTATTCGAACCAGTAGTAGTGTAAGAAAAAAATGTAACTGACAATTTGTAAGTGCCCCCGTAGGCCTATACAAAATGAAGACATTTAATTTTATTTTATTTCATTAACATAAATAATGAAAATATGACTCACGTTGATATGAAAATACTTTTTTTTTACAAAACTTATTTCGTTAATTACTTTATGTATTCAAACATAATTATCTCAATTAGTAATATATTTAAAATGAACCGATATATTGAATAAAATAATAAAATAAATCTTTAGGTATTTTCAAGGTGGTAGAACCAGTGTAGTTCGACCGAGGAAGTGCCACCGCCACACCTATTTCTAGCGTGAAGCGTTTCTTGCGTTTCGATATACGGGTGTGGTTGCCGGCACACTTTCACATGAGGCGACCATCATAGTCCTCGAGAGAGTAGCAACGCATCTGATTGACTTCAGATGGAACTCATGTTCTGTATAAAGTTGATTACAGATGTCCATGAGCGGCAGTGACCACTTACCATCAGGTGGACTGCATGCTCGTTTGCTACTTCACACTTGAAATAGGTGTGTGTGTGTGTATCGATAAATGGGTGTGGTTGGCGGCACACTTTTATATGAGTCGACCACTTTAGTCGTCGGGAGTAGTAACGCGACTGACGTTGACTTCTAGAAGGAAAGTTTTATATGAAGTTGCTTACATGTGTTCATTGCAGGCAGTGACCACTTACCATCAGGTGGACTGCATGCTCGTTTGCTACTTCAATCAAATAAAAAAGGTAGGTCTTTGATAAGTACAAGCGATACAGACAAATGCCATTACTTGAATGCGTCGGTCATAACAATAGCCAGTAATTTGGCTTTCATTTCACTCGATAACAATTGCAATTCATTGAACATTAATCGCAAAGGAATAAAGCGTTGCGCGATTAAAAATCGCAATATCATTGTTCTACCTTTTTCAGGTGTTCGCGAAATTGAATTCTCATTTCGAGTTGCCGATACACGTTTTCGGCGTGAGCAGACAGCAACAGAAAGGCAAGTGGACGTTATGTCAAAATAAAATTAAATCACAAGTGACTATGCATGGATCAATATTAATAAGATAGGGTGTATTATGACCATGTAATTTTAATTAATCCTCAAAATAAGCTAAAATCTCCAGACTGAATGGAGTAAGCGAAAATATTTTAGTTTCTGCCTCCTGTACTGTATTTATATACCTACCGACATGAAAGTATCTATTCTGTTTTGTTTGTCTAAGAATAATTACCTAGCATGCTTTCACTTTTTAAAGGTAGTTGATTTGTCGATTATGATTAATATTTGACTACAAATCGACATTTTACCAAACTGTTTTAATCAATGGAGTGAACTATGCTGTAGATAACCCTATAGTCAGTCGCTTTATTAATAATAATTAAATATTAATAAAATCTGAATTCTGTCTGAAAATATCGCATCATGTACATTCGTAATCAAATCATACACTTTCTACATTCACGACCCCACAATAGAATTTTCTCTTGTGTCGTAGATGCCATTAACAAACAATGACGAATACACAAACACCCCAATCCAGAATGTATATCTAAATTAATCATTCCGATACCTGTCTGGGCGGAAATCGAACCCAGAACCCACTGCGTGTCAGACTGGTATAGTGACCGCTCTACGCGGATCGTCGAAATTTAAATTTGGATTTTTCCAAGTCTAAAAACATTAAATTAAAGTGGTATCTGAGCGACATGTTATATAATAGGCATAAAACCCGCCTAGCCCCTTCTGCTGATACTCCATCATGCGCATTCGTTTCGAAACTTTGCCCCGCATTCAGTTTCGTTCGTGTATTGCGTGCGCTAGTTTCAGATGGAAATGGGTTGAGCGCTCAACTATGTTTTCCTTCGTGAATACTCTTTTGTTTATGGAATTTGTAACACTATGTGAAAAGTATTTACGGAGGTCCCTTAATGTGGAGCGACGAAAATGCTATGAATATAATAAGTATTGTAAATTAGACGTTTTGTTTATGTTTATGAGTAATGGCAGACTGAATTGGCTAGAGGCTCAACCTCTCTGAAAATATAATGCAAGTATATAAGCCAGATTACAAATTTCAAAACTAAAATCATTCCGTTGTTTAAATAGACCTTCTTTTTCGCCATTTTAAAATCGTAATTTCGTGGATTTAAGTCTTCTCAAACCAAAAACTTAAATTAACTCTTACTTATGCACTCTTTACATTGCTGTTACTATGAAATAAATGCTATGAAATGAAATGAAAATGAAACGAAATGTTTTTATTTTGCATAGGCCTTCGGGGGCGCTTACAAATTGTCAGTTACATTTATATATTTTTTTTTACACTACCACCGGATCGGAACACGACCTCAACTGAGAAGATCCGGCAAGAAACTCAGTGGGTTTGTCTTTTTTCTTTGTATATCTTTTTTTTATTTTTTTATTTGCCATCTTGTTTTTAGATGGGTAACAAAAGTGATGATAATCCTTGCGAAGATGATGGCCAAAGGATTCTACCACCATTAAAATTATTCACTTTTACCATAACAAATATTATTATAATAATTATTTTTTTATCTGACTGAAGTAACAAACGAGCATGCAGTCCACCTGATGGTAAGTGGTCACTGCTGCCCATGGACATCTGTAATCAACTTCATACAGAACATGGGTTCTATCTGAAGTGAATCACAGATGCGTTGCTACTCCCGACGGCTATGATGGTCGCCTCATGTGCCGGCAACCACACCCTTCCATCGAAATGCAAGAAATGCTTCACGCTAGAAATAGGTGTGGCGGTCGTACTTCCCCGGTTAAACTACACTGCTTCTACCACCTTCAATCATATACTATTATACAACAACAGTGCCAAAAGCAACGTGATAATTTTATCCCACTTTCTAAATAAATAAGCAGTTAATAAAAATAATGCAAACAGTACCCTTGCCTATGAAAATAACTTCGCTTAGTCGTTAGTTAGTTTTAAAGTTGTGTTGTTTGAAAGAGTTTCGAACTGTTTTAACGAACGGAGCAAGGTATCCAGTTTCGTGTCCTTCGTCTTGGAGTTTGTCAGCCGTTTTACAACTTTTTCTCCTCAACTTTTGTAGTTCATTCTCTTTTATAGTCTCCATGCATGTCATGAAAGTAGTTCTATTATTAAGTGGCCTTCCTCGGCGCTTTAAAGAGAACTCCGGGAACTCGGACCAACCGCAACCGGAATCCTTGAAGCGCCTTGCCCCATCGGGCTCCTCCCAGATGGGCGGCTGGGCCCACCACTCCGTCTAGTCTTTACGACGGTTCGCAACCATACATGCGGCGCCCTTCCCGGAATCGCCTGACCGAACGGTTCGAGCTCCCACTCTAGCCGCCTACAACCCCGGAAGCCCCTTTTAGTCTCCTCTTACGACAGGCAGGGGATGCCGTAGCCCTATTCTGATCCTGGAACTACAGGGACGTATTAACTAGATATACATCGTTCATAATCTCTGCAAATGTGATAGTTATGGCACACGATTGTCGGCTTCGACCCAATTTGATAAATAATTCTCAGAAGAGTCATGATTCTAGGACACCTAAGTCAGGTAGAAAATAAGGGTGTTGGTGCCTTTACCTAACCACTACTAGAAAATTGGAATAATTACGTCGGTAGTAATGATGCCGTCGCTAGAATACGCCAGCCTGGATCTACTTGTTTCGGTAGTCCATTACCGCTCGTCCCTGTAGTTTCGAGATAGGGCTACTCTATGGCCTGCCTGTCGTAAGAGGCGACTCAAAGGGGCTCCCGGGGTCGCGGGCGGCTAGAGTGGGAGCTGGAACCGTTCGGTCAGGCGACCCCGTTAAGGGCGCCGCATGTGTGGTCGCATATTGTCTTAAAGACCAGACAGAGTGGTGGGTCCAGCTACTCATCTGAGAAGAGCCCGATGGAGCAACGCGTTCAGTGAACTCCGGTTACGTTCTTTTGGAGATCCCGGAGTCCTCTTTGTAGCGGCCGGGGTTAGTGCTGTAAAAATCTCACAGAACCCTCTGTCGATCCCACGGCATCGGGTACCTTTTGAAGGTTTCCCCCATTACCGCCGTTCAGTCTTATGTCAATTTACTTCTTGCCGTGCGGACATATGGCACCAGGAAAGGCGGTCGCTTTTCAGGCTAAAGTAGCTGCCATCACGCAAACTGCCACGAAATCATGCGATAGCTCCATATGACCTTGATTACATCAGTAGTGATCTTTTGATATTAGAATTATCGTCCCATACTAAGGCCATTTAAAGCAAACGCACATCACGTTATCTTAAAAATCTACCTCATCTCTTTTGGCATTGTTAATCATTAAGATAAAAAAATATTACCAGTATGAATTTCAACGCTTGGCATACGTACAATTCCCTATTCAATAATCATGATGACACTGAACAGAATTCCTGTGAACTTAAGCAGCTTAGTTACGGTTGTTTTAAACTTGTATTGTTTGTTGCAAACAGCTTTAACGGTTCAAGGTGTCTCTTCTGTCTCAGAGTTTGTCGTCACGCTGTTTTGCACCTTTTTCTTCTAAGTTTGTTGAGATCGTTCACGCTTTTGTGTTTCATGTCAATTATGCACTGAATTTGAATTTTAAACATTTGTTTGTATTAATATTTATAAATTGTCTTTTTAAATATTCCTTGTATGAAGTCGTTGTCTGTAAAATAAATGAAATAAATAAGGAAGTGTCGTATATGGCGTAGATACCTTAAGTAGGATCAGTCTTATTTGGAGTTAAATGTTCTTTGGTGTGGATGGTTTATCATAAATTGAGTACGAGTATATCTGCTGTCTAAATCTCACTAAAAACGAAGTTTTATAAACAATTCCAAGGTGGTAGAACCAGTGTGGTTCGACCGGGTAGGTACCACCGCCACACCTATTTCTTGCGTTTCGATGGAAGGGTGTGGTTGCCGGCACGCTTTTATATCTGGCGATCATCACATTCCTCGGGAGTAGCAACGCATCTGTGATTGACTTCAGATAGAACCCATGTTCTGTATGAAATTGATTACAGATGTCCATGAACAGCAGTGACCACTTACCATTAGATGGACTGCATGCTCTTTGCTACTTCAATCAGATATAAAAAACAATATGTGAGTTAATTGATGCTTTGAATTTATTATTTGTTCGAGATTGTTTGAGATTCCATATGTACCTTTACTAAATTTCTTATTTGATCGTAATTTTTCCTCTCTCGTCTATTCTTCGTATTTCATTGCTAGTAACCGTTGATAAGGAACTCCTTTAAATGAGCGATTCGGCTCACGTTAGACGAAATCAGCCGACATTAGCGAGAAGCGGCAGTTACGGGTTGAATTGACGGACAAAGAGTACTCATTTGTACAGAATGAGAAGAAATAAAATAGAGAAAATAGGGGAGTAGACCTACTTATATCTGGGCCATTATTATAAATAATGGCTGAAAAATATCTTGTATGGATCAATATGTCATAACTAGTATCGATTCAGTTTTTTGTTATTTGAGAATTGTTTTGAAGAAGAAGGTATAAATTATAGAGTACTGCCCAAAATTTATACTTATTTTTAACCGGTTTCCAAAAATGAGGAGATTCTCACGACTGTATTTTTTATATATCTTACCTCATTACTTCAGTATGGGTGAACCCATTTGGAAGTTTTTTTTTTTATTTTGAAAAGTATTTTTTCCTTTCTTGCTCCATATCCTTTACTTAATTTCTTTTCACAGTTATCAAGCGTTTGCCTTATTTCAGCGTAATTTTTCCGCTTTTCTTTATTCTTCGTATTTTATTGCTAGTAACCGTTGATAAGGAACGTTAAATGAGCGATTCGGCTCACGTTAGTCGAAATCAGCCGACATTAGCGAGAAGCGGCAGTTACGGGTTGAATCGACGGACAAAGAGTACTCATTTGTACAGAATGAGAAGAAATAAATAGAGAAAAAAGGGGAATAGACCTACTTAGATTAGAGGCTATACGATAAATAATAGCTAAAATGTCTTGAATTTGTATTAACTATGAAATAATGATATGTCGGAAATGGCGGTATTGTGGCAACACCGGAACGCCAGAGCTATCTAGTGGCGTTCGATGAAGTTAGGGTTGTACCAGTTTAATGGCCGACACCTCAGTCTATCGTTGACGGTCGACCGAAGCATACGACTCTAAAATCATCCCGCGTCTTAGTGCTACGATTACTTGCCTACTTAATTTAGTTTGATTAATTCAGTGATTGTAACAAGTTTAATTCGGCAATATACTGTGTGTTAAAATCAAGTCTGCAATTTATTCTCGTGCTACCATTCCCTATCAGAGCCCAGAGTAGGTTTTCCTGATACGATGAGCGAAAAAGAACCACCCCCTCCGTCATATATTTCATGGTTACTACTTGTTATTTGGAAGTTGCTCTGAAGAAGGCAGTAAAAATACAGAAAGTGCACAAGATTTATTCATATTTTTATAAAATTAAAATAACAAACCATCACAGTCCACCTGATGGTACATGACCACCACCTATGGACAACGGTTATCAACCCATAAAAATAGGCGATATACCTGAAATCTGTTACAAATGCTTCGCCACTGAAGAGAACTAAGACAAAAAAAACTTCATATATGCCCAAAAAGTTGGAAGTATGTAGGCGTAAATTACAACACCATAGAAGTTTCATATGTATAAGCCTGTTTTAACAAGAAAATTTCATTTTAGTAGCTTACACTTTTCAAGTATACTTTAACCACCATACCTCAAGGAACGTTTCCCCTTTCTCCACCTATCACATGATAGATCCCTTCGCTCCACTCATAACCTTACTCTTTACACTCCTTCCCATTCAACTTCATTTTACAAAAACTCCTTTACTGTTTCAGCTATACATTTATGGAACTCCCTTCCTGTTTCAATCCGTTTTGCCCAATCCCTATACTCGTTTAAAAATCTTGTGAAGTCCCATTACCTTAAGCTCTAATTTTCCAATCCTCTCCTTACGCTTTTTGCTATCCTTAAACTGTATTATTTTCACAATTGTTGTTATTTAAAAAACTAGTTTCGCTTTTACTTTTTTATTAATCTGTACGTTGCTTTAAATTCATTAACCTGATTTTTGCACCCTACCTATTCTTTATTTTCACCTTAGTCTTAACTCCTTAACCTTAGGTTGCCTGGAAGAAATCGCTGTTGAGCGATAAGGCCGCCTTTTGTATTCTAATATTAAGATTTCATTGTATTATTTTCCTTGTTGGGTACAATAAAGTATATATTATTATTATTATTATTATTTAACACCAAAACCTTGCACTAATTTGGTATTGCTTAATGGTATCTCTACTCAGACGTATCCAAATACACCGGCTTACCGTGCCAACGCAAACAGTGTATTGTCCAATTGTCCAATTC
Organism: Spicauda simplicius; assembly: GCA_949699795.1. Taxonomy (NCBI): domain Eukaryota; kingdom Metazoa; phylum Arthropoda; class Insecta; order Lepidoptera; family Hesperiidae; genus Spicauda; species Spicauda simplicius. Next base: position 1,318,320 of record OX453075.1, on the reverse strand, counting down.
TGTACAATAATTGAAGGTGTATGTCCGACTGCTACAAGATAATATGCATTTTGAGTACATTCTATTGTTCTGTGTCTATTGGGAAAGTTGTGTGGATCATAATTTGTAGGGTCAACAAAAAAAAATGAATTTGATGTAGCAATCTTTAGTGCACCCTATCAAATCAAACATTTCAAACAAGATCAGGTGACAGAACCAGTGTAGTTAGACCAGGGAGATACCATCCCCACACCTATTTCTTGTGCAAAGCACTTTCTTTAGAACTTATTTGGAGTAGATTGCAAATGCCGATATGCGGTACTGTCCTCTTAGTATCTGGTGGACTACAGTCACCCTGTTAATTAAGAAAATAATTGTACATTTTACCCTTACTCTTTTCCTGAAACACATAATTTAATTATAAAGAAAGTTATTAAAAAAAAGGTCAGTATATTTGAAACGATTTAAGCAGCTTTGAAAAAATTTTTTTTTGCTGACGATACTCTTGAAAATTGAGTACGTACTTACAAACCAAGAAGAAACATAATAAAAATGACGTGTTGACTTCGATATCATAATTCCGTCTCAATGCTTTAATCTAGAGACTGTGTATGTATCCACGATAGACCATATTCGTCTGTACAAAATAAAATATACCCAAACGTTAGAAACTTTTACATTATCCAAATTAGATTTCTGTGTGTTTGTATCCGAAAAACTCAAAAATTTATTGAAGAATTGTTTTAAAACTTCTACAAAATACTCCAATTTTATATAAGAGTGTTTTTATATACTTTTTATTTCAAAAATTCTACAAAAATATAAGGTAATGGGATGACGATCAAACCTACCCAGGTTTAGTTACTAAGGTATATATTTGGTTGCAGGTTGTCAAATCGCGAGCCAGTTTATACGTAGGCGGTCAGACCATAATTTGGTTATAGCTTAGTTATAGTGCAGGTGTGTTCCTGTTTCGGCTTTTATAATTGAGATACATATCTACTCTATTTCCTAGCTAACAAATTATTGACTCTAGTATTATGAATAAATAATTCCAATGAATTTATTACACAAACTTGTATCGTAACTTGGTTGTTAACATGATAACTAAATTTATTGGAATTATTTATTGACTCGCCACTTCGGAAATTGGCATGCGCTAACCTAAGACATTTTATAGCAAATTTTATACTTTTAGCAGTCTCTTACACTTAATATTTCGTGGATGTACAAATTATTATTAAAAACTATGTTACACACCCATCTTTTATATATTAAGTTCAAACCTGGAGATTAGAAAGGTTAAAATGGTAAAATAATCTTGCTTAGATCTTTTTGCTTGAAAATCTATTCTAAAGTCAATGTAAGCGTTCTGACCTTTTAGGATGACTACGACTACTGAGAACCGCTCAAATAAAAAGGAAAACGTATTTTTAAATACCAAAAAATATTGAAGTATTTATTATTTGAACACAATTTGTTTTCAACTCACACAAAATTTAGCTGTATTTTAAAACCAACGCTGTTCAAATGTTCAAAGTTAAATAAAGTTATCAATTGAAATTAACTGAACAAAACTACTCTCACGAAACAATACATTCACACTCCGATCGCATTGTTCTTTTATTACAATTATTTTCATCATCGGGATGTTACAGTAATACTGGGCATTTGAATTGCTGTATTAAGAAATACACGATGATCTCGTAATGCATAGCAACTACATACCTACAGCTGTGTTTGACCTCACACATTAATGTTCAAAATTTTACAGGAACAGTAACTACTTTATATCTGGCCCCGCCCGCTTTGGTCACATTTATAACAGTAACGAGTATTTCATGTGTTTTTTTATCTGATCGAAGTAGTAAATTAGCACGCAGTCCGCCTGATGGGTAGTGGTCAATGCCGCCCATGGATTTGTAAGCAACTTCAAATAGAACATGGGTTCTATCTGAAGTCAATCAAAGATGCGTTGCTTCTAGTACGGTCGCCTCATATTAAAGTGTGCCGGCAACTGAGTCTTCTGAGCGCATTGCCCTATCGGATTTCTCTCAGTTCGGCTTGGCCCACCGCTTCGTCTGGTTTTTACGACCACAGATATTGCCGCCCTTGACGAGGTCCCCTGACCGTACGGTTCGAGCTACCACTCTAGCCACCTGCAACCCCAGAAGTCCCTTTGGTCGCCTCTTAAGACGGGATATCATATCCTATTAAGATCCCGGAACTACAGGGACGAACTGTTTAATAACCTAAGTATTTTTATTGTTACAACTAATAAAATTGAATGGTTCTATTGATAGAATCGATTTCGCCGATTCTAATTCGATTATTAGAGTTAGTGTCCACACATCGTTTGCGGCTATGTACTTGATTTGCAATAATTAGATTTTGTGATTGCAATCGACCTATAAAAACAGAGTTTCCAGAGACTGTTTTTTTAGGCTTCTAGTCTATAAACACCTTCAACTAATTGTAAGTGATGGAAGTATCTCTTACGGTATCTATATCTAATTTAGGTATATTTTATTCTTTATTATTACTTATGTTATGTTAAAAAAATCCTGGCACATTCACATACGCACACACACACACACACGCACACACGGTGATACACACACGCACGCACGCACGCACGCACAGACACACATAGCCTTATAATATTTACTTATGCGCACAAAAGGCCAAATTATACTTAGTGTTGCAGTGCAATTAAATGTTATAGTCCGTATAATGTAAATCCATAATTGGCTAATTAGTTTAACATAGGAAGTATTGTATACATTAGTTTAATAGCTGTGGATTTTGTTAAATAAATAAATAAATAAAAGCGAAAGGTCATTCACTCACTCACTCATCAAGAAATATCAGACACTACAAGTGCCAGGAGTTTCAAATTTTGCATGCTGGTTCTTTCAAGGACGTAAGTGCTCACTAAGAAGGGATTTTATGAAATTCAACTCCTAAGGGGGTGAAATGGGAAAAAATTGTGATACATTGATTTGAACGCGGGCGGAGCCGCGGGTACAGCTAGTGTTTGATAAAATAGATATTTTTTTAAAGATTGAAGCACGTAGCACCACCTGATAATAAGTGGCCACTGCCGCCAAATTGTTTAAAGGTATGTACAGATGTATATATCTGTCAGCAATTTAATTTAATAACAGAGATTCTGTATACAATTACAAGCATCAATTTCAATCACAGATGCGTTGCTACAACCAAGAAGTGAAGTCCTATAAAAGTGAGCAGGTAACCATACTCTTCTTGCTTAATTGCTTAAAGCTAGAAAGGTTCGTGTTTTTATTATAAGATTGTAGTAGCAAACGAGCATGCAGTCCACTTGATGGTAAGTGGTCACTGCCGCCCATGGACATCTGTAAGCAATTTCATACTGAACATGGGGTTCTATCTGAAGTCAATCACAGATGCGTCGCTACTCCCGAGGACTAAGATGGTCGCCCCATATAACCATACTCTTCCGCCGTAACCCAAAAACTGCTTCACGCTAGAAATAAGTGTGGCGGTGGTACTTACCGGGCGAACTACACTGGTTCTACCACCTATATGTGGCGGTGCTACCTCCGTGGCCGAACTATACTAGCTCTACCAATTAGATGTTTCTTATTTTTTTATACTTTAACCTAACGATAAGGCAGACGGGCTACCTGATGGAAAGTAGTCACCATCGCCTGTGGACATTCGAAACATCAGAGGAGTCGCCAATGCATCGCCGGCTTTGTAAGAGAGCTCTTTTTGCACCTTTCTTGAAGAACCCCATGTCATAGCGCTCCGGGACTACCTCAGGAGGAAGCTCAGGCCGTGGCAAAAACGAATTCCAGGGTTTTCTTTGTTCAATACTGTATTTTAACTTAAAGTTGATGATTTTTAATTATTCATTTAAATCAACAATATACGTTGACTTGACTCACACGACTGTCAAAAAGATACACAATGTTTTTATGACAATTTCATTTCCCTCATCCAGTGACCGGCTGCTGACTTTAAGCAAACGAGAATTGGAAATTTCGTTTCTTTATCAAAGAGCGTATTTATTAGCTCAGCGCGGGTTCCACGATTTCTGACGAGGGTCCGAAGGCCGAGAAATCCTGATCCAAGCCTAATTGAAAACCGGGGAAGTTTACTTGCGGTACAGAATAATTGTGTGTGGCGTGGGACGAAATTTTGCAGAAAATTGGACTTTCGTCTGTCTGTTTATCTTATATTTTATTTATATGGTTTTACGGACGTATCCGCTACTTTGCTGCATTTTGGAAAAAAGATCTGGGTACAAAGTTGCTTAAATCTGCTTTTGGAGTCCTGTTCCAATCCAGTACCGTAAGAAAATATATTATTACTAACAATTTGTAAGTACTTCCTTCGACGTAAACAAGATTTAATTCAATTTCGCTAAATACATAATTGTGTTTACACAAATAAGAGATTTTTTTCTTAATATATGCTAAATTAAAATCCTTTCTAAGCCCACAAACAAATGAAATAATCTCGCGTCTAACTAATAACATTTTATGGATAGATGCCACACACAAATACAAATTTATAAATATACCTCAAAAGCAAACAAACAAACAAACAAACAAAACAGATTTATTCCGTTAATGCAACACATACAACAAAAATAACATAAATTAAAAGTAAAAAATTAACACAAATAAGAAATAACACCGTACAAAAAAAGGGATATATTTAATCATTATTAAACATCTTCTTTAACTAATAAAACTGAAGGCGTTAGATACAGTTCGACTGTGAAGGCACCAACGCCACACCTATTTCTGTCTAATAACAGCCGAAGTAATCGTTGATGTAACCATCTTTGAATGTAAAATGAGACAAATTTGTCCGAAGTAACTCAACTTATCTGTCTGTGGTAACAACCCACTAGTGAGGTTGTTGTGTTGTCAAGTACACTGGACTGTAATGTTTGCTTCTTTGACTTTTTATATTATAAAAAATATGTGGCCCTTCAGGTTCAGATTTAGGTCAGAATCTAACAAAAATTTACAAAACCCCTAAGGGTTTTAAAATAACCGACTGAAACAATAACGATTTGCTTTTACAAAGGATGTAACCATGTCATATATTATTATTTCAGAAATCCATAATCATTAATTTGTTTTAATTCATACCTCATAATGATATCGATAATACATAAATTCATTAATTTTTTGGAATGATTGCAACGATTAAACATGCAAATAACGGTAATGAACAAATCAAATATGCAAATGATAAACATGACAATAATGAATATTATGTAATTGTCGTAATTGAAGCTCTGTGAAATATAATATGGTGTGTGTCCCAAGCACAAGAGTTAGCGTATTGCAACCACTTAATGTTAATATCAATATTTTGGTGGTAGAACCAGTGTAGTACGGCGGGAAGGTACCACCGCACCTATTTCTAACGATAAGCGATTCTAACGGTTTGTTGGAATGAAGTTGTTGCCAGCTCACTTATGTATGAGATAACTTTAGTCGTCAGAAGTATCAACGCATTTTTGGCCGGGTTCCGATAAAACAGTTGCTACAGGACAGCGAGTTGCTTACAAATGTCAATGGACGGTAGAAACCACTTACCATCAGATTAACGGCATGTTCGTTTCCAACTTTAATGTGATTTAAAAAGAGCGTGTTGGTACGTTTTTGTGACAATTTTACAAATAAAAAAGTAAATTTGTTTGTCTTTATCAAATACATAATTCATACATGCACAATAACGTATTTTATTTGTTTTATTAAAAGCTGTGATGGATCTTTTATTAATATTTGCATGTTATACGTATACACAGGGTTTTAATATCTTATACCAAAATTTTAAGGTCTATAAGCTACAATTAGCAAACTTTACATCGCCAAGAGTGTAAGCTGTTGAAAAAATATTTCTTCAACACACTTATAGCACGTAGCCGCGTACTTCAGTTAGTGTAACAGGTTAAGAGGTGCTTACGTCACAAAGTGACGTTTATGTTCTCAAGGACAACAATGCGCTATTTACTACGACATTGTTCTTAGACTTCACTTGAAACATAATACACAGTGTTGTGGCGATTAAGCTCGATTAGAGATCTGCGCCTTAAAATCTTAGCAAAGGTGTTTCATACTATTTTCGTTTGGTAAAACTCATAAGTGCGGCTGGAGCTGTTAAACCCAATGTAAATAATGAATTAGTATGGAAAGTGCGGTTTAATTTAGACGTAGGTTTAATTTAGACACAGAGAAAGATTGTAAATAATAAAAGCGGGATTACCTTGTATTTTCTAAAACGTAGCATTGGCTACTAATGTTTCATTTGAAGAACAGTGGTTTGGTGTGTTTATTTTATTTATTTAAGTGAATGTTTTAAAAAATATATAGGCAAAATAACTGGTTTTTAGTTTACAGAATAATACTTGTTTTATTCTGTAAACTAATTGTTTTATTTCTAACTATTTGTTTTATTTCTAAATGTAAAGAGCGTGGCAATTACTTGCTTATCTATACTAATATTATAAAGAGAAAAACTTTGTATTTTTGTATGTTTGTCATGAATTAACTTAAAAACTACTGAACCGATTTTAAAAAAAATATCACCATTAGAATGCTACATTATCTCTGAGAAACATAGTCTATTTTTATTGCTCAATAATTTCGTTGCATACACTGTGATACCTATTGATAATAGAACAAAAAATGTTCTACAATATAATATAACATATCAATATTTACGATTAGTATCCCCTTACGCAAAGCAGCCAACGCAAAAATTTTGGGACTACTATCGGAATAACTACTGCTGACTATGACTATAGACTAAATTACATTATGTGTATATTTGTGTTTTTTTTTTGATATAAAACTGCAGCAAATTGTACGTAGTAATAGCGTATGTGTAAAATACGAGGTAAATACACGCTTCCGCTCATGACTTACACAGCATCAGATTCCAGCACGCACAGTGGCAATTTGTCCGGTTTTTTGTGCGTGCTGCCCAAGTAATTGTTAGTATTAATTCAACGCTATGTTACTATGTGAGGCACGCGATCCTTCGGTGGTATTACAAGGAATTTATTGTATTACCTATTGATTTCATTTGCTTACGAAATCAGTGTTGGGTGTGCCTCTTAAAATCTCTTAAAAGGCGAAGTTGATATTAAGTCTGAAGCTGGTAGAACCAGTGTAGTTCCACCGGGGAAGTACCATCGCCACAGCTATTTCTAACGTGAAGCATTCTTTGTGTTTCGATGGAAGGGTGTGGTTGCACACTTTTATATGAGGCGACCATCATAGTCCTCGTCAGTAGCAACGCATTTGTGATTGACTTCAGATGGAACCCATGTTCTGTATGAAGTTGATTACAGATGTCCATGGGTAGCGGTGACAACTTACCATCAGGTGGACTGCATGCTCGTTTTCTACTTCATTCAGATAAAAAAAGTTACATAGATCTATCCGAATTGACATTGATGCATGATATCTTGTGCAAGTGTGCCGGCAACCACACCGAGAATATGTTTGGCAAGCAGTATAGTAAACTGTTTATTTATTTACTTTTATTTTTGTTTCAGTTCAAAACAGTACAATTCTGCTTCAATTACATAATAAAAACAAAACGCCCTTTAGCTGTTTTCGTATTTTGAAATAAAATGTTTGTTACCTTATGTTTTCTTATGCAAAGCTTACGATAATATTCGCTAACAACTAGTTAGCTAACATGAAGCTCGAAATAGAGCTTTTATACTTAATACTGTGTTATTTACCCAAAGCTCTCGCTTGCTAAGCCGTAAGTTCAAGGGTGAGGTTTTTTTTGGGTTTATGTAACTTCTTAAATGATCGCATATCACAGCAATCTACACTTTGTCTCAGTTAAGGTAATCGAAACACTTCGTCTAAGTCTTGTCTAATATATAAAATTCTCGTGTCACAATGTTCGTTTCCGTACTCCGAAACAGCTTGACCGATTCTCATGAAATTTTGTGAGCATATTGAACAGGCTCGAGAATCAGCCAACATCTATTTTTCATACCCTTTAGTGATAAGGCTTATTCACCTTTAACATTTTTTATATGGCAAAACAACGTTTGCCGCGTCAGCTAGTAGTCATAAAAATCTGGCCAAGTCTGAGTCAGACTCGCGCGCGAAGGGTTTCGTATATCTATAAAAATGGCAAAAATTGCATTTGTGGTATGGGAGTCTACATTTAATATTTATTTTATTCTGTTTGTGGTATTTGTTGTTATAGATATACATCATAATTATGTGAAAATTTTAGCTATCGCTCATACAGCCCGGTGAAAGACAGAAGGAAATAGGAGTCTTAGGAGGGTCCCGTTTTCATATTTGTATAACTTATCGAATGTTGGTCATTTAGTTCTATGGGGTTATCTGGTCCCTTATATCAGAGGTCTGAGTTTAATTTCAGACAGAAAGTTTTAAATTATATAAGTGTGGTATTTAAAGATGAAAATTTTAAGACATCGGTTATTTAATATAAACAATAATTAACTGTAGGTAATAATTACATTTGACAATAGGATTACGTTTAAAAAGTTTTTTTTTATCTGACTAAAGTAGCAAACGAGCGTGCAATCCATCTGATGGTAAGTGGTCACTGCCACCCATAGAAATCTGTAATCAACTCCATACAGGACATGGGTTCCATCTGAAGTCAATCACAGATGCGTTGCTACTCCCGAGGGCTATGATGGTCGCCTCATGTGAAAGTGTGCCGGCAACCACACCCTTCCATCGAAACGCAAGAAGTGCTTCACGCTAGAAATAGGTGTGGCGGTGGTACCTCACCCGGTCAAACTACACTGGTTCTACCACCTTTATTATATCAAACATTCCACAAACATCGTAAAATTTATTATAATATGATAATTTTATTGTAACAAAAAAAAAAGTCTTGACGTTTCCGTTTTTCAAAATATTCAATTTTGAATTTTTGAATAGATTGACTTATTTAAATTCAGCTACGTATTTAAAAATTAAGAGAAGTAAGTATTCGATGTACAATATGGTTGTTTTACTTTATCCTTGACTACGTTAAAGATTTTAAATTGAGATATCAATGACACTAACCTAAATCTTACAATACATTATGTCCTTTTCAAAACAGTTGAATTAAACAGATATTTAAAACTAAATATCAATCTATTTAATAGTAACACATAGTGATTATCCTTATAATCAGTTGTACTGAATGAAAGTTCAAGTCAAATAATTCCATCAAGCCAAGCCAAATCATTTATATAGAACAAACGTATTTCTGCAATTGGAACAAATTTATTATTAAAATCGAATTTACTTTCAGAGAGTAAAGTCAAATTTTTACAAACCTAATTTATAGGACGGGCAAAATTGGTTATTTTGTCACACTAAGGTAACAAGGCAATCAATTTGAAATCTCGCCCGCCTGAGCGCCAGACGTCGTTTGTCAAAGTCGCGTCTCAAAACGTTAGTGCTCAATTATTTTGAGGTAAATCGGAGCACGCGTACAAAATGTCCCAGGTACACCTTGATTTATTAGCGTGATTTCGTATGAGAAATTAGTTTTTAGCTACAATGAGGTAGACTGTTAAGATCGTTCTGCTATTCGCTATGACCTTAATTATAATAGTATGGTAATAGTGCCTTGATCTAGATTTGGTGTAAGAGGTCACTCAGTTACATATAAATTGTTATTTAATTAATTTCAGTCAAATTACTAATAACTGACATCAGATATGAACCAGTCGTGGAGGCATTAACATTCAAAATTTTCGGCTTAAAATAGCAATGCGCTGGTAATGAAGACGTTAGACTAAGGGTTCCAAAATAGCACTCAGAGATAGTCACACATCTTTGAACCAATGTAGTTCGCCCGGGGAGGTACCGCTGCCACGCTTATTTTTAGAGTGAGACATCTCTTGCTTTTCGATGGTAGTTGCCGGAACACTTTTATATGAGGCAACCATCCTAGTCCTCAAAAGTAGCAACGCATCTGTGATTGACTTCAGATAGAATCCATGTTCTATATGAAGTTGTTTACAGATGTCCATGGCCGGCAGTGACCACTTACCATCAGGTGGACTACATGCTCGTTTGTTGCTCCTATCAGATAAAAAAACAATAGCATTTTGTTCTGAAATTATTAGAACCCTCCGTGTTTCCTTCAGAAGGAGCTCCTCCGTACTTCAGAAGCACTTCATCTGTACCTGTGTTTGCTTAATATGTAGCGTTAAGAATTATTGTGTCTGGTAGGTTTTGTGACGGAAACAATATTCATCCAAGGCGTATTTAGCCCTCTGATTACTGCAGCAGATATATCAATTTCAAATAAGACTTCTTATCTAGAAATGATAACAAGTGATCATCAACGAAACCAATTTGATAACATGCTCGTTTACTACTTAGTCAAGTAGTACTACTTAGTCAAGTACTATTTCAAAAATAAAAATATGTACAAGTTCTTCTCAGTTTCTATTCAATGAAGTAATACGAATCATTTGTATTATATATCTCCAAATCCTAACAAGCAATCAATTGCATAAGACTTAGGTAAATCTCAGATCACTCAAATCTGATACATATTCAACACGAGCCTCTCTATCAAAGAACACACGAAGTAGGAACGATATCCTATTATCCCCGTATAGGCTTGTTATCCCGGTTCAGAGGCGAGTAGAAATATTGGGGGTGGTTGTAAACCAATTCCAGGGGATTATCGGGACGACAAATATCCGGGGATAAAGAAAGGGGATGGTAGATTCGTTGAAGATGTATCTTGATTATTCTGGGAAGAGACTATTTGTTTTTGGCGTGTATGTGGTGATGTCGTGGTTTGTGTTTTGAAATCTTCGAATATCATACAGCTTTTACTGACATGGTTTATTGACTTCTATGATGTGAAGGATAATTGTTGTTATGAACTCAAGCAGGAAACAATCACGCAGTGTGCTTGATCAATTGGAAAGTGATTATTATTTGGGCATTTTTAATTAAATCTAAATAGGATTGTATTATTAGTAGAAACAATAGACATAAGATATACAAAAAGAAAAAGTTTCTTAATCAAGTCAATAGAATGGACTTAGTTATATGAAATAGAATAATGTTTTTCGTTACGATGGTAACCGATATTCCTGTAAAGTACATGGAAATTGCAGTCCACGTTTTAATAATATTTGTGTTTGCTCTTGGATAATAAATGACACTAATTAAATACCGAAAGTGTTAACAGAATCAACTCATTACGGGATTTTAAGCCTTAATTCCATTACAATTGGACGTATAATCACGTAATCGATTCAGTCCACTGCGGAATGGAATCAATTCATTTAAAAACCAAACAGATCAGCCCAATCAACGCTGCAGCGAAACAAAAGTCCTGTCCGGTTCCGCAGTGAGGGAAACAAAACAAAATATAACCGGATTAAACTGGTTTAAACCGGTGCAAACCGACGCAATCCCGCCCGCGCTGGTAACCGATCGCGGTTCACGCACAGACTTGTTTAAGCACCTCTATACGTTACTTCAAAGAGCTTTCAATATAAAACTCTAAAGCATTGTGCTTTTCGGAAATAAAAAAATAAGCACTACCTACAATTGCTGTGCGAAATAAAATAAAGTTGATATCATGAATTAAGGATTGATAATAATCTTTAATGAACCAATAATTAAATTTATGAAAAATTCAATAATTCATCTAGACTTAACAGCTATCACTTTGGGACTACACGACATAAACGAACATTAATATCTACTAAAAAACATTATCCTCCTTTTGATGAAGACAGATAAAAACTTAAGTACCTTGTACTAAATACCGGACAAAAAATCTTTATTTCATTAATTAAAATACATCAAAGAGGAATAACGTGAATTAAAAATGTCTTACTTTGTAAATGAGACTAGAGCAAAATATCCTCAAAACGAACGACTGTAAAGGTTTTAAAGAGAATAAAACAGGCAAGATACGGAAACCATACAAACGACAAAAGGTAAAGGTAAGGTACTCCTGCAAAGCATTCCAATAAAGTCAGAAACTAAAGTTAAGCACTCGTATTTTCAAGACTTCCTTTTGTACTCAGAAGTCGAGTCCTATTCTACGTCTTTGAGATGAAGGCCAATTTATTACATTATTGTCCATACTTTGCTTTGGTAATATATATTTGATGTAGATATTATCGATCTATTTACATTGTTATCAGCCTTTGGTCCTAACAGTTGACATACGAATTTGTTTCACTATAGAAGTGTGAATGACAGATATTATTTTCTACATGGATTCTGGAGTTTTGTGTATCCATATTATTCATAGTATCTGTGATGAGGACATCAAAATTAGAGGATTGAGGATAAAAAGAAAGACTTATTCACGATTCAAACCAACTGTCATTTTAAGACGAAAACCTCTTGTGTCGTTAAGAAAGTGCAAGAAAGTTGCAAACGCTTAAACTCGAAAGAGAAACTAAATTCATTAAATAGATGTCTGGATAACCTTCTTTCAATTCTTGTGTGTTTCGGTCCGCCTGGAAGATCGAAAGCTGAATCTGTCTCTGCTGGTTTGTAGGATGGGAAAAGCTCATCGCGAAAGAGATGTCTGGATACCCCAGGATCTGGAACAGTCTTAGGACCAGGATCCTTTACACCGACTATCGATAATGTAGCTTAGTGATATATTTCTCTAATTCCACTCACGTAATACAAAGTGCATTAGTAATATTGGGAATTAGTTGACTATTTACATGCAGCAGGAGTACCTTACCTTTACCTTTTGTCGTTTATATGGTTTACATAGAGGTATCGTGTAGTGTTGGTCTTGACTAGCACTACTCCATTTCTTCTCTTATTTGTCGTAGGATGAGAGTATGGTACAAAATCCAAGAACAGCATCATTTTGTGTAACATCAACACTCTCTGCGATCCTCAATACCTACTTCATACCAAGAGAGTTGAATATTGCCAACCCCCAAATTAGGAGACCCAGCAGCGGAACTTAAAAGACTGACGGATGAAGCGTGACAAATTTCAAAAAACAAAAAAAATTGCAAATCATTGGAAATGTATTCTACATTCAAATGTTCCTAGAAATACCCTGTTCATGTCAATCATAAACCACAATGAGCAACCATTAACAAATCAAACTACAAGCGATTAATCAGTCCTGTTTACACGCTACAGTCACTCAAGTCGCACTCGACAACTGGTTTTAATGAGCACGCACTGAGGCGTGCAGACCGCGTCTGGGCCGCCTGCATTATAAGCACCCAGGGCTGCCAAATGGATCTTCTTTTAAGTAATTTTCTTTTAAGTATTTGGGTTTCGATTTATCGGTCATGTTTAGGCGCTACAGTCTCTTCAGTCTTTTTTATTGAAGTAGCAAACAAGCAAGTAGTCCACATAATGTTATTTTTTTAATTTTCTAAGATTGAAGTAGCAAACTAGGAAGCTGTCCACCTGATGGTAAATGTCACTGAAGTCCATGGAAATTTGTAAGCAACTTGAGACAAAATAGTAGTTATATCTAAGGACAATAACAAGTTACTAGTCCCTAGATGGTCACCTCATATAAAAGTGAGTGAGTTACAAGACGCACTCGACATCTGGTTTTAATGAGCACGTACTGAGGCGTGACCACATCTGGGCTGCCTGCATCATGAGCACCCAGGACTGCCAAATAGATCTTCGTATACTTGGATATTTGATAGTCAAAGTTATTTTGAATTATTATTATAAGAAGCTATTGTTGTGATCATTTTTCTTAATAGGTACTATATACCTACTAATTCGTTGACTCTCGTCTTCGTTACTCTTAACGAGAGAGTTTAAGGAAACAGCCCATCGCGCTATCCAAATGCATATTGGAAGATTTCAAACACCTTTGAGAATATTTTTTGACAACCTGCGTAGCGTAGTGTGTGTGCATTGTACCCACGACACAGAACAAAATCATAGTGTGGGGCTATGAGTGTAGCGTATTTTATATTTTTGGAACTCTTAATAGTGTAGGTATCCCCATTATATTTTCCTTCGTTGTAAATTGGTGATAACTAATTTCTAGTACGAACAATAATTTACAAAATTCACCCTGGAATTCAAGCCGCAGACACTCGTTTTGAGCCCATCACTCACATAAAACACCACTTCTATCCATAATATTCTTATTTGAATACTACAAAGACCATTTAAAAAGGTGGTAAACGAATTTAATTATTTTCCTAATTGTGAAGCGTCAACCCTAAAAACCGCACGGGATGTAATTACCCAGGTTAATTTAATTCCGCGCCACGAACACGCAAGCCAATTTTTACGCGCCCAAGACACTTTAGACCCGATGGAGTGGTTTAATTTGATGTTATATGCGGTACACGTGCACTTAATAAAGCATATGACTCGTGACTTTTTTGTATGGATCTAAAAGTAACGGTTTATTTTTAATCGACTTAATCAAAATTAGAGTAATATTTTTCGAGCGTATATAGATATATAGACACGTTACAAAAATATGCACACATACATATACACACATATATATATAAATCTAGAATGTATGTATGCCAATTTCTATGACGGAACCGTTTCAAGCTAGAAATTAGTGTACTTCAACCGTTGAAATTCACTGGGTCTACAACTTGATACTTGTCTATGAACTTAAGTAGACAACATATATCTTCTATCTAGGTTGGCCTTCCCTAAAATCACGTGATCAAGTAACATATAAATCACAGTTTATAATAGAAAAATTATTTAATCATTTAATGATAAGAAGAATCCTTTTGTAATCAAACAAATTAACAGGAGTACTCCAACATAGCAACATAAGGCAACCACGGCGGTAACTTTTGTAAGCAAATATCTCAAATCTTGACTGCTCATTAAAAGTTGTCGCTGTGTTTGGATCTTAATAACTCTTGTACTGAACCAATATGTAACACAATGAACGATACGCGATAAACGATCAAAAATAAAAAAGTGAGTAAGTAATAATCAATAATGTTGAAAAAAAGAAATATTTTCCAATGTCTGTCTTCTTGATAAGACGAATATGTCTAAATATGCTTTTTTCAAAATTTTGCATCTTATGCCACCATTTCTCTTATGTTCTACCTTACATCTTTTCAATCTCATTATAAATTCATAAACATGAAATAGCTAAGTTTTATGGTTAAGACATTCAATACCCTTGCATCCGCCATTGATATCACCAGTCAAACAAAATAGTGGCTAGTGTTTTCGCGCGAAAAATTACTGATAAATTGCAAGTCGTTTTAGGGTACTTTAATTTTTTTTTGTAGTTTATGAAACATCAAAAACACTTTTTCACAAATGACCGTAATACTCCATTACAATTTTTTATGCTACGTGACGTACGATATCTGAGTCGGCAACATTGCACAGTACATAAATAATATTATATTACCTAGTAAACGCTGTGTTATTTGTTGTTTTGTTTACTTCAAATATTCACTTTTTATATCCCTACGATATATTTAGGAGTTTAAACAATTTAAGGCTTGCTTAATTTATTAATTACAGCATCTCGACTGCAAATTATTAAAACCAACACCGGTTTGGAATTGTCAAATAACCGGAGCTACTATATAAAAATACGTTGGCCATGGTCATCTTTAAAATCCTTCTTTAAATAGATTTTTCTTTTAAAAGCGACTTTCTTATCTTTTTTGTTTCTATAGCATGAGGGTGTCATAAGAACTACAAATTGCATAAACCGTGGCAAAAGTTACAAGTAACATTTTTTAATACAAGAGAAGTAAACGCAATCTACCTGAGAGTAAGTAGTCATTGCTGGACATCTGTAATCAACTCATAAAAAGGTTTCTATCCGAAGTTAATCACAGCTACTTCTGGAGACTAAGTTGGTCGCCTCTCAAAAAGTGACCGGCAACCACACTCTCTCATCAAAACGCGACAACTGCTTTTTTTATCTAACTGAAGTAGCGAGCAAGCATGCAGTCCACCTGATGATAAGTGGCCACTGCCGCACAACTGTAATCAACTACACACAGAACGTGGGTTCCATCTGAAGTCAATCACAGATGCGTTGCTACTCCCGAGGACTATGATGGTCGCCTCATGTGAAAGTGTGCCGGCAACCACACCCTTCTATCGAAACGCAAGAAATGCTTCACGCTAGAAATAGGTGTGGCAGTTGTACGTCTGGTCGACTCGTTCTCTCGCCGAACCAGTAAATACTTTTTCTTCTACATTACTAGGGTGAGACAACAGCCTTAGCTTACCTGATAACACACTCTTAGCTCCACTACTACTCCTAGTTCTTGATAGTTCCACATTGTTTGCAGCCCTGAAGTAGATATTACAGAACATTGCGAACTAATTATATTATCTGTTAGTAAACAATGCTTGGAAAGCAATTTATTAATTGTAGTTTGATGTTTACGTAGAGATTGTACGTAGCTGTTGAATTGACTGAAGCATTCATCGGTTGCATAAAGTTACTAAGTTATTTCCGCGGCTTTGCCCGCTTCCATCACTTTCACCATTAAAAAGAATATCCTATGTGTTGATCCAGGTCATAAACAATCTGTGTGACAGATTTCAGCGAAATACAACCGGTAGTTTTAGCGTGAAAGAGTAACAAACACACATCCTCACAAATCCGTGGTCAGAAAATATGTGGATGACTGCAGAATCTGAATGTGCTAACGGTTAAATTGAACCTCTACTTTGTAATATATCATTAGTATCCACATGGAAATTGTTCCATTTTAGGTACTTTTAAGAAATATAATCCTGTGTGGCACAAAATGATACATATCTTAAGATTTGTTTTTCTGTTCGTATTAAATATATTTATTTTTGCTCATCCAAATCTATCCAACAGTCCTTAAAAGTCCACTCCACCACACCAGCAGTTACCCACCAATTACTTCATGCCATCCTAGTCCTAGTCGGGAGTGGCCTACACTTTCTTTCCAGACTTGGTCTCCATAACGGTCACGTTACCTTTTGTATTTTTTTATTAACATCAATAATTTATTAACCGACTTCTTTAATATCTATGTAATTCTCAGTTTCTTTATACTTTATTTCAATTTTTTCTTCTAATATTCTTAATAAATAAAGTGTTAACAAACACAAGTAAAAATATTTTTCTTAGATTTTACGGAACTCTTTTGCCAGATTAATATCTGAAAAACTATATAAAACTCCACTTCAGCGGCGGTAATTTTTTGTGATTCCACGAATAAATTTATCTCTTTACAAACAACACGTTTTTATTCAAGCTTTTTGTTTCCACTTTACCCTCATTTACTTTCTAAATCCCCGTAAAAACCTCTTGAAAGCAGATCATTTTTCAGGCCACTTCAGCAAAATTCAATTTTAGCGAAATTAAGCTCGCTTGAACCTTTAATATCCAAAACAATTTTGACCTAAAACACGCCCGGCTAAGTAACTTGGGTAATTTATAAAGAAACAAAACCGAATGGCCCGGTAAAAGGTAATGGCTATATAGTTAACGGGAGATGTAAAATACGAAGGAATCACAATAAACGGTGGGTTTACATTTCTATATTAAAGATGCCACTACGAGTAGCTTTTTAAGAAATTAATGAACTAAAGTAACTCTATCGCCTAGTCTATTTCTGACAGTGTTTCCTTTCTAATATTTAGTAAAGTAGTATTTTACAAAACGCTATCGCCTAGCCTATTTCTGACAGTCAGTGTTTCGTTTCTAATATTTAGTAAAGTAGTATTTTACAAAACGCTATCGCCTAGCCTATTTCTGACAGTCGGTGTATCGTTTCTAATATTTAGTAAAGTAGTATTTTACAAAACGCTATCGCCTAGCCTATTTCTGACAGTCAGTGTTTCGTTTCTAATATTTAGTAAAGTAGTATTTTACAAAACGCTATCGCCTAGCCTATTTCTGACAGTCGGTGTTTCGTTTCTGATATTTAGTAATTTATTTATGTATGTAATCATATTTGACACTTGTTTCAATATTAAATAGGGTAGTATTGTAATTACCCACTGAATTATATATTACCTATTATTACATATGATGGAAGAAACACTATTGGGTTGATATTTGAATTGTTTAAGACCTTACCTATATCAGATTCGAAACAGTAAATGCCAGGAATACACTAATTTCTGGCATTTAGTGTTTCGTTTCTGATATTTAGTAAAACAGTATTTGAAGCTTGTTTCAATATTAATACGGTAGCATTATAACCCACTAAATGACATATTAGGTATCTACTATTACTAAAAATTCTCCTCTGTGTAGAATATGCAACGAATATAACCAAGCACGCGCATAAATAGAAACCATTGATATTTTTCATGATTCTTGTTTTACGTTTAAAAAAAAACTATTGAGTTATTTATTTGCTTGATAAAATATAGATCTTGTTTTTTTTTTAAATTTATCAGGCTTATATTTTAGTATATATGCTTTACTTATCATTATATAACTTTTACAATACCTAAGCAATAACATGTCTTCACATTATTATGAGAATGCTGTACATACTTATAATTGGCATGTATAATTATAGGTATAATTATATATAGGTAATATATAGGGTATAATTCTACTACAACATAATATTTTATAGAAAATGTTTTGTATACTATGCTGTCTGTATGTTTAAATAAATAAAATAAAAAATAAAATAATAGAAGTGACACTTTTACGAGTATATCAATGTTTTTTATATGAATTTAGTAAAAGAGCATGCAGTCCATCTGATGGTACGGGGCCTCTACCGTCCATATACCATCTCTAATCAACCACAAATAGGATTCGAGTCTTACCTGAGGATATCGGATAAATAATTATGTCGATTATTACAATAATGCTGCTTTAATTAGATAGAAGAAGGTTTCGCGGTGGTGCTTACAGTGTTAAATCTTAAAGAGTACAACCAGCTTTAAAATTGATAGCAAGAAGAAGAAGAATATTATACGTAAACACAGAATCATAACAGACATTCCATCAGCTTCAGAATTATAAGATCTAAAAATCAGGTAAGTTTACACTAAACGATATTAATGTAACTGGTACTGTACTGGTACTATGTAACACAATGCGTAAGGAGAAACGCGTTTTTGTCAGTAGAATAATATTTTTTTATATTATAACATATAATGTGACCATTGTGAAACATATAAATAAAGCTGGAACAAACAAATTACATGCTGAATTCCCTGTAACTATTTTCATCACATAAAAAGTACTAAAACGGAACATAATAAGCTACTGAGCAATGTACATCGAGCTTAAAACGTAGCCCCATAAAAGTATTCAAATTGCCAGAGATAATGAAAAAAGTTGTTCAAATGATCATTCCGTAGCCAGCGAGTTGGGTGCAAACTTCGAAACTATGCGCCGGTCCACGGGATTCGTTGTTCACAATAAAATGATTTTTAAAGGAGACGAAAAGGCATTATCGCAGATCGATAGAGCATAAGTATTTTAAGTACTCGTAGGATTAGATTAAGTTGCTTGGTTTAGAACCATTTTCAAGGACCAGTGTAGTTGGACCGGGGAAGTACCACCGCCACACCTATTTTTAGCGTGAAGCATTTTTTGCGTTTCGATAGAAGGGTGTGGTTGCCGGCACACTTTCACATGAGGCGATCATTATAGTCCTCGGGAGTAGCAACGCATCTGTGATTGAGTTCAGATGAAACCCCTGTTCTGTATGTAGTTGATTACAGATGTTGATTACAGTGACCACTCACCATCAGGGGGCCTGCATGCTCGTTTGCTACTTCAGTCAGATAAAAAAATGGATATCATATATAAGATATGAGCTAATTATTAAAAAAAATCTGAATTCTGATTAAAGTAGTATTTATATAGTCCGGACGATAGTAAGTGGTGACTACCATCCATGGACATTAATATACAATTTCATATTCCATAAGTTTTTATGTGTTGAGTAACTATAAGACAATCTTATTATTATATAAACAACAAAGTAGAAATTATATGATTCGAAGGGGGTAGTGCCACTGGGGTGTGATAGCCTACTGGTTGAAACTTGCCCTCTCGATCGGGAGATCCAAGGTTCAAACCCAGGCACGCACCACTGATTTTTCTAAAATTATGCGCGTATTAGAAATTAATTATCACTGATTTTCGGTGAAGGAAAACATCGTGAGTTTCCTCACGAAGTTTTTCTTACACACTCGAGAGTTCTTTAAATAAAAATTCTTGCAGGTGTGTGAAGTCCACCAATTTGCACTTGGCCAGCGCGGTGGACTATGGCCTAAAGCTCTCTCATTCTGAGAGAAAACCCGTGCCCTGTGGTTTTAAATTTAAGAGATTACTAAATTTACACCTTATTGATAAATCATACTATTCTGTTAAAGAATTCCTAGAAGATAATTAATAGATATACATTAATATTATGTTTATAAAATGAACTTGATATATGAATATTTGACATTTGATCTTCATAAAATACATTTTATTTTTATTTTAAATTCTCGACATTTGAGTTTAATTGAATTTGAGAGGATTATAATTTGAGTATTTGACAATCAACATTTGTAATTAAAAACATAAAAAAATTGAAAGTGACTTATTTTAATTTATCATATCTGTCTATATTTAAAATGTAAAATTTTGTTATGTTGTGTTTTAATTTTGTATAATTTATTGTAAGCCCCTCTTTAGCGGGAAAATGGAGGACTGCGAAAACTCTGTTATACCCATAAATTGTACCCATATTTCACAATAATTAATGATTTGTTTGATAAGTTACCTAGTTATGCCTATTAACACTACATCAGTAAATGTACGTGCTCATAGACTCACTTTGAATCTTCTGAAACTTTTAACTAATATCAATGTCACTATCATGCAACAACATTCGCTTATCTTTAATTTGTTATTTAATACACACTTTTATACTCCGCTGTAGTCGATCTACGGCAGAACAGAGACATAGAAACCACTTCGCCTTAACGCAGTAGTATTTCTGATTCCGCACAACTTCAGAAAGATAATTACTTCCTGTCGCAAAAACCGGAGTCTTTTATATCCAACGGAAAGTTTTTAACTCCTTAGCAAACTGCGAAACTGGCTTCCTCTGACTTAAAAGTTATTTCTATGCCTACTTATAGGTATTCAACGAGACCATTTTACCAACTGTAACTGTTGTTTATTGAAAAAGACCGGAAATTCTTTTGTTAGTGCATAATATCAAAAACAAAAAAATAAAGAGTCTCAAATAAGTGTGTAGGATAATAGTATTAGTGTATCTCGTAATCAATACTTAATTCGACCGTGAGGATTTTGCAAAACTTTAAACAAGACGAAGGCAGATGAAAACAATCATAGTAAAGTAATACATGTTTGAGAGTATTATAAATTTGTTGGCATTTAGCCTGGCATGGCATTTATTTATTACCCCGTATAATAAAAAATTAAGTTTAAGTTAAGTCAAGGTGGTAGAACCAGTGTAGTTCGACCGGGGAAGTATCACCGCCACACCTATTTCTAGCGTAAAGCATTTCTTGCGTTTCAATGGAGGGATGTGGTTGCCGGCATACTTTTATGTGAGGTGACCATCATAGTCCTCGGGAATAGCAACGCATTTGTGACTGACTTCAGGTAGAACCCATGTTCTGTATGAAGTTGATTACAGATGTCCATGGGCAGCAATGAAACTTACGATCAGGTGGACTGAATTCAAGTTAGCTACTTCAGTCAGATATAAAAAATAAAAAAAAAACTTTCTATAAAATTGGTCCCAAAATTTAATTTGAATTTAATAAAATTATAGAGACTGCATGTTTCTCAGTCCACGTTCAATATAATTACGGCGATGTTAGCATTAAAGTCACGGCTCGTACGCGCTAAGATCGCAATAGTAATGACGACATTACGATAACGGCCCATTTAGCGTTCCGGGATCGCTTCCTACATATTGTTAGCGTGATTAAGGAATAAAGATCTGATATTAAAATGTTTCATTTGTTTGTTTATTCAGAAAATCAGTAATATTATGTAGACATTCGAAAATGAAACGGTGACCGCTTAGTAAGAGTAAAGTGAAACATATTAAAGATAGATAGTTTTGTGTTCTTAAATGTTATCTTTTTTTGCATTAAAAAAAATGTTTTTTATATGATTGAAATAGAAAACGTCCGTGTAATATACTTTATGGTAAGTGATTACTGCCACCCATTGACATCTGCAAGCACCTTCATATAAAACATAAGTAAATCTGAAGTTAATGTCAGATGCGTTGCTACTCTCAAGGACTAAGATGGACGTCTCGTATCCAAGTGAGCTTCAAACAAAATGTAGACAGACAGTAATGTTAGTATTGACTTTCGTTGAAATTGGTTCTCGAATTTAATTATAATTTAATAAAATTATAGAAACTGCCTGTTTCTCAGTCCACGTTCAATATAATTACGGCGATGTTTGCATTAAAGTCACGGCTCGTACGCGCTAAGATCGCAATAGTAATGACGACATTACGATAACGGCCCAATTAGCGTTCCGGGATCGCTTCCTACATATTGTTAGCGTGATTACGGAACAAAGATCGTTTCGGAAATAAGCAATTTTAAAGTATTTGTGTAGATATTTGAGTAAAAACCAGTTTCAGATCCATTGCTCGGTAAAAAAAACACGCTTTCTACGCTAGAATTTTGTCCTGTGTCGTGGGTACCATGGACACGGACAAGACGAATACACAAACACCCAGACCCAGAACATGAATCTAAACTCATCATTCAGATACTTGTCTGGCCGGGAATCGAACTCGGGACCCATTGCGCGTTAGACCGGTATGGTAACCGCCACGCGGGTTGTCAAAATTAAAATAAAATTGAAAGTTAATTGAATAGTACAAAAGTATCTCTAATATACTTTTATGTTGTCAATGCAGTTAAAAGGTACAATGGTTTTGGAAAAGTGTCACGTAGCCAAATAGCAGTCATTAATTGTTCACAATTAACGACTGTCTATTTCTAGTTCTACGTTTGAACTCTGTCACTCCTTAGAAAACATTCACATCATATTTGGTACAAAGAAAAATACGTGCTTTTTCAACTTGGCCATTTCGCAAAAAGCCACCCACGCGTTGCGCTGGATGGACTCGCGCTAATTGTCATACGTTTGCACTCCATCCGGGCTGTCAGGACAATGACGCGCGTAAAACAAATTGACGCAAAACCTGGCACTGTCCAATTTTGGCGGCGAGACGACGGATCGAGCAGGGAATGATTTTGGCCTTTAACGGTCTTTTAAGTAACGTTGTTTTAGAAGAAGCAACCTGAATGTGTTGGTTAGATAATATGTGTGACAAACAAAGATAGCGAAAGAATGGGATTACTATTTATTTCTATACAATTATACAAAGACATGAAACGTTTGAGATGTACACAGAGTAGAAAAGTCACCGAGAAATACAATGATAAAACTATACAGACTAATAAATGATCCAATAAGGATGGCAATGGAGATTCAATGCGCTATTACAATAATACTACCTATATTTTATATAACTATGGACTTATTTGTATAGTATTTGAACTGTTGAATCGATTGCAATGCTATTTAAAGTAGTCTTTGCACATTGCTGGATGCAATAGAATATTTCTCCTATCAAATAAGACTGATAAAATTACTAATTATTAATTAATTATTAATTAAATTATTAATTACTCTAACCAACTAAATATAGGATAGTACCTGACAATAACTGAAATTTATCCCAGATTTTGCAAATTCAGTTTCGCAACATGATTGAACACATTAGATATAGTTCGATTGGGGAGATAAGTAATGATGGTACGAAAAAGATTGCATTTGATACAGTAAGTACATTTGATACTTAAGTTTCTTATTGTGCTTGAAAAATATGATATTGAAGGTTAATCAGTACTGAAAATTAATGGTCAAAAGTAAGTATGGCGATGACTATACCATAATAAACAAACATTTCTAACATATTAGAAATTCGAGAGAAAGCTCGTGCAAACATTTGATTGCGAGGATTGTAGCGCAAAACGCTAGGCAAACTAAGATATATTACACCACATCAAAAGCGCAGATGTTATCATTAATGCGGCTCTTAACGGCCTTTGTATTACTCCTCTTTAAATATATTAATAAATAAGTAAATTATTTTACACAACTACGTTCTTATATGTAAAGAATTTAAACTGTAAATCGATTCACAATTGCAATGCTACTTACAGTAGTAGTCTGGGCACATTGTTGGAGCCACTTGAATATGTCTTCTATCAAATAAGAATATCGAAATATCGTGCAGTCCACATGATCATGCTACTTTTGTAACTAATTTAATATGAGGGCAATCGTATCTGAAATTAAGTCCAAATAATGTAAATTAAGTTTTGCAACATGGTTGAACGAGTGTAGTTCGATCGGAGACATAAGGAATGATGATTTGAAAGAGATGCATTGCTTTACTTAAGAAGAATAATCAAAGCAGAAAAGAAATGGTCAAACGTAAGTATGGCGATGATGCTTCCGTTGTCAAAAAACAAAGATTTTTAGCACGTAAGAAATCCGAGAGGAAACTCGTGCAAACATTGAGGATTGTAACGCAAAACGCTAGGCAAACTGAGATATATTACACCACATCACAAGCGCAGAGGTTATCATTAATGCGGCTCTTATCGGCCTTTGTGTTACTCCACTTTAAGTAGTTCACGCACGCGAGTTCACGCGTTTTAGGGTGCTTACACAAATATATATTCCTTGGGCTTTTAGATACACTTAGGGAAACTATGATCACTTGCACTTTTCTGTATGTACTATTCTGTATTTGTGATTCTTGCACTTTTTTGGTTCCAGTGGTAGCATCGCATTGTAGAGTCAACTTCAGATAACATTTTGATTTTATCTGGGACTGATTACAAATATTCTCGACAACACTTATCATCATACTAATATTATAAAGGCGAAAGTTTGTGCGTGTATGTTTGTTACTTCTTCACGTCTAAACGGCTGGAGCGATTTTTGTAAAATTTGGTAGGGAGTTAGCTGACACTCTGGATTATCATATATTTTTACTGCGGGAATATATCTTATTCCCACGGGACAATTGATACATAGATTTATATTCGCTAATCGAGACATCATTTTAACGCGAGCGAAGCTGCGGGGTTAAACCAGTAAATAGATAAAATTTACAGTACCTACTTAACACGATGAGGTAATTGTTGGAATGTTATATACAAAACTATCTCATTTTGACGACATTTTTTTGAGTTGAGTTTTATTTGAGTCAGAAAGATAATAAAATCATATATAAGCTTTAGTCCACCAAGCTGAAAGTACAATAAACTAAACATGTCCTAAATAAACCTTTCATAATACTAAAAGATGTAGTCTTTCACACCACATGTTTTATTTCGCTGTTGATACAAAAGCCTCGTCTAAGCAGAGCCTTACGTGTACAACCGGAGGTGGCAGGTCGCCGTCGGTTGCGGCCGCTAAGTAAACTTCCGCCGGGGCCTCCACTCGCCGGATGTGAATTCTCCCATTTGGCGGTAACGGAGACCACTTCCGCCATTTCGTATATCGTTTTGTTTCGTGCGCCGTTTCGTCGGATCTCTGGTTCGGTTTTCATTTTTACTAGATTTCTGTTTTTAAGATATTATTGTCATTTTAATTCTGTGTAATTTATGTATTATATAGAATATGTAGCTTACTTGAAATTAATCTAACAGTTATTTTTTTTAACATTGACGCTGTGTCAAAGTTAAAAAATGGATCACAACCGCGGCTTAAATCTTTAAAAAATTGAGCCTTACATTACACTAAAAATGCTTTCAATACTATTCTATAATTTGATAACATAATTAAAAAAATGTATTCTGTACAGTATCAGCTAGTTACCTATTAAGAAGTAACTTGGATATATCAAGCGAATCAGTATATTTAATTATCGCTAATATCCAAACACTTTGTCAGCATGTTTACAAATTGATGACAAAGGTTATTTTCTGTTTTTTTTTTTTTTTATTTATAAATTAAATTCTTAAAACAAATGTTTCATCCATTGACAGTTTGGCTAAGGTTGATCTTTGGCGAGGCTGATCGTGCCTGGCGACCAACCGTGCTCCGATAGTCTCTCTGGGAAAACTTCGTCAGTGTGATTCAGAAGCGCCATCTCTTGAAGAGTTGCGGAAGATCGTCAATAGTAGCGTGAACTTTTGACGTCGTGTGTGTTTTTAAAACTATTTGTTGCCACAGATAGTGTTAAAAAATATTATAACAGACAAATTGTCAGTTCCCCTGTAGGCAATAAAATAAAAACATTTAATTTCAATACGAACAATTCATGTCAAAGGATTTTTTGATCGCAATTTTTGAGACAGAAAATGGGTAGATAGCACTAGAAGGACTATACTAGCTTCTAGAGTACCGAATAGCATTTTTAAAAATCAAATACAATGCTCACTGTTCAGCGCTCTGTTCAACCCGCGCCTGTCCAATAACTGTCGCGAGCTTTCCGCGCGATTCGGTCTAACAGACCCATTGCTGAAATGCTAGAACTAAAATATTCCTGGGATTTTTCGACCATTTGTTTCATTCGCATCGTTGTTTAGATACGAAGAGGAATTGGTTTAGTTTGATGTTATATTCGGAATATGTATCGAATAGATTTAGGCTTCACTGCAATGGGGTATACGGTAGGTAGAATTGAAATTCTGTGAAACCTAATAAAATTAGATTATGGAATTCCACGTATGCGTATATGTGTATTCGTTTATCATACTAATTGTCAAATTCGTGTGTTTCTTTTTATGACTCATATTGCAGATTGTAAGTATAATAGCTATTCTTACTAATATACAGTAAGAATAGCTATTCGGGCTAATTTGATCCTCATAACTTCACTACGGATGAAGTAGTAAATTAAATTTATTTATCAGAATAATAAAGAATCAATTTAAGTGAGTCAATAACATGGAGCGTCTTCCAGTGATAATTTGCAATAATTGAAGTTATAAAATAAAATAAATTTGAATATTTAAGAAAAAACTGAAACTAAAAATTTCTAAGTACCCTTGTCGTCAACCCATTATTGTCCCACTGCTGGGCACGGGTCTTCTCTCAGTATGAGAGAGTTTTTAGGCCATAGTCCACCGCGCTCGCCAAGTCAGAATTGGTGGACTTCACATACCCGATAATTAGAGTTTTTTTTAAGTACTTGTAGATCTATATAAATTGAAACATTTCATTTTATTTCCTTTCATTTTATGTGTTGACCAAGGGTCTCTAATAACCCCATTATCAGTCCACGGTTAGTCAACTGTCTTGATGAGCTCTTCTCGCAAGGTTCGCACGTATAAAAAGCCTCATTCCGCGCAATTTGCGATCGACGCCTACGTGTACATTATACTTAATAAATATTCCATGAGGTATAAGCTCGTGTAAATATTTAGTACAAGAGGAGTGTGTGGAAATGTGAATGATTTAAGAATTTGAGATATTAAAAAATGGTTTAAAAAAACTGCGCTTAGGAGGAAGATTAATGCAATTACTTATAGTGATTTTTTATATGAAGAGTGTCGCTTTAGTGGATGAGGTAAAACTTATGAAAAGGGCTGCAATAGATCAACTCAGTGCCTACTAGTTTATCACGTTTTCTTAAATCAAACATTGTTTTGTGTTTTCTGTCATTTTGGCAAAGTGAAATGAAACTTATGTCCGAAAGCAAAATTGTAAACTTAACATAATTCTTGAGGAAAAGTAGTTAACTTGTAATAAGGACTATTATCAGGTAGACATGCAGTACATTCTATGCAGTTCATTTTCAACTTCAATCTTTTAAAAAGGATATATAACATGACACATACGTCACATACCTTAAGCCGTTTGGGCTGTAGAGCATAACTCAAGAAATGGAGATTCATACAAATCCTTCCTACTAATATTATAAATGCGAAAGTTTGTGAGGATGTATGTGTATTTGTTATTCTTTCACGCAAAAACGACTCAGCGGATTAGGTTGAAACTTTACAGTAGTATAGGTTATACATCAGAATAACACATGGGCTATAATTTGTAATGGTTTTCTTTTTAAAAGGTTATAATATAACGAAAAATATCAGGTTAGTCGGAAAAAAAGTTGTGCTCTGAGAGCTATCTTCGCGTACGCTGCCTAAACCGTTGGAGATATCCAAATATAATGTACCGTGGGATTGTTTGGCTCACATAGATCTAAATAAAAGTCCGCGACAGCATATATGTTTTATGTATAACCCACAATATTTCTTTTTATACTTTGAAAATTTTAAAAATATCAAGTTGATGTTTCCATGTGTTTTATACAAACTAAATATTAATCCTTATCAAAATAAATGATTTAAAAAAATCAAGCATCTAATTAAGATTGAATCTGCCTTTTACACCATGTAAATTGGATAAGTAGTTTAGAAGATATTACGAGTATAACATATTGCGTAGTCAATTGATTGACCGGCAGTACGCGCCGTGCGCCGCCGCCGTATACAACGAAGTTGTATGATATTAATTTTTGAATGGTTATAAAACACGGAGCAAAATCTGAAAGGTCAATGACGTCTCTGTAGTTCTGGGAATAAGGCTACGGTATCCTGTCTGTGGTAAGAGGCAACTAAAAGGGAGCTTTCGGGGTTGTGGGCGGCTAGACGGAGAGCTCCAAACACCCAGTCAGCAACTTCGGGAAAGATGTCAGCATGTATGGTCGCATGCTATCGTGAGAGCCAGCATGGACGGAGCTTGAACCATCCAGCCAGGCGATCCCGGGTAGGACGGTGGCATACGTGTGGTCGCATATCGTGGTAAAGACCAGATGGAGTGGAGGGCCCCGCCGCTCACTTGGGAGGAGCCCGATGGGGCAATGCACTCAGAGGACTCCAGTTGCGTTCCTTTGAAGATCCCGGAGTCCTGGTGCTATAAGAATCCCAGATAACCCTGCGTCGCTCCCACGGCGTACCTTTTGAAGGTTTCTCCCTGGACAAAAAAGAAAAAAAGTCAATGAGAATGAAACAGCGGAAAGGTTAAATATGTTATTCAATCGTCATCGACCTTTTAATGTAACACAACTCGGCACATATGTCAGATTAGCAGTAGTTTAGGTCGTATTTGACCACGCTAGCCAATTGCGCGTTGGTTACTGTCACGGGTTTTGAGACCCTTTCTTAAAACTTTTAATTTCAGAGTAAGCATTAATATCTGTTGCCGACAAAACTAATTCAAATTAATTAATACGTGAAGCAAAAATTTGTGACGGATTTTTAAGTAATATGCCGCGGACGAATTAGTATGAAATTTTGCACGGTTATAGTGGACGTAGAGAAGGAGTGCAGAATGGTAATATTTTTTTCAAATAATGCATTTTTCATACATAAAATCAACTAAAAACACGTTACACATACTGCCTTGCATTTGTCACAAACACATATGTACTTAGTAAATGAAATAGAACATTCAATGTCTTACTATGAAAAGACACAATGTCAAGAATGTCAGATGACATTTGATTTTTAATTTAAATTACGGTCGAATTTCGGCCGATGCGACGGGCGACTAGTTCAAATTAATATACGTGCCTGTGATTTGAAATTTGAACACACTGATTTAGGCGATTAACACACGCCACCGCGCACCGCCGCCAATAGCGGTGCCCCGCGCGGTAAGGCGGTTTACGCATTACCTGTACGCGCGGATGGACCGATCATCAAAATAAACTTTTCGACATCGAAATGCATTTTTGTTTCAACGATGATCCGCGCGGTTAGGCGCCAGCTCGTGTGTGAGGCGCCGACCCCCCGCACTGTCGTTCGCGCGAAGACACGGTGGTGATGAGAACACCGCTGGACCGCGCGGCCAGTCGGTGTACGTTTGTGAGGCATCAACGGATTTATTAGACCCCAATACAACATGAGATCCGCTTCACCGCCTACCGTGGCTGTGAGCGGTACCGTATGTTAATCGCCTTAGGAAGTAGGGCAAGGGTTCAATCTGAAGTTGCTACTCCCGAGGACTATGATGATCGCCTCATATAAAAGTGAGCCGGCAGGCACACCCTTCAAATGAAACACAAGAACTGCTTCACGGTAGAAATAGGTGCGGCGGTGATGCCTCCCTGGTTGAACCATTGCTCTACCACCTTGCAAACTTTATGTGGCAGACTAAATTCCACGCGAGCGAAGCCGCGGGCAAAGGCTAGTCGTCAATAAAAATACGGACGGAGTTACTTTTCTTCACTCAAAAAGTGCTCAACGCGCCTTTTTTATAATGATGAAGTAGCAAACAAGCATGCAGTCCTACTGATGGTAAGTGGTCACCGCCGCCCATGGACATCTGTAAGCAACTTCATGTAGCATAGGTTCTATCTGAAGGCAATCAAAGATGCGTTGCTACCGCCGAGGACTAGGATGGTCGCTCTAATACAAAAGTGTTCCGGCAACCACACCCATCCATCGAAACGCAATGAATGCTTCACGTTAGAAATAGGTGTGGTGCCTCCTCGGCTAGTCTACTACCTAGTCGGCGCTCATATAGGACACATGTAGTTTAGTCGTGATCCAGCGAAATATGGTGAGCGCCGACTTCGGGACTATGTACTAAGAACTGTGTATGCTCTAAACGAACATGTATTTAATTTTTTTTTACTTGTATGTGGCATGGAAGTCGGTTGTATTTTTTGTTTGAAAATTTTTTTTACTACACAACTCCTGGTCCAAGCTATCAATACATAACTACACCAATATCCGTCAGCGGATCGCCAAAGGACGCGACGGTAATTACCACCATTACCATATTATCTGAGAAGCTGAGAAACGAACACGTTATGCGAAGCTATGAAAGATTAGCCTTTTCTTTTATCGGCTTCTTGTTTAAATGCCGGGAGCAGGTGTGATAATTGGTAGTAATTTTGCATCGGTATGCTTGGAATTTTGCCTGCTTTCCTGTGTATTGGAAGGGAGTTTTTAAATATTAGCTTTAATAATCTCTTGGCATATCTGATGTGTTAACGACCCTTATGGTCATAGTAGCGTGATGTCCGGGCGTACACGCAATGATGTCCGGGTTCGATTTCTGAGCAAAGATATATGTGAATAATTGATGATGATGAAATATATTGTGTACTGTATTTATATTATGTTTGCTTTTATGTATTCTCTTTGCACAAAACAAATGATTAATTTATATTTCTGTTCTATGTCTGGGTGTTTGTGTTTTGTCTACCTATAGGTATCTATGACACGATAAAATCACAACACGGTTATGAGTCTCAAAAGCATGATTCAACAATTTATTTAACTATCGGTTACGATTATTAAATCTATTATATACTGATTTTAATCCAGCTATGGGGTCCTTTGGTCTAATAATTTATATTAATTTATACGTTTATAGTAATTATTTTACTAAATTTCATAAAGCAGTATATTAGATTTTTCATTTGAATTCCGTACAATAATTTATGTAACATTTATTAAATATTTAGATGTCCATTTAAATTGAAACTGTTCTATATGAAGTTGATTACAAATATCCAGAGACGCAGTGATAGCCTAATGGTTGTAACTTGCCCTCTCGATCGGGAGGTCCGAGGTTCAAACCCAGGCACGCACCACTGATTCATGTGCGTATTAGAAATTAATTATCACTGCTTTTCGGTGAAGGAAAACATCGTGACGAAACCTACACACCCGAGAGTTCTTTAAAAAAAAAAGGTTCTCGGAGGTGTGTGAAGTCCACCAATTCGCACTTGGCCAGCGCGGTGGACTATGGCCTAAACTCTCTCATTCTGAGAGAAGACCCGTGCCCAGCAGTGGGACAATAATGGGTTGACGAGATTGACAAGATCCAGAGACGGCAATCACCATGCCAGTTCAAGGGTAAAAAAGTTTTTTAGCGTCGCTTACGGAGAGGACATACGATGAAAATTGTCACTTTGAATACAATTACCTTGACGATGCAGGAGTACTGTCAGCCTTTTTGAATAGGATGGGTAAGGTTAGGTTGGAACTTTTAAGTTGACTCTAAATGGTTTAGCACCAAAAAACTTCATGGTTTATAGCAATCGACTCGATCTTCTGTTCTCGTCTGAATAGAGGTACAGTCAGCAGTAAATACTTGGTGATCTTCAAACCGTCCACATTGTTAGATACAACCAAAGTGCTCAATAATATCAGCATAATCAACAACAGGTTGACAATTTGACTGATTCTGTCATTATGAATTTATGAACTTCCTGTCATTTCGGAGTTTAGGAAGTTGTCAACAATTATAACTCGTTGATTGTGCCAATATTATTGAGCACTTTGGTTGTATCTAATAATGTAGATAGTTTGAGTATCACCAACTATTTGTTGCTGACTGTATCAAGCCCGTTACTCACAGAAGGCGTTCCAACATAGTACGATCATCGTAGGATTTCTTATGGAACCATAATAAAAACGAAATATACCGTCTCAAGACACCATTAATCGTCTTGAATACGCAATAAAGTGGGAAGAGCACTGGGGTGCATAAAATAATAATTCAGCGACGAAACGCCAGCTGTCTAAGAATCGAAGCGAAGATGAATTTTTATGTATCCGTTCCGATGAGGAAGAACCCTAATGGATATTATTTATTGCAAGGGCTCTTAAATGTACCGTTAATATGTCAGTGACTGACTTATGACGGCAGATGAATGGCGGTTTTCGTTTACTGCTATATGATGCTGATTTACGAATAATATGGTCAAAAATAAGTGAAAAATGCTAACAGAATAAAAAAATAAAAATAAGTTATAAAGATGTCACATTTTTTAAATAACTAAGCATACGTTTATGTAATAAAAGCAGCAAATATAGGATAGGGTTTTTTTTATCTGACTGAACAAGCGAACGAGCATGCATTCCACCTGATGGTAAGTGGTCAATGACGCCCAAGGACATCGGTAATCAACTTCATATGGAACATCGGTTCTATCTGAAGTCAATCACTGATTCGTTGCTACTCCCGAGGACTATGGTGGTCGCTTCATATAAAAGTGTGCCGGCAACCACACCCTTCTATCGAAGTGCAAGAAATGCTTCACGCTAGACATAGGTGTGGCGGTGGTACTTCCCCGGTTGAACTACACTGGTTCTACCACCTTCAAGATCGGGTATCAGTCCATGAGCTACACGAATTGTGCACATAATAGCTCCTATACAACGATGTCGATATCGAAAATTGTGATTATTGTAAACAAATCTTTAAGCAATATCAGAGATCCCATCAGTAGTTTTCAAACATTCGACATGTCTTGAACAGTTTTTAAACTGTCACCATCAATTCACATTGAAAGTACTTATGCTTCGAGCTCTTTTTTCAAAAGTAAGAAGTGACTTGAGTACTAAAGCATAACGTAAAAGTTTATAGCAAAACAGGACCCTTAAGCCTTCATATGTTTAGGTTTTAAATGTGTGATAAAAAGTATTTAGTTCATAGTTATTCGAGTTGTTCCAATTTAGTTCCTAGAGGTAACAGTACTAGCAATATGTCTATGACTAACCTTAGTTAAGACAGATTATAACTGGATCGATTACAAATAGACGGTAGGAGGCATTTACCATGCGGACTGCATGTTCTTTTGCTACTTCAATATTACAAAAAAGATTGAAGCGAATTCCAAATGAAAAGACTTGATATTTAATTAATTATGATTAAGATTTTGATAATAAATTAGTTATGTTCCAAAATAAATTCTTTAAAATATTTATGTTTAGCACACAATTTTTTTGCAAAAATAGAAAGAAAGAATTCATAATAGAATTATTTGTGAACCCAAAACACGATCACCACTTTATAAGGTGCAAGGAGCACAAACAGGAGTAGGTTTATCGCTTTGAAGAGAATTAAAAAAAAAAACACGTTTTCTACACTCGTAGCCCCACACTAGGACTTTCTCCTGTCGTCCCTGTAGCCTCGGGGTCAGAATAGGGCTACGGTATCCCCTGCCTGTCGTAAGAGGCGACTAAAAGGGGCTTCCGGGGTTGCAGACGGCTAGAGTGGGAGCTCGAACCGTTCGGTCAGGCAATCCCGGGAAGGACGGCGGTATGTGTGGTCGCATACCGTTGTAAAGATTAGACGGAGCGGTGGGCCCAGCCGCCCATCTGGGAGGAGCCCGATGGGGCAGCGCGCTCGAGGATTCCGGTTGAAGTCGTTTCGAGATCCCGGAGTCCTCCTTTTCAGCGCCGAGGACGGCCACCGGGGGGGTTTTAGTGCGGTAAAAATCCCACATAACCCTGCGTCGCTCCCACGGCGTCGGGTACCTTTGGAAGGTTTCCCCCTCGAAAACAAAAAAAAAAAAGAACTTTCTCCTGTGTCGTGGGTACCATGGACACACACAAGATGAATACACAAACACCCAGACCTAGAACATAAATCAAAACTAATCATTCAGTTCTGTCTGGCCGGGAATCGAACCCGGGACCCATTGCACGTCTGACTGGTATGGTAACCGCTCCGCCACGCGGGCCGTCAACATAAGACGATGATATCCACTGTGAAATAGTTTCTTCCTTTGAGTGTATAAACATTGAGCGAGGTATTCGTTTTACTTCGTTATAACCATCACAAGACGTGGAAAAATAATCTTGATAGCGTTCCCTTTAAAGGCTCTAGTTTCAAAACTTTTCCATTACAAAGATTCTCCGCTGCCAAACTAAAAACTTTTAACGCCATGATTCCTTTCTAGCTTTTTACTTGAATAATAATAGAAGTGATAGCTCCATGACTGACTTAAAACTACGTATTTTATACTTTTGACTTTTTGGAATTAATTGTTACCAAAGAAATATCAATATAAAAATAATGATGCAAATGAAAAATACACTTTCTAAACTATTCGTTCCTCGGCTAACTATCCTTGGGTCATCGATTTCTCCACCAAAATAGAAAACCCAGAGCAAGAACGCATCAGACTGGCCGGGATTCTGATGAACTTCAAACCCTCTATACTCGGGGCAAATTCGATATGGAATGTTTTTTAACAAAGCGTTGCCTTACAACCACTAACAGACAGGGGAATGCAAGGGGGATTTTCGTTGTTTTATCAGCCGTCTTTTACCTATTATGAGCTTTTATTTATAACTTATAATAGGTCGCAAATCCCTTCGTGGATTTAAGGTTGTAACGTTTATTTATTTATTTATTCAATAATCTTTACTAACATTACAGGAATGACTAATTTGTTAGTAAATGCCAAGTGTGTTAATATACATTAATTATTATTTTAAACATCATTAGTTATACAATGACGAACATGGTAAATAAATTTAATCAACTCGTCTTATTAAAATACTTCGTGAAAATTTAATGCATACTTTTCTTGAATATAAAATGCATTTGTGTACAAATTCATGCAAGTTGGTGATAACCCTACGTAAGAATTTTTATGGTTTGTTTACATTTATTCCAGATCGAATTTGCCCGGAGTATAGTCACATTATATATTAAACCAGTATGACAACTTCACCGCGCAAATAGCCATAAGTCTCGAAAAGTATTTTTCAACAGAGTCTTGGTTTCAAATCCCAGTGGGTCTAGTGGTCCATAGTCCCAAAATTCTTGGTGTTCTTCTGGACATCCTTTTCACAAGATTACCAGTAAGTTTACATTCTTCTCTAGTCCGACGACGACGCGACCACGCGACGTTGACCCTTCAAAACCTCTTTATTTGTATATTTGTAACATGCAGTTTTTTTTTAAAGAAGAATTCTAGACCTTAATCATAGCGACATTCTCACTTTCCAGGAAAAATCTTTTAGACACCCGTTGGGTATGATACTCAGAATCAGGTAGATCTGTATCCAGTCCCAGGACTGTAAATAATTAATGATATCATTACCAAGGGCCTAAGCACTTCAATTCCAGATTGCTGTAAATTTTCAGCCTATTACCGTGCGTAAAGTACCTAGATTAATTTATCGAGTGTACCTCTCGACCATCGGATTAAACAGATTAGATTACAGGAGGTTAACAGCCCTCCAGAGAGACTCTTTTTGGTATTTAACCGCGTTTAAAGCCAATCTGGGACCATTTTTCAAGGCTCGGAATATTAAATCTGAACGGACAAAGGTTATGTAGAAAAAGTAAAACGAAGTGTATTTTATTAGGACCCGTATTTTATTTTAATTATTTTTGCGTGCTGTTCCCTTTTTTTTTATTTACTAGAATATTAATTCGAGGTTAATGAAAATACATTTTGTGATATTAAGAATATTAAATTATATGAAATTAGGTTTCATCACCACCAATTCGTACTTAGCGCGGTGGACTATGTCCTACACTCTCTCATTTTGAGAGAAGACCCGTACCCAGCAGTGGGACAATAATGGGTTGACGAGAGAGGTTTCATCATCCACCCATCAGCCCTTTGAAGTCCACTGCTGAACATAGACCTCCCCTAAATGACGCCACTCCATATATATAATTATTTATTATGCAATAAAAACACGTGATTTTTCAACGCGATTTTTTTTTTCTGAAATGGCGAAAAATACTGAAAAAAATGAAGATCTACCACCACAATTTTAAAATGTCCGTTTATTTAGAAAAAAGGGCCTCGCTGGTACAGCGAAGACTAATATAGACGTTTTTTTTTATTGCGAAGAAATCCTCATGAAAAAATAGACTAATATGGACATGAGCGAAGTTGTATAACTTCCTCCACGTCTATATATATTAGTCTACTCTATGCCACTGAATTTGATTATGTGACACTATCAAATTAGAAAAGCAAGGTAAGCAAAAACAACCGATATAAGATAAATACTAGCTGTCCCGACAAACGTTGTTTTGCCATATAAAAAATAAAAAAAATGTTAAGGGTGGACAACCCTTAAGGGGTATGAAAAGTAGATGTTGGCCGATTCTCAGACCTACTGAATAAGCATATAAAATTTGGTAACAATCGGTCAAGCCGTTTCGGAAGAGTATGGCAACAAAAACTGTGACACGAGAATTTTATATATTAGATATTGCGTATTTTATACATATCAATATGTAACTTATAATCATGACAGCAGGTTATTGAATATACTTTTGCTATAAAGAGATAAACCAAACACAGGAGTAACAAGAGGTAGCTGCTTCAAATACTATTGGTATGTTTGAAAGATAAACTTCCCAATTGCTGACCGAGTTTGTTCCAACGAGCTCTGTAACAGTTCTCCGTTCAATTAATTGTAGTCAGTAAGTTAATATACAGTTGTGCTCTTAGTGCTAGCTTCATAGGTTTGCTTTCCGATCACCGTTTACGTTTTAACTCACAATTTTTATTTTCTATACTCACAGCCCTGCAGTAGAATTTTCTCCTGTATCGTGGGTGCCATGGAACTTTTTTTTTTTTGTTACGGGGAGTAAACCTATAAAAGGTACACCGAACCCTTGGGAGAGACTCAGGGTTATGTGGGATTTTTACCCACTAAAACCTCCTCGGTGGTCTTCCTCAGCGCTTGTAGTAGGGGACTCGGAAACTCCAACGGAACGAACCGGTGGCCCCTAGCGCAGTGCCCCTCACGGGCTCATCTCTTGGGGGACGTGTACCATCCCCCTTCATCATCCGGTGCTTACGGCGAGATGCAGCCACACATACCGCCGTCCTTCTCGGGGTTGCTTGTTGGACGGTTCGAGCTCCCACTCTAGCCGTCCGCAACCCCAGAGGCCCCCTGTTAGTCGCCTCTTACGACAGGGTGCCATGGACCTACAAAGCCGAATAAATAAATACTCAGACCTAGAACAGAAATCTAAATTCATCCTTCAGATACCTGTCTGGCGGAAATCGAACCCAGAACCCAATGCGTGTCAGACCGGTATGGTGACCGCTATTGCAAGATATGATCGAAATCGAACATACATTTGCAATGTATATTCCAATGTAGGGAAAACGTAAGAAACTCGTATTAAAAGTATTAGATAAACAGGTGTTATGTATCTTTCTCCACCAATTTACTATCAGTGATCATTATCAGTAATCTTCCGCTATATTACGCATCTATTATACGTAAAAACCCTCTTGAATCACTACCTATTAAAAAACTGCATTAAAATCCGTAGCGTAGTTTTAAAGATCTAACCATACATATGGACAGAAAGCGGGAAGCGGCTTTGTTTTATACTATGTAGTGATTAATACCTTTAGTTTTCAAATTTAAATAAAATGTGTTTATTTTGTATAGGCCTTCGGGGGCACTAACAGATTTAAGTAGAAGTAAGAAGACAGTGTAAGAAATAAATAATGTATATAATAATATCCATTATTTATTTCTTACACTACCACGCGATTGTAACACAATCTCAACTGACAAAATTCGGCATGAAATTCAGCGAATTTATCTTATTTCTTCGTAATCATATATTTTTTTTAAATAGAGAATAACGCTTAGCTTTTGCATTCTGATTTACATTTAACAAATGAAGACGCTTTTTGGCAAAATACGCTACAGTCTGAAAATTGTAACTATGTTAATAAATTATTGCTCAATTTCAAGCAGATTTATCTCGTGTGTAAATCAGGAATTTTATTTTTTATTACTCTTTACGGCTAAGTTTAGTCTTATACAGTTGTTTGAATTTATTAATTGACAAAATTATGAATTCAATAGGATGCTTATTAGGACGACCCGCGTGGCCGAGCGGTTATCATACCGGTTTGACGCGCAATGGGTTCCAGGTTCGATTCCCGGCTAGATAGGTATGTGAACGATGACTTTAGATTCTTGTTCTGGATCTGGGTGTTTCTGTATTTGTCTTTGTGTGTGTCCATGGTACCCACGACACAGAAGAAAATCCTAGTGTGGGGCTATGAGTGTAGAAAGCGTGTTTTTTATAAATGAATTCAAAATCAACGTAAAACATCGAAAAATCAATTCTACTCCATGATAAACTTTACAACTCAAATAAACATTTAAGTTCTTTCAAGAACAAATACCTTTACTCGCTCTAACAATCTTCCCGGTGAGTTTTTAGAGCGGAGAATTAGATCTACGTTGTACTGTGGTACCTTCGATTTTATTGTCATTGTGATGCTACTTTTACCTGTTTGCGTCAGAGTGAGGGTGATGTTTTTCGAGCGTATATATAGGTACCTATATTGAGCAGTGATAGCCTAATATAACAAAAAAGACAAACCCGCTGAGTTTCATGACGGATCTTCATTATTTTATTTTATTTTATTTCATTTCAATGATTGCTCTTCGATCGGGAGGTGTGAGCACCAGGCAGGCACTACTGATTTTTCTAAAATTATATGCGTATTAAAAATTAATTAGGTATCACTGCTTTTTGGTGAAGGAAAACATCGCGAGGAAACTTGAACACCCGAGAGTACTTAAAACAAAATCTCGGAGGTGTGTGAAGTCTACCAATTCACACTTGGCCAGAGCGGAGGACTATGGCCTAAAACTCTCTCATTCTGAGAGAAGACCCGTACCCAACAGTGGGACAATAATGGATGAGTTAAAATGTCCATTTTATTGGAATGAGCTACAGGCTTGACGGATGGTGACATATGATATACTCGTATCATTGGAATCGATATAGTTGTCTGAGTCGCATAGACTAATAATTTTTGACAAGACATGTGCGATCAGAAAGAGGGAGAATGATGCTTTTTAGTAGTGCTTTAATAATTTTTCTCTAAATTACCATAATCTATAACTATAGATATTGGAGAGAAACTTAAAATATTAATTAAATAAAGTTAGTTTAGTTTGAAGAAATATTCCCGAGATATTAATTGAAATTATTCAAAAACAATTTCCCAATCAAATTAGTTTCAAATCACACACAGACACAGAGACTCACATAAAAACGAGTGCATGAATTTAAAACTTAAACCTTAATACATCGCCTCGGATTGAACCGTAATACTTTCCACATACTGAATGTATAGTTAATATAATCCATACTAATATTATAAATATGAAAGTATGTTTGTTTGTTCCTCTTTCACGTCGCCAGATAGCTATTATATGATATGGTATATAATTATTATCTCCCAGCATAATGAGGAGGGCGAAGGGTTACGTAGGCTACTCCCCCGCTCTCTCATTCCCATGAGAATATCGATGTTTTGCTAGTCGATACATATTTAGTAGTTCCAGACGTTGTTAATAGATGGCGTTAGTAAAATTCATTTGCAAGGTCTAAATCACGCTATCAAATGCTAATGTTAAGACCCTTTGACCGTACGGGCGAAGCCGCGGGTAAGAGCTAGTTTTTTATATAAGTAACTATGCAGTCCACTTTTTTGATCAAATCTATTAAGTTCTCACGATTTTTAAATTACTTCTATGTCGGACGAAATAAAATCTTTGTAGAGCAAGGCGCCTCCTTTGTATAGCAAGGCGTCTCTACTTTGTAGAGTTTTTCCAAATGAGCGACTGTGTCCGGTATGCGAGTGTTCCGGATGTTTGATCCGGTGACGCAGTCTTTGATAAAACTTTAGCCAAAAAAAAAAGAAAATACTACAGACAATACTTATATGTTTTATATATTATAGCAAAATTTGTAATATATGTATTTCCCGGAGAGACAGGCAAGATGTCGTAAACAGACGTCACAATGGCCGCACGTGCTCCAGCTGATATCGAACGACCGTCCCATCTACCATTTCTATTATTTGCTTCTCCTATAATAGGAGTCTGAGGAGTATCTTAGGCACGCATTAGATTTGAATGCATCTCAGGGCACGAATCGCTGTCTGTTTCTACAGACTCCTCCTAGCCCTCACTATTGTCATTTAGCGATAGCCATATCTAGGTGGTAGAACCAATGTAGTTCGACCGGGGAAGTACCACCGCCACACATTTCTAGCGTGAAGCAATTTTTGCTTTTCGATAGAAGGATTTGGTTGCCGGCACACTTTAATATGAGGCGATTAGGCGACCATCTTAGTCCTCGGGAGTAGCGACGCATCTGTGATTGACTACAGATAGAACCCATGTCCTGTATGAAGCTGCTTACACCTGATGGTTAGTGGTCACTGTCGCCCATAGACATCTGTAATCAACTACACACAGAACATGTGTTCCATCTGAAGTCAATCACAGATGCGTTGCTACTTCTGAGAACTATGATGGTCGCCTCATGCGAAAGTGTGCCGGCAACCACACCCTTCTATCGAAACGCAAGAAATGCTTCACGCTAGAAATAGGTGTGGCGGTGGTACTTCCCCGGTCGAACTACACTGGTTCTACCACCTTGGGTATATATACATGCTTAATATAGTGGAGGAACACTGATAATTTAAGATTTTTGACTTTTACGTGCATCGAAGTTCGCCGAGTCACCTAGTTAGTGTGTAAACAAACTTCATTCATTTTACAATCATTGCTCTGCTTTCAATTTAATAAACAAAACTTCAAAGCAGGAAGAAAGTAACAAACGTAAATAACTTATTCTTCAACAAAAGGTATCGCATGCTCCAACTAGCCAAGTTCTAAGAAACCCGGGATAAAATAAGTAGTTCTTTTGTAACGTTTTTCCGAATGGACAACTACGTCCGGTTTCCGAGTCTTTCCGGATGTTTGTGCCGCGCTCCCGTGACGTCACTGGATGCTTGGATTTTATTAACATGCTAAGGAACTTGCTGGTTTGTTGTTTTTGATCACTACGCTAAAATACGTTTTAATGTTTATTAAAAAAATGGTGGTATTTAAAAAAAAATATGACATATAACATGAGCGTTTTAGAGCGTTAACTTGCTTCGAAAAACACGTTTAACAGATTTTTTTTGACAATACAGCTAGTCGTCATTCAATTGGCTTCGAGAACCAATGTATTAGGGGACTAAAGGTTCTCTAATAAGAAGAAGTGATGCTTTTCTAGACCGACGTCACATATTAAATGCCTATCACATAACCTGTAAAGGCTTGAATAAAGCATTAAAACGACTGATAGAATAGAAATGGTGCATCACGAATTTATAAAAATGAATTATAATTCATATTTGAAAATAATGACATAAAAAACAATAAGAAAAACATTCCGAATCAGTAATCAGTATTTTTATTGCATATATACATGTACATTACAGTCCAGCGATGGTATTTATAAATATTGTTTCA
Source organism: Spicauda simplicius (assembly GCA_949699795.1). Taxonomy (NCBI): domain Eukaryota; kingdom Metazoa; phylum Arthropoda; class Insecta; order Lepidoptera; family Hesperiidae; genus Spicauda; species Spicauda simplicius. Next base: position 1,276,258 of record OX453075.1, on the reverse strand, counting down.
CTTTATATACCCTACGGGCGTGCAATTTTTATATAATTTTAAACAGTACCTAATATTCTTAAATTCTTACATTTAGACATCTATTTTAATAACAAACATAAAAAAATATTATTTAATTATTATGTCATAAATATTTCAATTCAATAAATTCCATATAAATCATTGCTATAATAATTTAGACTAATAAATTAATTTTCCATATTACCGGAACGAATAACGGATCCACATTATTACAAAATTACACAAAGACTTATAAAAACTGTTACAATTGAATATTTTACTATTTCTGGAAGCCATCGCAAAGAAACGGACTTAATGTTGCGATCCCCTGGGTATTTACGTCCAAATGAAATCCCGTACAAAAACCGTTCCGGCAAATGGAATAAACCTAAGAAGTGTCATATCGGAAAGTATTCCGGGCCATTTGTCAACGTCGCTGTACGTTAAATTAGAAGAATAAGGGTCGCACCTCACTCATTCCATGTTAATCGTAATATGGAATTTCATATCTCATAAAGAAAGGAAAGAGAAAAGAAACAAAAGAAAGTCCAGAGTAGGACGACCCGCGTGGCCGAGCGGTTAGCATACCGGTCTGACGCACATTTTTTAATTTTTATGTCTGACTGTAGTAGCAAACGAGCATTCAGTTCACCTGATGGTAAGCGGTCACTGCCGCCTATGGACATCTGAAATCAACTTAATGCAGAAAATGGGTTCTATCTAAAGTCAATCAGATGCGTAGCTACTCCCGAGGACTATGATGGTCGCCTAATGTGAAAGTGTGTCAACCATACCCTTCCATCGAAACGTAAAAAATGCTTTACGCTAGAAATAGGTGTGGCGGTGGTTCTTTCTCAGTCGAACTACACTGGTTCTGCCACCGTGATATTTAGCATGAAGCATTTCTTGCGCTACGATTCAATACTTTCAGGGTGTAGTTGGTACACGTTGTATGAGGCTACCATTTCGGTTTTCGGAAATATGTATTCATCTGAGATTGACTTCAGATAGATCCCTTGAACTGCAATAATTGCTTTCCATGGACGACAATGACCATTTGCCGTAAAGTGGACTTTACTTTTCACGCTAAAATTTCAGAGTTTAGATTTTTTCTTGTCGAGTGGGAAACCTTCAAAAGGCACCCGACGCCGTGGGAGTGACGCAGGGTTATATGAGATTTTTACCGCACTAAAACCCCCCGGTGGCCGTCCTCGGCGCTATAAAAAGGACTCCAGGAAGAGTTTAGATCCTGAGAAATTCTAATAGATAACTTTCTAAGGTCAGCCTAGTAAAACTCTATCATTTTGAAAGAAAACGTGCCTAGCAGGACAATAATTGGTTGTCGAGAATATTTTCCTATGATTAAAAAACGGTGGTAGAAATTGACGGCAGTGCTGAAGAATTTCGATTCAAATAAATGAGGGAAGTCCCCGGGAATCAATGCATTGATTGGATCAATCATCATTTATCATTTTCGTCTTTATGGAAGAGATTCGAAACGTATTGGCGTCTTTTGTTTTGTTTTGATAAAAGCTTTATTATTTTTTAAGTTGTTAATACTTTTACTAATGTTTTCATATAGTATTTTTATCAATTACGTTGTTTTGCTTAAAGCTTGAAATACTACCGAGAAAAAATATAAAGAAGAAAATGATAACAGATTAAAATCCAAATATTAAAAAATAAATATTTCAAAAACACACAAAAAATTCCCATCTCTTTGAGAGTTACGATGTTTTAGTATGTATTTTTTTAACAATTGAACTGACAAACGAGCACGTAGTTCACTAGATGGTAGATGACTGCCGCCCATGGACATCTGTAAGGAACTTCACATAGAACCGATGTCCTGTATGAAGTCATCCAGATCGTCATCGGTACGTTGCTACTACTGTATGGTTACTTGCTACATACACTATTAGATTGATAAATAAAATATTAGATTTGAGATTCACTGACTATATTTTCCACGAACTAAACTAATTGATGATATGACAGTTAGTGTACTCGTAATGAGCACGCGACGCACCTGATAGCTAACTGCGAACTGATCAAAAATACATCATTAATAAATTGTGCGCGCGTGTCCAACCCATGGAATTGCTGACCTCAGCTAATACCACCAACGACGGTTTGACGACCCGCGTGGCGGAATGGTTACCGTACCGGTCTGACGCGCAATGGGTCCTGGGTTCGATTCCCGGCCATACAGGTATCTGAATGATGAGTTTAGATTCCTGTTCTGGGTCTGGGTGTTTGTGTATTCGTCTTGTGTATGTCCATGGTACCTACTCTTGGAAAATCCTACTGTAGGGCTATGAGTGTAGAAAGCGTGTTTAAAAAATGAATACCATACAACTACAAAGACTACGCCTCATTTGAAAGTGCACCGAAGACCACACCTTTTCGGTGAAATCCTTCATACTAGAAATAGTAATAGACAAGGCGGTGGTACTTACCCGATAAAACCTTACTTGTTTTAACATCTTGAAGATATAAATGTTATGTATACACATATACACACGTTAAACTTATACGACCTTTATTGTGTCAGGGTTTTTTTTATCTGACTGAAGTAGCAAACAAGCATGCTGTCCACCTGATGGTAAGCGGTCACTGCCGCTCATGGACGACTGTAATTAACTTCAAACAGAACGTGGGTTCTGAAGTCAATCACAGATGCGTTGCTACTCCCGAGGACTATGGTGGTTGCCTCATGTGAAAGTGTGCCGGCAACCACACCCTTCTATCGTAACGCAAGGAATGCTTCACGCTATAGGTGTTGCGTTAGTACTTCCTCGGACGAACTACACTGGTTCTACCACCTTGAAAAATAATGAAAATAAAAATAGAGTGAACTTTATATTAAATAGTAATCTTTGAATTCATGAAAAACAAAGCCTAGCGAAAACTAAGGCTTAACCTTGTCACCTAAAACTAACCCTGCAAATAATTTCGCTGTATTTGTTCTGTTAAGGATTACATTTCCATTAAATTATCCTGTCGAGCTAAAGGGCAAAACGATCTAAGTATGTACTTTACGATCTCACTTCCCTCGTAGACAAGGAAAGTTACAGATGGGCCTAAAGAAAATGTAGAGAAAAATATTGTCCATTACATTTTGTCTCTTAGGATCTATTGGGTTATACAAAAATAAAAATGTGTGCGTGTACTAGCGTACGCTCGTAAGAAGTGAAACTTCTTTATGACGTTATTTTTCAAAAAATAATTTACTATATGCAACTTTACAGAAATTGGGTAAATAAAGTTAAATTAGATAAAGTTTAATAAAAGGCTTTTATTAAACTTTATCTAATAATCTAATCTATAATAATCTATCTAACATAACGCGTGGTAGGGATAAGAAAAAGATGGCGCGTAACAGAAAAAGATGGCGCGTAACGAAAAAATGTTACACTAAATTTTTTTCCAACCCCGATAAAGAAGTTTCACTTCAATACAGTTCCCTATTTTTTGAATATGAGTTTTTTTTAAGCATTAAGGTTGATCTATATTTTGGTATGGTTCTACAAGGGATTTTGAATTAAATAAAAAAGTTTTTTCAAGTACACTTGTATCATTAAATTTGAGCTATGAGTACTTTGCATAAAAGCTAGTAATAAATGAAATTTACTCCACAAAAACTCGACCGCTAAGCTGAAATTAGTTTGGTACTCATACCCATTTGATATGCTAATTCACCCAAAATAGAGTTAACTAGTTAACCCGGCTTCGCCTAAAAGTCAAAAATCGTAAATTATCAGTGTTTCTCCACTATATTATACATGTATTATACATAAAAACCTTTCTGTTGAATCACTCTATTTATAAAAATAACCGCATTAAAATCCGTAACGTAGTTTTAAAGATCTAAGCATACATAGAGACCGACAGCGGGAAGGGACTTTGTTGTATACTATCTACTGATAATAATACTGGGGTTATGTGACTTATATTACATTAGTAAGTAGCGTTCACCAATTAGTCCCACTGCTGGGCATGGGTCTTCTCACGTAATAAAATGTTTTGGCAATAGTTCACTTTAATTAGTTGACTTCACAAAACTTCAAGAACTTTTTTTTATATTTCTTAGATGTATAGGTTTCCTTGCGATCGTCCCTGTAGCCTCGGGGTCAGAGTAGGGCTACGGTATCCCCTGCCTGTCGTAAGAGGCGACTAAAAGGGGCTTCCGGGGTTGCAGACGGCTAGAGTGGGAGCTCGAACCGTTCGGTCAGGCAATCCCGGGAAGGACGGCGGTATGTGTGGTCGCATACCGTCGTAAAGACTAGACGGAGCGGTGGGCCCAGCCGCCCATCTGGGAGGAGCCCGATGGGGCAGCGCGCTCGGAGGATTCCGGTTGAAGTCGTTTCGAGATCCCGGAGTCCTCCCTTTTCAGCGCCGAGGACGGCCACCGGGGGGGTTTTAGTGCGGTAAAAATCCCACATAACCCTGCGTCGCTCCCACGGCGTCGGGTAACCTTGGAAGGTTTCCCCCTCGAAAACAAAAAAAAAAAAGGTTTCCTTGCGATATTTCCGTCGTAGAGTTGTGATAATTCATTTCTGATAGGTATACTTATAATTTATTTTTAGTTACTAGTATGTGTTACTTATCTGACTACGTATACGTTATACGTGTATACGTTATCTGACTGAATTTGCAAACGAGCGTCCACCTGATGGTAAGTGGTGACTGCCGCCCATGGACATCTGTAATCCATTACATACAGAACATGGTTTCCATCTGAAGTCAATCACAGATGCGTTGCTACTCCCGAGGACTATGATGGTCGCCTCATGTGAAAGTATGCCGGCAACTACACCCTTCTGTCGAAACGCAAGAAATGGGTGTGGCGGTGGTACTACCCAGAAGACACTGGTTCTACCACCTTCAAAATTTCGATTGAGTTTCGACTGAGAGTTTGAGTTGTAACTCTTACTACTGTTTCACTATCACTATCTATCATTGCTACTCGTTTTTATTGTTATTTGTATTCAGTTTAAAACCACTAAACTGTCATCGAAAGTGAATTAAAATAATTTTGTTTTATTTGTATTAAGAGTAGGAAAATATCTGTATGTAGAATAAACACATACATAATTTGTACATTTGTGTATCGCTATTTCATTTCAAAATATGATATGTGAACACTAATTTCAGATAAGGCAAGTAAAAATCAAAGAAATTGAAACCATTAAGAACGGTGTCGTTACAGTACCGAGTTTTCAATTTAAGGCTATAGTTAAAATTGTATCTTTAACTTAAATTTGATGAATTTTTAATTGATAAACCATGCAACGCAGCAACATATATTTATAAACACATACACATTTCTCAAGGTGGTAGAACCAGTAGTTACCGGGGAAGTACCACCGTCGCACCTATTTTTAGCGTGGAGCATTTCTTGCGTTTCGATGGAAGGGTGTGGTTGCCGGCACGCTTTCACATGAGGCGACCATCATAGTCCTGGGGAGTAGCAACGCAACTGTGATTGACTTCAGATAGAACCCATGTTCTGTATGAAGTTGATTACAGATGTCCATGGGCGGCAGTGACCACTTACCATCAGGTGGACTGCATGCTCGTTTGCTACTTCAGTAAAATAAAAAAAAACATGTTTATCTATTGTATAAAGCCAGATATTAAGCAAAAGTAACAAATTGGACCCAACACATGTCATGTCCAAATTCAATCCGGCACCGGCCATTACAAAAAGAGATACAAAAACACAATAAGGGACTAGATTACCCGCTCTGGTCCCCAGATGACCGTTGAGCGAATGAACGAAATACGCCTTACTTTTTGCCCGTAACTTTTGCGAGAGTATTTTTTTTGTATAATATTGTAGCAGAAATCTAAGCCCTAATCACAGTCACCTATAAACATCTGTACCCAGATATGTTAAATGATGTATGAATATATTAAATAAGCTTATTGATAATTAAAACGTATTTAATGATAAATTGAATGCATTTATTTGTAAATTTTATGAAAAATGTTGTGTTTAAATTATTTATTGTTTTTCGAATATGCATGACTAATTTTAATAAATATTGTGGTTAATAATGCTTAATTTTTAATATCTTTGTGTATCGTATAATTATATTCTTCTAGAGTTTGCAAGGCCTTGGCGCGAGCTGTAATCTTGTAAACTACATTTATAAATAAATAAATAAAACTAAAATTATAAATAAATAACAGTAATGAACTTATTGTTGCTAATAAAATAAGCCATATAAAATTGCCGTGTGAGGCATGGTTCCCAAAACGCTAGCGGCATTACCTTGCTGTACGGCGAGACTTAATCTTTGTGCAAAGTTGCCGCCAGCTTTTTGGTCTCCGGAAACTCAAACAAGTAATTCAATAATTAAAACGCAAAGAACAACTTAAAATTAAACCATGTAACTGGCCGTGTTAGGCATGGTTCCCAAAACACTTGTGGCATTACCTTATTCTGTCTTAGATTTTTTCTGTCATCTATAAACATCTGGGTACAAATGTTTATAGGTGACTGTAATTAGGACTGTTCAGATCAGAACCCAATAGCGCCTAACACTACATTATTGGCAAAATTAGTGTGGCTGCGGCGCATCTGGAAGTCAGTTATGAATGTTTCTACCTACAAAACTATTTTTTTTACCGACTGCAACTGACTGATGCATGGGGTAATATAGTAATTAAATTTATTATTGCAATCACGAAAATGCCCAAATCTTTAAACGAAAAAAGAAAAATAAGTGCTACAATCACTGCTGGGCTCGGGTCTTCTCTCAGAATGAGAGAGTTTCAGGCCATAGTCCACCTCGCTGGCCGAGTGCGAATTGGTGGACTCCACGCACCTCCGAGAACTTTTTCTTCTTTAAAGAACTTTTGGTTGTGTAGGTTTCCTCACTATGTTTTCCTTCACCGAATAGCAGTGATAATTAATTTCTAATACGCACATAAACCAGTGATGCGTGCATGGGTTTGAACGTCGGACCACCCGATTGAGAGGGCGAGTTCAACCATAAGGCAATCACTGGTCTAATATAATATATAACATAGTAAGGCATACTATACTATGCATGATGATATTGGTAGATTTTTGTATAATTATTTTTATGCCTATTCATGCCCTAGCGTAATCGACTTATAACAAACATAACTATGAACACGGTTAACATATATAATATGGGTTCAATCACATATAACCTTTTACCACCTGTCATAAATAAATCCGTTGAAAAATTGATTATACTGATTCAGATTTTCAGGGATTTACTTTGATATGTGGCAGCGATTTTATTTTTACATATTCAATCTTTTTCATATGAAAATGTGTTACTTTAACCAAACGAATTTATTTGATGTATTTTTAATACAGTTTTCAATGTTTAAATACTAATTATCATGAAAATAATTGATATAAGTACCTAATCTAAAATATACAGTAATTTTTTTCATTTGCAAATTTGGAATTTACCCCAAAAATGTAGAATTTACCTACATTTTTGGGTAAAATCTTAAAAAAACTAGTATAACAATTCTTACAGCTGTTTTATTCAGACTGACAGACGGCCTCTAGGATTCTAGATTTGGGATTCATATGCTAATAACTCACCTCTGAATATCAGTGTTATTTTAAAGAAGACTGAAATAGTAAACAATTTGGGGTACAACTTAAAACGCTACACTCATTTTCTACACCCATAGCCCCACAGTAAGATTTTCTTATTTATCGTGGGTGCCATGAACACACACAAAGATGAATGACACAAACACCCAGACCCAGAACAAGAATCTAAACACATCTTTTAGATACCTGTCTGGCCGGGAATCGAACCCGGGACCCGCTGCGTGTCAGTCCAGTATGGTAACCGCACCGCCATGCGGGTCGTCTTGGTCGGGACAAGTAAAACCTAATACGATTATTGTATTTTTTATACCCAATTATAATAGTTGCTGCAAAGGAAATGTTATAGTAATTTCATATAGAACAGAGGTTCTATTTGAAATAAACAACATGCGATACTGTACAATGGGTATAATGTTTAATAAAAATGTAAATTCTTTAGCCCACAGGCTTAAGTACACGATTTAAAGGTTTGGGGGTCTACCTCCCCTCTTAGGCTATTGATTATAATCAATAACATACATTGATCCAGTTGTCTACAAACTATCCCCGTATACATTTCATTCCATATATGTTACATCATCAACTGCTCATGTACAAGCGTTGTATAAATAAATATGGATACCTACATTACAGTAATACAGAGGCTCCTCACACCCACATTATGTCGAGCTCAGGGCGAATTTGCCGAGCCATTAACTTCTGCTCCATTTTAAAAAGAGAATTAACATTCCCTGTTTAATTTTACTGGACACTGGTTCATTCGTTCATGAATATTAAACTGTTTGTTATTAATCGGAGGTCCATCGTGGTTAGTGCGATGTCCTGTTGCCTATTTATATGTGGAAAAGTAAACGGTATGCAGTCTAATTGATGTTTTGAAAGCATTTCTTGCGTTTCACAGAAGGGTGTTGTTGCCGGCACACATTCATATGAGGCGACCATAATAGTCCTCGGGAGTAGCAACGCATTGTGATTGAATTCAGATGGAACCCATGTTCTGTATGAAGTTGATTACAGATGTCTATGAGTGGCAGTGACCACTTACCATCGGGTGGGCTGCATGCTCGTTTGGTACTTTAGCCAGATATAATAGTATTAATATATTTTATAGCTATCACAGAGAAAAAAAATACATGTTAGAAAAATAACTTAAAAATGTATTACTTACCATGAATAATTTATCAGATGGTAGGACTAGTGAAGTTTGATCATCGGTACCGCCGTCACACCGATTTCTAGCGTGAAGTAGTATTTGCGTACGGTGGAAGGGTGTGGTTTCCAGCTTATTTTAAAATAAGGTTAACATGTCAATCTTTGGGAGTATCAACACATCTATTATTGACTTCAGTTTGAAAACTTAGATGATATTTTTCACTTAACATCTGGTTTGCTACATCAATCTTTTGAATAAAATATAGAAAATAACTAATTTCACAGAGAAACCAAAAACTATGCTACTAAAATAATGTATTCACTTAAAAAAAAACCTCTATAAAGACTTTTAGTAATATGGTTTTTTTGAAGTACTATCTTTTATATATTAATTTGTGGTACATTTTTAAGTAATTTGCCGCGGACGGATTAGTATGACATTTTTCACGGTTATAGTGGACTTAGAGAAGGAGTGCAGAATGTCAATATTTTTTTCAAGTACAATCAATTTGGGTAACATTGAACAGCTGTGTAACTTTGAACAAAGTTGTGAAAAAAATATATTAATTTATTACATGGAAACTTCTTGTTGTTTCAATATCGTACCTGCGTAAAATGGTTTGCCAAAATGTTGTAATAGCAATGAAAGTAAAAAAAGGTACCTGTGAATGTCATAATTTTAAAAAATACCGCCTTTTCCGTAGTGAACTTGTTGCAAGTGTTTGATGCTTCATTTTGAAATAGCAATTATAATATAAAACTTACCGTAAACAGGTGTGTTTTGGTGTTTATCTTTAAAATGTATATTGTATATTATTATTTTGAAACTGTACTATCCGTATCCCATGTTGAATATTGCGTAAAACTGTTAAACTTTTGACGACGTCGAAATTGGATGTTATATGGGTAACTTTGAACGGTTCAAAGTTACCTGTATCATAAAAAAATATTTTTTTTGGAGGCTCAGGGTCGCTCAGCGTGCTATGGAGAGGGTTATGCTCGGAATTTCGCTACGAGACATGATTCGCAACGATGAAATCCGTAGACGAACGAAGCTTACCGACATAGCTCTCAAAATTAGCAGGCTGAAGTGGCAATGGGCCGCCACATCGCTCGTAGGACCGATAACCGATGGGGAAGAAAGGTCCTCGAGTGGCGACCATGTTTAGGCAAAAGGAGTACCGGTCGCCCCCCTACCAGATGGACCGGTGACCTGAAGAAGACAGCGGGAAACCGTTGGATTCAGAGGACACAGGACCGGTTGGAGTGGCGCCATTTAGGGGAGGCCTATGTTATGTCCGTGTTCCGTCCATCCTTTTTTTTTTTTGTTTTCGAGGGGGAAACCTTCCAAAGGTACCCGACGTTCCGTCCATCCTATGGATGGATGGAATAAATAATAAAAAAAAAACTAGTATTTTATTTTACCACCAAATTGATCGACCTTGATTCATATGGCAAGACCAAGTTGTCTATTGTATTTATATATCAAAATAAATGTATTTTTTATAGATTTGGTTTTAATTAACAAAAATATGTTAATTAATTTTACTCAGACCTTAAAATATTCGATTAATGACGGATTTTATATCCTCAAAAAATTATATTCAAAGTTACCCAAAACTAAGGATAACTTTGAATTTGAGTTTTAGGGGTAATTGTGGATAGTTTAATTGTTTTCTCCGTAAATTTATTGTGTTAGATTAATAAACCAGCTAAAAAGGACACTATTCATTTAATAAAAACAAGGTGCAATAAATATAAAACAGATTATAATATCACAAATATTGTAAAAAATGTTCAATGTTACCCAAATCGAGGTTAATGCATATAACATGCATAAAATCAACTAAAAACTCATTACACACACTACCGTGCATTTGTCACAAACACATACCTAATAAACGAAATAGAACATTCAATGTCTTACTATTAAAACATAATGTCAGAAATGCCAGTCTCTTTGTCAAAATACCCTATATTGCTTTATATGCGGCTTAGCTAAATAAACCTCTTTTTATATTTACCGGGTGCGTTCAATATTACTTGAAAATTATTACATTTTATTTGAATTTGAGGAATATTCGTGCTACTTTGGACAATATGAAGTTTAGTTTTTTAATTTAAATTACGGTCGAATTTCGACCGATGCAACGGGTGACTAGTCTAAATAACTCCATAATAAATCCGTAATCAAACAATCAATCTGTCTAAAGCAGATCGTTATCTTACAAAAGCATCAATTACCTCATTGTTTATTAACAGAAACGTTTATATTAGTGTCAGATACCGAACTAATTGCTTGTAATTATCGGCACCGATTATTCCAGTTGGGTATTAAATTGTTGACTCCGACTCCTTTATAAATTGACTTGGTAATCCTGAGATATAAATCTTGACAAAACAGCCGGTGGAATAACATATTACGTTACAAATTAAAACGTTGTACTTTTATTTTTTTTTTTGTTTTCGAGGGGGAAACCTTCCAAAGGTACCCGACGCCGTGGGAGCGACGCAGGGTTATGTGGGATTTTTACCGCACTAAAACCCCCCCGGTGGCCGCCCTCGGCGCTGAAAAGGAGGACTCCGGGATCTCGAAACGACTTCAACCGGAATCCTCCGAGCGCGCTGCCCCATCGGGCTCCTCCCAGATGGGCGGCTGGGCCCACCGCTCCGTCTAGTCTTTACGACGGTATGCGACCACACATACCGCCGTCCTTCCCGGGATTGCCTGACCGAACGGTTCGAGCTCCCACTCTAGCCGTCAGCAACCCCGGAAGCCCCTTTTAGTCACCTCTTACGACAGGCAGGGGATACCGTAGCCCTATTCTGACCCCGAGGCTACAGGGACGAAGACGTTGTACTTGAACCTTTAAATTACTTTATAAATCTATAACTATGTTTTTTTTCACCGAGTAGTAATAATTAATACGCACATTAATCAGTAGTGCGTGCCTGGGTTTGAACCTGGGACCTCCCGGTTGAGCGGGCAAGTTTCAACGATTAGGCTATCACTGCTCATATGCTGCCGTATGTATCGAGCACTTTGTAAATGTTTATTCGTATTTTACTTTAAATAATCTCTCCCAACAGTCCTTTGGCCAAAACTCCGTAAAAGGTCCTCCATGCAAATTTAAGTAGGCAGGAGACTAAATAACTCCCAGAAGGGCTGTCCTGAGGCACTCGGCACAAATGGTGTAACATCAAAGCCGGTAATGACACGTCGTGTCCCACAAACTGCTATCGATAACGACGATCAACGCAACAGGTCCAGTGAAACACGTTTGATCGAAAGAGGAGCGTGAAATAAGAAAAAATAAACGAAAAATAAACTAATAAGCTGGCGATTGTACTCAAGAAAATTTTAAATAAGAACAAGTACAAGATTTTAGCTGGATTTAAGATACTAACTGTAGGGAATAAATACCTAACTATAGTTAAGTAATTTCTCGAAAAGATAAGTAGGTAAAAACTAGACTAGACTAGAAAAGACAAAATACGTGACAAAAAAAAAACGTGCGGCACTCGGCGATTTCCGCGATAAAGCTATTGCATAGCATTTTTTATCAACTTATGCAATTATAATTATTTATTTATATATGCAGACTCGGCAAAAACAACTTCAATAGGGAAGTCGATAGACGTATACAGTTGGGCTGGGCAGCGTTTCAGAAATTTCGTCAAGTCTTCTCGTCACCATTGCCTCAATGCCTAAAGACTAGGGTCTTCAATCAGTGCGTCTTGCCAGTCATGACCTACGCGGCCGAAACGTGGACTCTGACATTGGGACTAGTCCACAAGTTCAGAATAGCTCAGCGAGCGATGGAACGAGCTATGCTTGGCGTTTCTTTGCGGGATAAAATCCGTAATACGGAGATCCGGCAAAGAACCAAGGTAACCGACATAGACGTACGAATTAGCAAGCTGAAGTGGCAGTGGGCTGGCCACATATGTCGCAGAACCGATGGCCGATGGGGCAGACGAGTTCTCGAATGGAGACCACGATCCGGCAGACGTAGTGTGGGACGCCCTCCGGCTCGCTGGACTGATGACCTTAAGAGGGTTGGAGGCAGTGCTTGGATGAGAGTAGCTGATGACCGAGCATTGTGGCACAGCATGGGGGAGGCCTATGTCCAGCAGTGGAATGATAAAGGCTGATGATGATGATGATGATATGCAGTATTTTTTTTCTTTGATATTAATTCAAGTTTTTTTGATACTATATACTTTCTCACAAACAGCTGCTTACATATTCATCAGATGTCTGAGCAGCACGTCTCGATCCGTGCGAGCTTCGTAATGTCGTACCATATACATACACGTTAAGAGAATGCTCGGCCGCGCTACATGGTAGGTGGAGTGGGGAGGGAGAGGCAGTGTTATGTTTTTTACGTTACGGAATATCTTGATTCGGTCGCCGCGCTCAAGGCCCGCGATAAATATATTGTTGCTGACAATGTATAACAAATGTTTATTCATGCTTAAATTTCTGAGATAGATTACTGAAGTAGAAACTAGAAACAAAAAGAAGAATTCTGATGCAATGTCTCGCACTGTCTAACTTAATGTTCATTTCCTTTGCCATTCCCTTCTGGATTCTCTTGTAATATAGCCACGGGGTATTTCTAACTTTACCATACATATCATTTCATAATATTTTTTCATAAGTTACTTATATTTTCATCATCGCACTCACTTCTGTCGAATGAATTTTACAACAAGACACCTTTTAAAATGTCAGGTACGAGTAATGTTATCGACATAAACGGACACTTATGAGTTAACGCCTACTAAATTACGGATAAGATATCATGTTTCATGTTTTATAATATATAGTATAACGTGACACTGTCTACTTTCAGAATATTTTGGTTCGACTCCAACGGTTCCTCTTTATCGATTTCAGTCCAAGAGCTGGTCGATCTTGGATGAGGCTCTCGTCTTACCTATGGTTGATTGCCGATGTTCACGATAGAGGACTCTTAAGATTACGTGCGCTGTGTGCTCGTTTGTCTCTCTATATCTCAATAATTTTAAAAATACCAACGGCTCCTCTTTACCAATTTCAGTCCAAGATCTGGTCGATCTTGGATGAGGCTGTCGTCTTACCTGTGATTGATTGCCGATGTTCATGATAGAGGACACTTAAGATTATGTGCGCTGTGTTCTCCCTTTGTCTCTCTAAATCTCAATAATTTTAAAAAATACCGACGGCACCTCTTTACCAATTTCAATCCAAGATCTGGTCGATCTTAGATAAGGCACTCGTCTTACCTGTGGTTGCTTGCCAATGTTCAAGATAAAGGACACTTAAGATTATGTGCGCTGTGTTCTTGTTTGTCTCTCTAAATCTCAATAATTTTAAAAAATACCGACGGCACCTCTTTACCAATTTCAATCCAAGATCTGGTCGATCTTAGATAAGGCACTCGTCTTACCTGTGGTTGCTTGCCAATGTTCAAGATAAAGGACACTTAAGATTATGTGCGCTGTGTTCTCGTTTGTCTCTCTAAATCTCAATAATTTTAAAAAATATCGACAGCACCTCTTTACCAATTTCAGTCCAAGATCTGGTCAATCTTAGATAAGGCTCTCGTCTTACCTGTGGTTGCTTGCCAATGTTAAACATAGAGGACACTTATGATTACGTGGGCTATGTGCTCGTTTGTCTCTCTAAATCTCAATAATTTTAAAAATACCGACGGCTCCTCTTTACCAATTTCAGTCCAAGATCTAGTCGATCTTGGATGAGGCTCTCGTCTTACCTGTGATTGATTGCCGATGTTCACGATAGAGGACACTTAAGATTATGTGCGCTGTGTGCTCGTTTGTCTCTCTAAATCTCAATAATTTTAAAAAATATCGACGGCACCTCTTTACCAATTTCAGTCCAAGATCTGGTCGATTTTGGATGAGGCTGTCGTCTTACCTGTGATTGATTGCCGATGTTGACGATAGAGGACACTTAAGATTATGTGCGCTGTGTGCTCGTTTGTCTCTCTAAATCTCAATAATTTTAAAAAATACCGACGGCACCTCTTTGCCAATTTCATTCTACCACCTTCAAAATTAGAACACAATAGCGATCTAATAATATTATTTGTGCCTTAAAATATTAACATAATATGTTTGAATAAATTGAGTTTCATTACAGAGCGGTACTGATCACTCAATATCAGGTGGCCTGCATACATCTAGACCATCAAAAATATTTTACCTCTCGACAATCCAGCCAACGACAATTAAATTTGGTACCAAAAAACATGTAACTCCAGATATACGGTCGGGCGAATACAACGAGAACATCAAAGTGACATTCGGACCGTGATTGATCGCATCGAATATAGCTTTAGAACCTGGCTTTCCTTGCGATATGTGGTTAAAAACTTTTGTCATTTCTCTGAGACGAAATGCAGCGTTGTTGATTTCACTAAATTTATTAGTTCGGTAAGATGTACCTAATCTTACTGGTATTATAAATGTGAAAGTGTAGGAGAATTTATGTTTGTTTTTCTTTAACTCAATATCTATCAGATAAAGAAGATGATGATGATGATGCCGACGGATGAGGTTCCATCCGCATCAACTGGACTCGTGGCGGTCCTCCACGGTTCGGTTTGCGCGCTCGTTCCTGCCGCGGACGTGCAAGATGTGGAATTAACTTCCTCCTGAGGTATTCCCGGGGCGCTACGACATGGGTTTCTTCAAGAAAGGTGTAAAAAGAACTCTCTTCCAAAGCCGGCGATGCATTGGCGACTCCTCTGGTGTTGCAAATGTCCATAGGCGACGGTGACTGCTTTCTATCAGGTGGCCCGTCAGCCTTATCGTTAGGTCTTAATATTAAAAAAAAATCTAATAATCGGATTTTGTAGAAATTTGACACGCGCATAATTTATATCCTAGATTAATACTGTGATATTTATTGCCGTAGTTAACGCAACTAAAGAAGGCAAAGACACGATTGTAATCTATATTATACTTGCTAATAGGAAGCGTTATAAAATAGTAATTGTTGAATTTTAGCTTTTCTGCCACAAAATCTTCTTGAATTACAATCGGTTACTAAACATCAACTGTCATTACCAGCTTATTCGATACTTTCACTGATCCATGAAATAAAATAAGAGATTAAGAGGCACATTGACTTTTGATTCGACGTGGAAATCGCTACCGTAAAAACTATTTCTATCTTATAACAGCAGTATTATGCGCTACTGTGTTCTTCTTTGAATGGCAACAGCAAAGCAAATGTCCTTTTTCGAGACGATCTTGATGTTATATAGTTATAATAGTAGTTTAATATCAACAGATTTCATCAGTATAATAACGAATAGACAACAAGATACAAACTTGTTTGCCAATTACATAGAAACAAGTGGTAAAAAGGAAATTATGTTTGCAATGCTATTTGGCCAATAAATAAGTTACCCAATAAATAAGGCGGGGTCCGTGTAATTTGAAATCGGTGGAGCAGGAAGGCAGACGGTTTGACTTTTGACTTGGATTTTGTATTTTGAGCGGAATCAGATTACAACTGGTTCAAGGGGAAAGAGATTATACCTATCATATAAGTATGGGGCTAATATTTAACTATCAAGGCATGTTTTAGTAGTTATTACTTTCAGAAAATGTATGAACAATAAAACTAATTAAGTTTTATAACACTTTAAAAGGCTAGGCACGTTTTTACTATAGAGGTACCATTGTCACAATAATATGAAGGTGTAATATCATTTGAAAGGTGGTAGAAACAGTGTAGTTTGTCCGGGGAGGTACCACCGCCACATTTATTTCTAGCGTGAAGCATTTCTTGCGTTTCGATAGAAGGGTGTGGTTGCCGGCACACTTTTTTTTGAAGAGACCATCATAGTCGGGGAGCAGCAACGCATCTGTGATTGACTTCAGATAAAACCTATGTTCTATATGAAGTTGCTTACAAATCTCCATGGGCGGCAGTGACCACTTACCATCAGGTGGACTACATGCTCGTTTGCTACTTCAATATTAAAAATATATATATTCAACGTAGAACTGTTGCAACGTTTTAGTGGAAGGGTATAGATGTTGGCTAACTTACGTATTATGAGGCGACCATCTTAATTTTCCGGAATTTTTATTTTTCATCATTTAGTACAAATTATCTTTTCTTCTCTATAACTTATCTATTTTTCTTTTATCTTTTCTTATTTGTTTTTATCAAAATTTATCCTATTTTTCTCGAAGATTAAACTCGCTTTAAAAGCTCTTCGCATATTTCTTGTAAATAATCTTCACAGGCTTTTAATCTTTCTAACAGATAATCGTTAGATGTCAAGATTATGTTACCGTTCTCATTTAATACAAACTAGTTGAATCCCGCAGCTTCGCCCACGTTAACAAAAATCAATTGTCCCGTGGGAATAAGATATTTTCTCATAGTAAAAAGTAGCCTATAAGTTAATCCAGAGTATCAGCTAACGCCCTACCAAATTTTATGAAAATCGTTCGAGCCGTTTAGACGTGAAGAAGTAACAAACATATACACTCACAACCTTTCGCCTTTATAATACAAGTACGATGATATGATTTTCTTTTCCTTTCTGCATATTATCTATCTTTCTGCTATAGTTTTTGGAACATCTTTTTTTACCATTTTAAACAGAGCATAAACTCGTTTTAAAGATTTTTCTATCTTTCGCAAATAATCTTCACAGGCTCTTAATCTTTCTATAGATAACCGTTAAGTGTCAAGAAAACGATTACCTACCACCAAAGTCGTCCTCGACGTAACCGCTCCGTGGCGACCCCATAAAAGTTATTCGCGCAGTTAATCAAATAAGCGACTTTGGGACCCTCGGACTATAAGTTAGTTTCTGTTTTATTGCGATAAAAATACGCTTGGGTTCTTTCGTTCCATTTTATTTGGGCGCTCCAAAGCAATAAAATTATAAGTATGGCTGGATACGATATTGAGATATTAAGTGAAAAGCTGACGTATTATGTACATTTATTTACTTAAAGTGCTTGGTCATTTTGGTGAGTTATTTATTTTTGGTAAAGGTCATATCATTCATTGTATCCGCACTTGTTATTTGGACTAAAAATAGTGACAATAAAAATAGAAATACACTGTCTTAACGTAACTACTTAGTAATTTAAGCGATATTAACTTAGATATTTTTGATTTCGTATAAGAAGGTTTTTAAAGCAGGAAAAGCAAACGAACATGCTGTCTACTACATGGTAAGTGGTCACTGCCGCATGTGGACATCGGTAAGCAATCTTATACAGAACAAGGGTTCAATTTGAAGTCAATCACGGATGCGTTGCTACTCCCCAGAACTAAAATGGCCACTTCATATGAAAGTAAACCAGCGACTACACCCTTCCACGGAAACTCAAGACCTGCTTTGGTGCGCTTTCACCTTAGGTTGCAGCACGTCAGCCGCGCGACTAAAATGGATGCTTTTTTATTATTGAAATTATTATTCATTATTTATTATTTCCGTTATAGAAGTACAGCCCGCCACCCTAATCTAAAAAAATCCCTGCAGTCGCGCGGCTGACGCGTTGCTGCCGCACTACTTGCGACCTAATGTGAAGGCGTCCTTATCCTAGAAATAGGTGTAATGGTGGTACCTCTCCTCTCGAACCATACACATTCTACCACCTGACAAAAAATGATATATTTTATGCGCCTTTTACCAGATCTTTTATAATTTTGTATACAATATTAATTTGTATATTTACAGTTAAACTTAATGCTATGTAAGCATTGTAAGCTGTCCACTAATTCACACTTGGTCAGCGCAGTGGACTATGGCCTAAAAATTTTCTCATTTCGAGAGAAGACGCGTGCCCAGCAGTGGGACAATAATGGGTTGACGTTAAGCATTGTAAGTGTTATATAAACATTTTTTTCTGTAAATGAACCTTCCAAAAATGCTTGTATCTTCGTACACCCTCCTCTTCTTCCGCACGCTTGTTAATTTGGCGACTATGCAAAATGCAGAAATGGACACAGTTATTTAAAGATAAGAGGGCTCTTTGCGATTCGAGAGTTGGCACCAATATCATCCATTTATGACTTATTTTATCTGCATTTGCAATTTGAACCCTGATGTAAGGGCTATTGTAATTTGTCAGCATCAGTTCAAATTGTTGAACGGTTATTTTTTCAGATATAAAGGATCTTTTAAAGTATACTTAAGGTTTTTTTTTCTAAAACTACTCAATATTATAGACACTATGTTATATTACTGAAGACCCATACACATAAATAGTCGATCTAATGGCAAATGGACCACGCACACTCCACCCTGGGTGGGTGGAGAGTGCAGTCCATATAGAACATTATGATATCTTCAACTTCTGAAATATAAAGTTTATTCTTCTGTTGAAATTGTAAACTTTATTCGTAAAGTTCAAATTCTAAATGGATTTAAACCAGTCCTTTTCATACAATTATATTCCTTATCGAATTTTAGAGTAAAACATATTCTTACGCTACATTTATCCTTATTTATTGTCAAAACCCTCAAAACGGTTTTACCTGTGACATGTTAACATTAACATCTTTGCGGTTCCGTTTCTGAAAATTACGAAATTTAACCCTACTTACATCAACGCAGAGTTGAGTTATAAAGTCCTTCGGTGTAAAATACAATTTCTTTCTTACAGATACACCGTACCCGTAAGTTTGCGAATGCGAAGTGAATTCCAAATTGTATCTTATAGTGCAGATGGCTTGTATTGGCTTCTGGTTTAGTTGGTGGCAACAGTAAAAATCATTTAAAACGACGAGATGAGAATTTATGAATACTGTTCACCTGATCAATAAAATTTACAATAAAATGTCGGTTTTATTTAATTTACCAGAACATGATTCTTCTTTTCACCAGAAGGTTTTCAAGGTACTAGAACCAGTGTAGTTCAACCGGGGAAGTACCAACGCCACACCTATTTTTAGCGTGAAGCATTCCTTGCGTTTCGATGGAAGGGTGTTGCCGGCACACTTTCACGTGAGGCGATCATCGTAGTCTTCGGGAGTAGCAACGCATCTGTGGTTGACTTGATTACAGATATCCATGGGCGGCAGTGACCAATTACCATCAGGTGGACTGCATGCTCGTTTGCTACTTCAATCAGATAAAAAAAATAAAAAAACAAAAAAAAATATGTCAGTTATATTTTAATTTACTATGACATGGATCTTCTTTTCACCAGAAGAAATCCGAAGTCCACTACTACTGGATATAATTTTTCCATAGGAAGTTAGTTCTCAGCTTGATTGTGCACATATTATTTAGAAATCGGGAATCTATTAATATTGGTTTGAATCAGATTTATTTATTAATTTGTCATTCATTCAATTCAGCTAGTCAGTTATAATTAGTTAATTTGTTCATTTATTGTACTTCTCTATAACATAAAAAGATAATAATTTAGCAACTTAAGATCAGTTAAGCATCAGAGTCACAACAACAAATGTTATTTTCTTTTCATTAAACAATAACTCTTCGGCTATGCTCGCTTTGATGACGTTAACCATTTTAATGAGTATTTCATGTGTTAGTTAAGGTCATAATTTATTTAAGTTCCAAATTATCGTGAAATGCAAACTGTAGGTTTTACGTGGCTACGTAACTGTAGGTTTAGAGTTACAAACACACATACATCCTCACAAACTTTCACGCAAATGTGACACAAAACTGTACGCAAATGAATCCAATTCACAACATGTGCGCTATACTAACTAAGGTACGTGCACAGGGGACAGGTCAACGGGTTGACAATATATCACATATGAAGCCCGAGTTTGGAATTCGGTACGAATACCGAACGCGACTGTTCCGTGTAGATGCCATGTTTGCGCTGTAATTTATATTTGTGTTGCCAATCAAGACATTATGACAGGCTTAGGTTCGCCTCACACTGTCGGTAAGTAAATGACAAAATTTAAGTTTAATTAAATGCTGCAATTTACTGGTCAGGTGACAGTCAGTAATAAAATAGGCTTCAGTAGTTTTTAACCTAATCTAAATGATCTTTATTTTATTTTGATCTCATTTATGTTGCTATGGTAGCAAGAACTCAGATATCAGCTATGATAGTCAGAACTCAGAAAGAGCACTCACGAAAACTCTGAACGGAAAACTTACTTCACGATTTAGTTGTTGCTCGATCGGGCATCGAAGCTAGAACCCATTCTTCACAGATATCCATGTGTCCGAGAGCAGAGGACATAGAAACGCTGGAGATGGATGAAAGTTATTTAAAGATGCACTTACATTGCATAATATAGTAAAAGAGAGACTGAATACTAAACATCCAAAATTTGTCTCGTGGAAGTGAAGTAAATGCAACATTTCAGTCACTGACCTCAAGTTGGACTTTATGCTTGTCTGAGGTCCGTTACGGATGCCCATGGCTAAGAAGGAAAGCAAGTAAGTAAGGAAGGCAAGGAAGTAGCATAGGAACATGCGGTACTCAGATGTACCGCATGTTCCTATATGTGTAGGTAAGTGATCACACCCACCCAACCTAAGGACGTCTATAATCAACTCCAGATAAGATCAGTCTTACTTGAGGTTGATCACAAATGTGTTACTGTGAAGACTATAATGAAACGAATCCGATCGGTATGTCTTACTTACCCACAGCCCTCAAACTAGAAAACAGTGTAGCGACCTTATTCCATACCTGGGGGCACGGCAGTGTCCCCGCCAAGTCGAGCACAAATACTTTTTACTCTTTTAGAAAACTATTTTTATTTTATTAATTTAGAATTCTATTATTTTGACATGTAAAAAGATTATTGTTTTTAGTGTTATGGAATGGATAGAATGTTTTGAGTTTACTTATTATTTCTTATTAATACATGAATTACTGTAAATATAAAATATGGGTATGAAATCGGAAAATACGTTTCCTTTCTCCCTATGACAGAAACACATAACATTGCTGCTAATAGACAGAAATTAGTGTGACGGTGGTGCATCTGGAGCCAAATTACAAAAGATTTTACAACCTTCCGATTGCTTGTTATTTCTGTATTTGAAACAATCCAAAATGAATATCTAACAAGTTCTTAAATTTCTCTAAAGTACTACATCCCCTATTTTTCCACCCTACGAGTCCTGTGTACCCGCATCCGGCACGACAGCCTTCGGAAACCGGAAGCTGCCTCGCCCCGTCTAATGGATCGAGAGCGATGATAAATATCGGAAGATTGTAAGTTGAAATCTAAACGTATGTTGTAGTTGTTAAAGGAAGCTAGAGTTTAAAGGTGACATGAATTTGCTTTGGTTTGATACCGCATTGCCTTATTTAACTTTATAGAAGTTTACAATGATAATACATTGCCTACATTTTTTATATATATTTTTTATCTGATTGGAGTAGCAAACTATCATGCAGTCTACCTGATGGTAAGTGGTCCCCCCGTGGATGTCTGGATGTCTGTAACCAACTTCATATAGAAATTAGATTCTATCTGAAGTCAATCACAGATGCGTTGCTACTCCCGAGGATTAGGATGGTCGCCTCATGTGAAAGTGTGCCGGCAACCACATCCTTCTATCGAAACGCAAAACGCTACTTCGATCAGATAAAAAACCTGGCTCTTTTGTAATTCTCTTTTGAGTTGTTTTATTATTAAATGCATCAGCGATGTAATATAAAATAATACATGTTTAAATTTACTCTGTGACAATAGAGACTACTAAAGTAACCGTTACTCATTCTTTACTTCAAATATTTTAGTCACTTCACTGTATTATACAATAACTCAGAGGTTAATGCGCGGTTCCACTTAAGGGGGAACAGAAAATGTTACAACTAATGGAAAATCGCTAGCTTTAAGAGGCAAAGAGACGAATAAGATAGTGTTTTGATTTTTTTAAAGCTATTATTTAATTGATGCTAAGGTCAAACTCCGATTCAGTGCAAGTGTAAAAAAACGCGCGGGACTGCCGCTGTAAAGCTATTGCATAGCATTTTTAATCAACTTATGCAATTATAATTATTTATTTATTTTTGCAGTATTTTTTTGATATTAATTTAAGTTTTTTTCTTTGATACTTCATACTTTCTCACAAACAGCTGCTTACATATTCGTCCGATATCCGAGCAGCTCGTCTCGATCCGTGCGAGCTTCGTACTGTCGTACCATATACATACACGTTAAACGAACGCTCGGCCGCGCTGCATGGTAGGCGGAGTGGGGATGTTAGGTTTTTTCATTACGGAATTTCTTGATACAGTCGCTGCGCTTAGAGATCGCGATAAAAGCTATGCAATAGCTTAATATTGTAATTAACAATATGTAAGAGCCTATAAAAAAATAAGATATTTCATTAAATTTTATTTTACAATAAATCTTATATCCAATGTCTCAAATGAAATGTTTTTTAAGGGTCTTATGGATCGGAGCCACTTACAAATTACATGTATTTATAGAATATGTTTTCATTTAGGTTCTTAGCATATTTAAAATATTTAAAAAAATGGCGTCGGTCTTAAATATTATACTCTAGCCGCGTCTCGGAACTGAGTCACACACGATTTTTGTCATTGTTAAAAAATTTAATAAATAATTGTTTACTAATATGTGAATAATATTAAACAAGTGTAAGCCTAGGGAGAGTTGGAGCAGTGACAGCCTAATGGTTGAACTGACTTGCCCTCTCGATCGTGAGGTCCGAGGTTGAAATCTAGGCACGCACCATTGATTTTTCTAAAATGACGTATTAGATAATAATTATCACTGCTTTTCGGTGAAGGAAAACATCGCGAGGAAACCTACACACCCGAGAGTACTTTAAAAAAAATGTTCTCGAAGATCTGTGAAATCCTTAAATTCGCATTTGGCCTGCGCGGTGGACTATGGCCTAAACTCTTTTATTCTGTGGGAAGACCTGAACGACCTGACGAGAAAAACCTAGGGTTAGTCTCGGAATTTTCATCGCGCGGTGTATAACCACTCCAAAACTTACTAGGATAGGCGAGAGAGATTGCTAATATGATATATATGTAAGTGTATCACAACGCAGTAACTCAACATATAATGCGCGGTTTCACTTAAGGGGCGTAGAAACATGACGTCAACTAATGGAAAATCGCCAACTTATAGAGAGACAAATTTATCGCGGGTCGTGCATCTCGCTCCACTTGGGTGGTCCGTTACCACTACCACAGTTTGAAGAAACTCGATCGATGACTGCTGTTCGAGTAAGAAGTGAATAAGCTACTCGATCTGATTATTTTAATACTTTTGGAAACCGAATATTTAAATGAAAGAATATTGAAATTAATTTGGTAACATATACACATTAATTTTAAATATTCTAAGTGAAAATTATTTTCATACACACAGAAATGTTACGTTAGAAAATTGTATACATTAATTTTATATATGAGTTTCAAACATAGAAACGTTTTTAGAGAATTTAAAGAATAATACAAGACATTTTTTAACCTATTCAAATTTTATTATTACTTTATTACCATTCATATTACACGTCGTAATATGTAATTACTGATATAATGATCTTATTTTGTTAATATTATAAATACGAATTTTTTTGAGGATGTATGTTTATAACTCGTTCCAGCAAAAACTACTATTCGGATTTCGCTGAAATTTTACTTTATGAGCCATAAGATGCAATGCTATGCGATTTATATATATATTAAAATACTATGTCAATCTAGCTCAGATTGACATAATATTTTAACTGTCTCAACACGGTAGTGTTAGACATGACCGAAGCAAGTGAAGTCGCGGGGGCAATCTATTGTTTTATGATTTGTTTTCGTAATGACCAAAATATATAACCCTTGTTTAAAAGGGATGCGTTAAAAATTGCATGGCTAATCTTATGTCACTTTCACAAGGCTCAAAGATTAACTGCACAATGGGGACTGAAAACACGTAGTACGGGCGCGTCTGTTGAATCAGAGCAATGCGGGTAGGTGAATTAATTCGAAGCTGGTATCGCGATCCTTTGTACTCGCTCTTTTTGCTAACGACAGATAATTTACAACAGCTACCTATCTGGTATCCCTACAATCGGATGTACTGGTAAAATACTTATTTTAGACTAGCTAAACCCCGCAGCTTCGCCCGCGTAAAAAATCGATGTATCGATTGTCCCGTGGGAGTAAGATATTTTCCCTCAGTAAAAAGAAGCCTATATGTTAATCCAGAGTGTCAGGTTAACTGCCTACTCAATTTTATGAAAATCGGTCTAGCCGGCTAGCCGTGAATAAGTAACAAACATACGCACTGACAAACTTTCGCCTTTATAATATTAGTATGAGTATGAAGTCTAGCATGAAGTATAATGTCTCTATTTAGATAACGTTGTTACTGTTTATTTTGGACTTGAGAAAGAAAGAATACGTTACGAAGTATATGTTTTGATTTGGTGTTCGATTTTTTTGTACTTTAAATACCACCTGATGTAGTGTCGGATCTTACCCTCGGAATAACTAGTTGTAGGAAATACTTTTACTACGTGTTTCATACAACGCATGTTTGCATTTAGGACTAAAGGTAGAGTAACTCTTCTTAAGCAACTTCCTATAGAGGTGAGAATTTTTAACCGACTTCCCAAAGAAAAGATTATTCGTCACGTACGACATTGGCATCGGCGCTCATATAGGATACATGTAGTTACGTCGTGGTCCAGCGAGATATGGTGAACGCTGACTTCGGGATTATGTCATAAGTACTGTGTATGCTCTAAACCTAATTTAAATACACGTTGTATTTAAATTATTTTTTACTTTTTTGTGGCATGGGAAGTTGGTTGTATTTTTTTGGTTAATTTATTTTTTAACTTATAAGAAAATAGTGTAAAGGTAGTTAAATGTATCTCCACAATCTATTTGTCATTATCATAAGACTTAAATTCATCATAAGATAGCCAGCTACTAAATGTTCGTGATAAATCTTAACGCTACTTATTTGAATATTTTAAATTTGTTGTATATATTTTTTATTTCAACCACCATCGCTTAATACTTCACGCAAACCAATTAGTCCGCCCACATAATGATTATAATGCGATTTCGCTACGAGATTTGGATTTTAGCATTCCCAAAAGCGTGTCGACCGCAATGGGAAGGCAGAACAATGTTATCCTACCCCCATAAATCTGCGATTTAGACCCCCCTACCGTAATTAGGTAATCCGGGTGATTCAGCGCCCGCGACACGACTCCGACACGATCTGGACCTTTTCGTTTGAACGGTTTTATTGTTTCTTATACGGATTTTGTGGTACAAAATTGTTTCTTTCAGTATGATTTTTCTTCGTTCTTCGCCGTTTATTCGGCTATAAATTCATATTGAGGTGAACACGTCAAATATCATTGAATTTTCTAGCATAGCGTACAAACGTCAGAATTAGTATAATTTATATTTGTCGTTAAATACTTTAAAATGTTACAAAAAAATTACAGCATATAGAAAGTATGCATTAGCAACATTCAGTAAATCCATATTGTAATGAAAATCACATGATTACTCATGTTGTGTTTTAGTAGAATGTGCGAGGCTTTGACTTCGACCTAATTTACTGCAGCTTAAATATCTGGTATAAGATTAAATTTTACATAGAAATCAATTAGCTGAACGTACTAATAGCGCAATACTTCAATGGACTAGTTCGAGTTGTATGCCAAGTGAAGAGCAATAGGGATAAATTGAATGTAAAACATACAATTTGAGGACACACACTTTCTATGCTCATAGCCCCACACTAAGATTTTCTCCTGTGTGTACCATGGACACACACAAAGAAGAATACACAAATACCCAGACCCAGAACAGGAATCTAAACTCATCTAGCCGGGAATCGAACCCGAAACCCATTGCGCATCAGACCGGTATTGTAACCGCTCGGCCACGCGGGTCGTCAAAATTCTCCAGGTACTCATTTTTATTTTTACAAGGTGTTAGAACGTATACCGTTTTAATAGGGAGGTCTCACCGCCACACTTACTTTTAGGGTGAAGCAGATCATGCGTTTCGGTGAAGGGTTGTGGCCGGGTCACTGTCATAAGGTGACAGTCTTAGTCCTCGGTAGTAGCTACGGATCTGTGATTGACTTTAGTTGGAACTCTTGTCCTGTATTTTTTTATAAGATTGAAGTAGCAAACGAGGATGCAGTCCACCTGATTGTAAGTGGTCACTGCCGCGCATGGACATGTATAACCAACTTCATACAGAACATGGGTTCTATCTGAAGCCAATCACAGATGCGTCGTCACTCCCGTTGAACTAATTTGGTCACCTCATATAAAACTGTGCCGGCAACCACACACTTCCATCGAAACGCAAGAACTGCTTCACGTTAAAAATAGGTGTGGCGGTGGTACTTCCATGCGAACTATACTTGTTCTACCTATCTGTATGAAGTTGCTGAAGTTCATGGGTGACTGTGATCACTTAAAATCAGGTGGACTACTTAATTGCTACTTCAACCCTAAAAAACACGAAACGCTCAGTTTTGCCTCATTATATAAACGTCTTTTGATAGACGTTAGCAGTCGTTATTTCTAAATCGCAGCAAAAACCAGACGCACATTAGCAGTTATCAAAGAATTAGCGCCAGATGGCCCGGTCGATGGGTATTAAATAGCGTTTTATAATAACTTAATTTGCTAAATGGACAATCGGACACACCAGGGCTAATCAGCTAATTGGTTAATTTTATTTCAGACAACGACCCGTTATTTTGTGGCTGGAATTTATAAGGCCTTTTGTAATTGTGATTGCATCTCAGGTCGGTCGTGACCTAGTTTATGTTCGGGATTACAAAGAGCTTCCAAGATTAAGAAAAACCTTGGGATGTTTAATGTTATTTCACTCACTACTGGAATTAAGGCTTTGTTGTTTATAAGGATTAAATAACGGAAAAAATAGCAGTTGTTTTACCTTATCTGTCCATTCATTCGTGCTCTGAGGTCTATTTTTGGATAAAGACATATAGTAAAGGCAGATGTAATTAATAGTAACCGTATCTAGCAGGCATATTGGTAACAGCGGTAGGTGTTGATGTAAGACAGAAACACAATAGTGTGGTGTTGATGTAACACAATAGTGTACGTATTCTAGATAGTCTTTTAGTCCTCTCCTACGACAACCACAGAAAGAAGGTGGTAGTCAAGACTGACGACACTAACTCACGCAACGGCTCATGTTCTACACTGTGACTTAAAAATAACTGCTAAAACAATACCTACCTCATCTGGTCATTTATGGTTTTTTTTTATATTTCACTGAAGTAGCAAACGAGCATCCAGTCCCTTGATGGTAAGTGGTCACTGCCGCCCATGGACATCTGTAATCAACTTCATACAGAACATGGGTTCTATCTGAAGTCAATCACAGATGTGTTGCTACTCCCGAGGACTAAGATGGTCGCCTCATATAAAAGTGTACCGGCAAAAACACCCTTCCATCGAAACGCAAAAAATGCTTTACGCTAGAAATAGGTGTGGCGGTGGTACCTCCCCGGTCGAACTACACTGGTTCTACTACCTGTCCTACTGCTGAATACTTTCCTGCTGCTTCTACTGTGGAATGAGGGGTTTTTACTTTTTTAGGAAGTCTCAGTTGTGTAGGTTTGCTTAAAATGTTTTCCTCCCCAATAAAAAGCACTAATAACTTATTTATAATTAGCACATATATTTGGATAAATCAATGGTGAGTGCCGGGGAATCGAACCTGGGGCCCTTGATAGAAAGGCCGAGCTTCAACCTTTACGCCATCTCTAATCAGTATCGCCTACTGACCTAAACCCAATAAAAAAAACAGTGTTTCTCTCAAAGTTTGCATAGAAACGGTTTTATTCACGATCCAGAATCAAAATTTTCACAACAGCTCACCAAACGTGTAAAGTACAGTATATCTCAAAGAAGTCTCCATTAAGAAGATGAATGATAATAAAATATACTTAATAAAAGATTCTAGTTACTTAAACGTGTATTCCTATCGAAAGTCAGACCGCGTCCAACCTATTAAG
The DNA here is from genome assembly GCA_949699795.1 of Spicauda simplicius. Taxonomy (NCBI): domain Eukaryota; kingdom Metazoa; phylum Arthropoda; class Insecta; order Lepidoptera; family Hesperiidae; genus Spicauda; species Spicauda simplicius. Next base: position 1,247,483 of record OX453075.1, on the reverse strand, counting down.
GCGTCGTACGAGTCCCTAACGATCCCTCTGGTACCATCTGTTAACTATTGACTGAGAACTTGGAGAACTGATACATGTACCATTAGCTATAGTTAAGTGATGCATCACTAAGGACGTTCTGAAAGCAATTTCGTGATTATCTCCAGAAGTTTTGTCTTGATGATTAAATGGTTTCTGAAAGATTTTCCGCGCATGTTAAGGAGCATGTAAGAACGATTCTTCAGTCTTCAAGGTTACTAGAAAAAAGGTGTATTTTCTTGTGATCGAGCTTCCATTGCTAGTTTCAAAAGATATTGTCTAGATTATTAAACGGATTTAATAAGTTCTTTCTTGCGCCTTAAGACTCTCAATAGGACGATTCTTCAATCTCAAAATCATTTTTAAAGACATCGTACATTTTATTTAATGAGGTTGTTTTTTATCTTTTATAATATAGAAGTAGCAAACGAAAATACAGTATTTTGTTAATAAGTGACTACTTCTGCCTGTAGACAACTGTAATCAATGCAAGATTAAATTAAAGTCTTCCCCGAGGTTAGTCTAGTGGACACATGTAATCTGCATTTTATTACGTAGATTTGTAAATAAGCATTTATTATTTGTGATAATTACATTGGTGAGCTTTTGTGTTTAGCTTTAAATATCAGCAAATCAACTATGTTGACATCAACGTTATTGAAATCTCATCTGCGTTAAAAAATATGATATGACCATTTTTAGTACGATTTACCTAAGCAGCGAACGAGCATGCAGTCCACCTGATGATAAGTTGTCACTGCTATCGCAGAAAATCTGTACGCATCTTCATATAGACCAGGGTTATATTTAAAGTCAATTACAGATGTTTTGCTAATTCCAAGGACTTTAGGTTCACCTCATAAAAAAATGCGCCGGCAATACTCTTCCATCGAAACGAAAAAACTGATTCGTGGTAAAAATAGGTGGGGCGGTGGCACTTTCCCGGTCGAAACATAGACTTTTAATACCTTATAATATTTTAACGGAATTAATTATCATCCATCCATCCATCAGCCCTTTGAAGTCCAATGCTGGACTAAGAACTCCCCTAAATGACGCCACTCTAACCGGTTCTGTGCCTTCTGAATCCAACGGTTTCCCGCTATTTTTTTCAGGTCATCGGTCCACCTGGTGTGGGGGGGGGGGGACCTTTTGCCTAAACGTGGTCGCCACTCGAGGACCTTCCCTAATAAGTTATAGTTGGCTCTCATTAGAGCCAACTATACACTTATTAGGGAAGGTAATCGCTACACGAGACATTTCTCGTGTAGCGATTGACATTAGCACCGGCAACTACTGCGTGCGCGCAATGAAGTTTAAAACAAATCCTATAATATAAGCTATCTGCCAGTGAAATTCTGTTCAGCCATTCGTCAGCAGTAAACATTATTAATATTAGTTATATCGCATAATCAGTTCACTACATACTTTCACATGCATTCATTATATTTTCCCACTGCTGGGCACGGGTTTTCTCTCGGAATGAGAGAGTTTTAGGTCATAGTACACCTCGCTGGCCAAGTGCCAATTGGTGCATTCATTAATGAGCTGTTATTTAACAGGTTCCTAAATATTTGTATGTACTGAACAGATACTTAGCAGATGTGCTAATCATGGTACCTAATATAGCTTCAATCTCCACAAACTTTTCTAAATCGTTTCACAAAATCTTCCTCCCTTTAATAAACTCGATGGACTTCACAAACTTTAGGGAGCATATTAATGAAATCGCCGTAAAGGAGACCCAAATTAATGTTCTCCTCGTTCAGAAAATAAGACTGCACCTCACACGTCCGTTCGGAGGCTTTGTCGCAAACTTTTGATATAACGCCGCCCGCCTGCTGAATATTTCATTAAGACGAGCATTTTTTGCTTAAAGCACTCGAATTTGCATGTTATGAGTTAGGAGCGAGTTGGCTCATGATGCTACGTGATCTCTTCCATGTTGTATCGTATTATCGTGATATTTCGCTTTATGAAACATTTTGTGGAGATTTGCCGGATTTAGGGTCCTTTTTGGCACTAACCTTTGTTACATAAATGATTCTATTTTTAATAGAATAAGCACTTTCTTTTTCTCATAAACCATTTTTCATATATGGACCATAAAAACTTTTAAGTCTTTTGGGTCTTCTACATATCAAAAACATCAGTGAAGAAAATAAAATTATTTATCTTGGTGCCTTTGAGAACATTATACAAAATTTCAAGAAAAAATTTGTAATCTTAAAATACATTAACTTAATTATTCTCATAAGTGTAAGTAAAATAGTCAGAAGTTGTTATCTAGGATTCCTACATCCTAAGTGGGAAGATCTTTTGCATGATTGTATGATTTTTTTCCAGGGAAGGCAAGGTCTAACGTTAGTTTCTCCACCCATAGAATATCAAGTATTCATTCGAAATTAATTTATAAGTGGCACTGGAGACATTGCATCAAGCGAGTTGTTCGCTCGTTAACTATTGCTATATTTAAAAAGCACTGCCTCGGTTTATTTATTTGCTCAGCTTTCGCCCTACGTTAAAATGTGCTGATCATATCTGTACTATCTATAAAATTAACGACATGCGCTGTTTTGGCCTACATTTTAATATCTAATATGTCTTCAAACTTATACGAATGAATGTTATTTGCTGCAACAATTTTGAAAGGGACATGAAATATATTTAGAGCGGCACAAAAGTTCCCTCGCAAAAAAAAAACGAAAACAAGAGTTCAATAGAACAAAGCTAGTAAACATAAAAAGTTTTACTTAATATTGCTTCTCAAATCTCGCGCACAACTTTTCGCCATTTCTCAAGAGTCGCCGTTATCAGTCGTCATACAGTCGGGCGGAGTTCCGCTAAGTTTTTCTAGTTGCTTCCAGAAACTTCTAACGTTCGTAATGGACTGGGATAATGGGGTCCGTCATACATTTATAAAAGATGCGCTTTATCTACTGTTATTCCTCGAAGTTTTAGTCGAGGATTTGGTTCTATTTGCCTGGTAGTATGTTATACAAAGTGTTATAGTTTGACGAGACATAATGGTTGCTCGGCAATAAAGCATCTCGTTTTTGTGGAATCTCAGGAGCAAATGAGTACCTATACAATTAACTTGGTGTCTGATAATACGGGTTACCTTCTACTTATGTTTGAGTTTAGTCTCGAAAAGAAATGGAGTAATGGACACTTCCCGCAACTCATAAATAATCGCCACTAGTGCTCTGAACAAAGCTGTCAAAATTTATTCAACATCTTGCGTATTTGCGCTTCTTGAGCACGGCTACAACGCAGGTATTTCTAGCGTGAAGCATTCCTTGCGTTTCGATGGAAAGGTGTGGTTGCCGGAACACTTTCACATGAGGCGACCATCATACACCTCAGGAGTAGCATCGCACCTGTGATTGACGTTAAATGGAACTCGTGTTCTGTATGTAGTTGATTACAGATGTCCAAGGGAGGCAGTGATCACTTACCATTAGTGTAGTTACGTGGACTGCATGCTCGTTTTTTAATTCAGTCAGATAAAAAAAAGTTGTAATCTCCCTTTGCCAGTGTCATACTAAAGATTTGTTTCACTTTTGGTCGAGGTTATAAAGCTTCGGGTAAAAACGTCCGAAGGCACTAATCATTTACGTTAACATTTATTTTCGTTAGACTCGCATAAGTTTATACCATCATTAAAGAACATCGAGCACTTTCAATTTAAAGAGGCCTATCTAAAAGCACTGATAATATTTTACAAACATTTTTACAATAACTCAGATTCAGAAACCATCCAGGGAATAAACTTATAAAACGATTTTACTTTTGCCCTTGAGCTTGAAAACTTGGGTTAAGTTTTCTTAACTTGTTTATACAACTGGGAATTTGACCGACGAGAAGGAGGACGAGAAGTGAGTATTTGAAAAATCGTGGAAGTAGGTTAGATGTTTTGAATAATGTTATTTTTAGAAATCGGTGTTCGAGTTCACACTTGCTTATATAAAGATTACATTAAATTTTAAACTCATTTAAAAATATACTAAAGATGTCAGTATACTTTTATATGAGGCGACCATCTCAGTTCTCGGAAGTAGCAACGCATCTGTGATTGACTTCAGATAGAACCTGTATTTTGTATGAAGTTGCTTACAAGTGTCCATGGGCGGTAGAGACCACTTGCCATCAAGTGAACTGCATGCTCGTTTGTTAATTTAATCATATAAAATACTGTCATTTAATTGCGCACATTTCTATTTTTCTGACAAAAGTATGTAAAAATTAATTTAACTATTCAAAGCAAAGAATGCATCCTGATCACGATGTGCATTATACAGGTAGTTAAGGCGTTATATTAAGTCAATACATTAATGTTTGTCGCAGAAACGATAACGTTCTTCAACCCCACGACTTTCACCAAATAGTAAATTAACGGGACACAATCGAAAACTAAGACCACATTCATCTGGATTTAATATCAGAAATGTAGTAACGCAAGTAATTGAAATCCCATTACTGTTGATGAAAATGAAGGGCGGCTCCGAGCAGAGGAATCAGATGGCAAATAAAATGCGAATCGACCTTTTGTCTTGCCTCGAGCGACGAAAGATTCAATTTGTCAGGGATCGGGGTTGGTGTAAGTGACAAATTGGATGCAAGTAGCGACTGCGGACTAAATTATTGCCCCAATGATAAAGAAAATATTGAAGTAGATTAAAATATAATCGTTTGTTACTTTTTATGAGTTCCTTTAAGGGATGTTCGTAAAATAAGTTAACTATGTTAATCTAACTTATCATTTAATAAAGTCAATTTTGCTTTTCTATTTTTTTATTTTTTTATTAGTATTTGACATACTTTAACTAATATCATTACGATTTTGGATTATGAAGGAGAAGGTGGTGGTACGAAGCCTAGATATTGCAAGAGACTTCGACCGGATCAGGCGCAGGGTCCTTTTCGCATACCTTCTATCTTAAGTCTTCCCAAGAGGCAACGTACAAGGACAGGACAAATCGGCTACATACATTGCTATTTTGCTATTGCTATTGCATAATAGTTCCGTTAAAGCCAATTCGTGCTGTGTGAGCACTTTTCGGTCATTCGTAGAGGAAATTATAATCTTACTTGTGTTAGAAACCGACAACGCACTGAAACGAGTTTCGATAGAGGATCAAAAACCTTTGTAAGGCGAGACAACTTGGCATCCAACAAACTGGGCGACTTTAAAAAGCCGAACTAATTCTCTACAGGGCTACCTTTTGGTTACGGTTTTGGTCTTATGCTATACCTTTTCTTTTTTTTATATCTGACTGAAGTAGCAAACGAGCATTCAGTCCACCTGATGGTAAATGGTCACTGCCGCCCATGGACATCTGTAGTCATCTTCTTACAGAACATGGGTTCTATCTGAAGTTAATCACAGATGCGTTGCTACTTCTGAGAACTATGATGGTCGCTTCATATAAAAGAGTACCGGCAACCACACCCTTCTATCGAAACGCAAGACATGTTTCACCCTAGAAATAGGTGTGGCGGTGGTACTTCCCCGGTCGAACTACACTGGTTCTACCACCTTCGCTAATTTATAATGAAATCTCTAGGAAGCCTACGTTAACATAATTGTTCCTGTAAGCATTTACGTATCCAATTTTAGGACTTGCGATGGCACTAAATGAAATTGCTATCGCTTATAACTTAAGACATAACGGATTGCTGACACGCAGAGGACAGCCTCAAGGGATATTCCGGGATTTTTGTCGTCCGACACCTGCCCAAAGATCGAGTTTCTTGTTTGTGAATTCTTATTGAAAGCGACGGCAGATTAGGCCATGATGGTCGCCGTCGTATCGGATCCGTCATGGGAAAAGGGACTTGTAACCAAAAGATTTTAACGGCGGAATGTAATATTATTTTGAACTTGAAAAATTATAGCTGAATGATAATTTTTATCCTAATAACCGAAGTTTGCACTTCAGGTAAACATATATAATATTTAGTGTATGATGCTGTTACAATTTATTATTATTTGATTCAAGTGAAGTAAGAAAAAATCTCGTCTTTAAACTTACTTGGTTAATACTTCTTAACAAAGACTACATATTCAAGCATCATCACCAATAGAGTCATCAAATGCCCGGAAAAATTGCATATACCTAGGTCAACAAATTAGTATAGCTATACTAATTTCGCATTCTGGAAACATCCTAAGGACATTAATTTAGATGTTGATATTTGTAACAATGTTTTAAGCTGTTGCATAGCTTTTATCACGGGTTTTAAGCGCGGCGACCGAATCAAGAAATTCCGTAACGAAAAAACCTAACAACCCTCACTCTGCCTACCATGTAGCGCAGCCGAGCATTCGCTTAACGTGTATGAATATGGTGCGTATTTATTAATACGTGCTCGCAAGGATCGAGACGAGCTGCTCGGAAATCTGACGAATGTGAAAAATACTGCATAAATAAATAAATAATTATAATTGCAGTGGCAGTCCCCTAGTGCCATAGGGTTTTTTTTACATATAGAATTGTGCGTGCATATATTTTTAATATTATGTGTTATTCTCATTGGCAATTGCAGCGCTGGCTTAAAAATAATATTCACGTCAAACGCATTAATGTAATGCTTCAAAGCAATGTTCGATAAGTTCTTAGCCATTTTGGCCAGAGAATCGAAAGTGAAAGTCCCATACAATAGAAAGAGGTGCCAACGAGGACCCAGGGAAATTTATTAGCAGTCTACGATTCCAATACGTGCTTCTACGGAAGTGGGACCTATTTATGATATCCGGGATGCCAATGTTTCTCAGCCTTGTCATATGAAGCGGTGCTGTATTGAGGTGTTTTGTTTCAGTTTGTTTACGAAATTTCTTTGACAAAAAATCAAAATAAAGAAACATTGAAAAATGTGTCTAGTCAAATTTGTTAAATACCTTTCTAATGTTTTAGAGTCGTCAACCCATTATTGTCGCTCTGCTGGGCACGGGTCTTCTCTCAGAATAAGAGAGTTTTAGGCCATTCCACCGCACTGGCCAAGTGCGAATTGATGAACTTCACACACTTCCGAGAACTTTCTTTTTTTAACTCTCGAGTGTGTAAGTTCTCCCACGAGGTTTACCTTCACCGAAAAGCATTGATAATTAATTTATAATGCGCACATAAATCAGTGGTGTATGCCTGGGTTTGAACCTCGGACCTCTCGATTGAGAGGGCATGTTTCAACCTGCCAGGCTGCAATACTGTCGTCTTAACGAAAGTTTTGAGTTTAACGCGTTTTTTTTTTCAAATCTCTACTTCTTCTCATTATACAGTACAGTTATACAGTGCAACAAAAAATGTACGAGAACTGGAGATATTTTTTGTGGAAAAAGATTTATTATGATGAGTTTTACTGGATTTATGCAAACATTGATCGCCTAATCTAGCGCAACTACCATATATTTCTAAAGTTTTACTTCGTCGTCGTCAACCCATTATTGTCTCACTGCTGGGCACGGGTCTTCTCTCAGAATGAGAGAGTTTTAGGCCATAGTCCACCGCGCTGGCCAAGTGCGAATTGGTGGACTTCACACACCTCCGAGAGTTGAGCAGTGATACTTGCCTTCTCAATCGGGAGGTCCGAGGTTCAAACCCAGGCACGCACCACTGATTTATGTGCGTATTATACATTAATTATCACTGCTTTTCGGTGAAGGAAAAGATCGTGAGGAAACCTACACACCCGAGAGTTCTTAATAAAAAAAAAAATCTCGGAGGTGTGTGAAGTTTTACTTTACTTGCAGTTATTTTTTTATTTTATCCACGTGTAAGTAACATTGTTCTCATTGTTGTAGAAAAAGAACTAGAAAAGAAAACATTATTAACTAAAATAATTACTACATTGTGATTAATTGGTCTTTTAATTTTATTTTGTTATTAAACGTAATTAATTAAAGAAATAAAAACAGAAGCCATAGTTTAATAACCTAACTGTCCTCTAAATTTTGCGTTCATGAGTTCTGTTAGTTCAAACCTAGCAACGTTATAGAGTAATGTACTAATGTCTAACCGTACTACACAATGTTACAAGACAATCGTCAGACATTAAGATATGAGATAATCCCACGTTCTGTTTACTTCGCGTTCCGTGTACCATTTACATCGATCCTTATCAACCCCTACCTGTATTTGCATAACCCTGCTCTACCCCGTTATTATGTACCATGTGAATAAAACTGGATTAATAAAGACGCTTGTTTCATTGACAGCTAGTAACGATTTTACGAAACATGAATCGCAGACAGGCGTAGTATTATTATAGGCTTTCTGGACTACAGGTGCATATATATCTTGTTATATGTGTAAAAACACTCTAACTTCAAAACTTTCTACACTCATAGTCCCAGAGTAGGCTTTTCTGCTGTGTCGTGTGTGCCATGGACACACACAAAGACGAATACACAAACACCCAGATCCAGAAAAAGAATCTAAACTCGTCATTCAGATACCTGTCTGGCCGGGAATCGAACTCGGGACCTACTGCGTGTCAGAATAGCCGGTATGGTAACCGCTACGCCACGCGAGTCGTCAACACACTCTAACTTAAAAATAAATCTAAATTACATCGACCCTTATGAACCCCTACCTATATTTGCATAACCCTGCTCTACCCCGTTATTATGTACCATGTGAATAAAACTGGATTAATACAGGCCCTTGTTTTATTGACAGCGAGTAACGATTTTATATAACAAAATATTGCAATTAGTTGCAATTTTATTATAGGCGTTCTGGACTTTAGGTACATGTGTAAAAACACTAAAACTCAAAAAAGAATCTAAATTACATCGGTTCTTATCAAACCAGGTGAAAACAGGATTAATAAAGGTGCTTGTTTCATTGACAGCGAGTAACGATTTTACATAACATAAATCGCAGATAGGTGTAATATTATCATAAGCTTTCTGGACTATGGGTGCATGGATTTCTTGTTACATGTGTAAAAACACTCTAACTTAAAAATGAATCTAAATTACATCGATTCATATCAAACCCTACCTGTATTTTCATAACCTTGCTCTACCCCGTTATTATGTACCATGTGGAATAAAACGGGATTAAAATAAACGCTTGTTTCATTGGCAGCGAGTTATGTTTTAACGTAACCATATCCGCTAATTAGTATTATATTATCATAGGTTATCGATTCGAAATTCCAGGTTTTTTTGTTACATCATTTCTGCGAACAATAAAATGGGTTCAAAAATACTCAAACTTTAAAAATAATCTAAATTACATCGATTCTTATCAACCTCTACCTGTATTTGCATATCCCTGCTCGTTATTATGTACCATGTGAATAAAACTGGATTAATACAGGCCCTTGTTTTATTGACAGCGAGTAACGAATTTATATAACAAAATATTGTAATTAGTTGTAGTATTATTATAGGCTTTCTGGACTACAGATACAACAAGATATACATGCATCTTGTTACAAGTACAAAACACTCTAACTTAAAAATGAATCTAAATTACATCGATCCTCATCAACCATTACCTGTATTTGATTAACCCTGCTCTACCCTGTTATTATGTACCATGTGAATAAAATTGGATTAATAAAGGCGCTTGTTTCATTGTCAGTGAGTAACGGTTTCATGTAACTAGATTCGCTAATTGGTGTAATATTATCATAGGTTTTATTATTATCTATTACATGTATAAAAATAGTTTTCTTCTTACATGTTTAAAAATATATAACGAAGTGAAAGCGCGTGAAGTGTGACGTCAGGAAGGCCAGGAGTCTTCATTACTGTCCATTCTTGAAGATTTCAAGTAAAACACAGGCGTAAACTTCTTCGATTTATTCACAGTTTAGGAGGTCCGATCGGTTCGATGGTTAAACAAGAATCTTTTTTCTACCGGCGTCCGCTCGCCTTTTTATAACAATGTTTGGTGGTGTGAAAATAACAAATTTATGGAGGGTAAACTAAATTACAATTCTAAAAATCATTAAATGTTGCTCTTTTTCGAATCGCAAATTTTCGATCTTTAAACATTTTAATAATTTATTAATTTGAATATGACAAAATATGAAATAATTAAAATTAAATTAATATAATATAAATTAACATAAATATATGTATATACAAAAAAATAACTTAAACTTAAAAAGAAACAAAATGCCAAATTAAAAATAAAAATCTGCATCCAAATTACTGTCCATAGGATGAGTTCCCAGAATGCTGGCAACATTACCTCGTTGAATAGCAAGGCTAATTCGTTGACCGAGGTATGTGCCAGCTTTCTGATCATTCGTTGACTCTATCAAACGTTTGGAAAGATGCTTAAAAAATAATTTTGCATTTAATCCCCACGGTCCCATGGTTTCCACGCCAAATGCCAGAAATAAGTAATTTTTAAAATAAATTAATTTTAATCTTTAAACTAACAAAATAATTATTATCGCCAACGTGTTTTTCATAAATACGCGGTGTCGCGCTGACATATACAAACTTAAAAAATAATCAAAATTACATCGATTCTTATTAAACCCTACCTGTATTTGCATAAACCTGCTCTACCCCGTTATTATGTTCCAAGTGAAAACTGGATTAATAAAGGCGCTTGTTTCATTGCCAGCGAGTTTCTACGTCACGTATTCATAATATTATCGTATGATTTCTGCACTGTTAGGTTTTTTGTTATATGTGTGCTACGACCACTGAAATGAGTACCCAAATACAATTTTTATTTGGCTATACGGCCAAGGCTCGAACCTGAAACTTTGCGTTTCAGAACGCTCTGTGACACGACGTATCAAAATTAGTATAATTATATACCCCTAATCTAACTTAAAGGTGGTAGAACGAGTGTAGTTCGACCGGGGAGGTTCCATCGCCCCACTTATTTCTAACGTGAAGCATTCGCTGCGTTTCGATGTAAGGGTGTTATTGCTGGCACACTTTATATGAGGCGACCATCATAGTAATCGGGAGTAGCAACGCATCTGTGATTGACTTCAGAGAACCCATGTTCTGTATGTAGTTGAATATAGATGTCCATGGGCGGCAGTGACCACTTACCATCAGGTGGACTGCATGCTCGTTTGCTTCAGTCAGATAATAAAAAATCGGTTCACAGGTCCATGGACGGCAGAGACCATCGGACATACTCTATATTCCAGTTCGCTAAATAAATTTATACAAACAAAGGTTCCGTACAAAAACCTTTATCTTTACTGGCCTTAAATAAAACGCGGCCAAAAGTAGTGAAAATAATTCCTACATTTTATTACAATAACTTTCGTCCCATAAAAGTTACGACAGCTGACGTGTTCCGCAGCCAATCTTGTTTTACGGCGAAATTATTTTATAGTTAAATGTAATAAAGAAAGGAGCTAATTTAATGAATAGCGTGAAATTCTTTGACCGAATAAATTGAAGTTAAGGAAGACTTTTGTTAAATTTCTTTACAATTACTCTACATACTAATTCTTTATAGCGGTATAGAACTGTGTAGTATAGAAATAGTTTATTTTTTTATTTTTATCCATTGGAAGTAGCAAATCAGCATATAGTCCACACATGGTAAGTGGTCACTGCCGCCCATGGACATCTGTAAGCAACTTCAAATACAACATAGGTTCTATCTGAAGTCAATGACAAATGTGATAACAAGTGTGTAATCGACGGCTCACTTTAATATTAGGCGACCACCTTATATCGGATGTAAAAACATAACTGTCATAGACTTCATCTAGAACCCCCTATATTAAGTTGCTTAGGTACAGGTCCGTACGTTATTGCAGTTCCGGGATTAGAATAGGGCTACGGTATCTCCTGCCTGTCGTAAGAGGAGACTAAAAGGGGCTTCCGGAGTTGCGAGCGGCTAGAGTGGGAGCTCGAACCGTTCAGTCAGGCGACCCCGTGAAGGACGGCGGTATGTGTGGTCGCATGCCGTCGTAAATTACAAACGGAACGGTGGGCCCAGCCGCCCATCTGTGAGGAGCCCGATGGGGCAACGCGCTCCGAGGACTACAGTTGCGTTCCTTTGGAGTTGGGCACAGGACCGGTTGGAGTGGCGCCATTTAGGGGAGGCCATTAGAGGAGGCCTGTGTCCAGTAGTAGACATCAAAGGGCTCATGGATAGATGGGTGAATGGATTGGTACAGGCCTCCATAGGCGGCGGTAATGCTTACCATTAGGTGGATTTCATGCTTAATTTCTACTATTTGGGAAAAAAAATCTTATCATATAGTGGAATGAATGATTCTTTATTACATAGCAGTAACAGTAAAACATTATAAAGGCATAAATTGAACGTAATCAGCATAATTTGTATTGTATATGTGCATAAAGCATCTACTACATTGTTGTAACTAGCTTTTTATGTGCCCAGTGTGTGGTACTATAACTACGTCCTTGAATTTTTGAAGTGAAACTTCTTTATCGGGGTTGGAAAAAAATTTAGTGTAACATTTTTTTGTTACGCGCCATCTTTTTCTGTTACGCGCCATCTTTTTCTTATCCTTACCACGCGTGATATTAGATAGATTATTATAGATTAGATTATTAGATAAAGTTTAATAAAAGCCTTTTATTAAAATTTATCTAATTTTATTTTATTTAACCAATTTCTGTAAAGTTGCATATAGTAAATTATTTTTTGAAAAATAACGTCATAAAGAAGTTACACTCGTAAGGAGTGTACGCTAGTACACGCACACATTTTTTTCCAGTTATAGTTAGGTCATTTCTGCGCACTAAAGGCTGCCCTCTGTGCCTTGGTACCGCTAGCACCAACCCAGTTACGGCATTTCTTGACGACGACGTGGCGGAGCAGATACCACACCGGTCTGACGCGCAATTGGTCTCGGGTTCGATTCTCGGCCAGACATATATCTCAATAATGAGTTTAGATTCATGTTCTGGGTCTGGGTGTTTGTGTATTCATCTTTTGTGTGTCCATGGTACCCAAGACACAGGAGAAAATCCTAGTGTGGGGCTATGTGACATTTATAGTCAGTGAAGGGAAGTGTTTTCATGTGTCATATTTAAGAGTGAGAAATTAAGTGAATACATACCTTAGTAGATATATATGTACATGGGTACATAATGAAAACTTCACATAATTATTTTCTATTATTTTATTACAGCGATTTTTGTATACTAGTCACCCGTCACAAGGTGTGTTTGTGTCAAATGCAAGGTAGTGAGTGTAATGTGTTTTTAGTTGATTTTATGTATGTTTTATCAATTATTTGAAAAAAATATTAGTATTGCGCAATCCTTCTCCACATCAACTATAACTGTGCATAATTTCATACTCCTATGCCTGCGGCAAGTATCTTAAAAACACGTCACAAATTTTTGCTTCATTATAAATATATAAAAAATAAATTAAAAAATGTAAATTTATTGGTCAAAAAGTTATTGAAATCGAGGAATTGTAAATTAAATTATCGTCATTTAAGGTAACAATGATTATTGAGGCTAAACCATTACACATATTAAGCGTATTGCTTAAAGGTATTTCCCCAACACGGTAAACTCCGCATGCATTCTAATTATTTACAGCGCTATCTAAGCGCTTAAAGGGTGCGCTTCATTCTGCATTCCGCTTCACACTTTTCAGTGGCGATAATCTAGACCACTATCAATATACCAGCGGGAAACGCGCTCATTACTCCTTCACCGTGTGGTTTCCTAGCACATTGATATATAGAAATGATATGAAATGAAATGTCTTTATTCTGTATAGGCCTGCGGGGGCACTTACAAATTGTCAGTTACATTATTTTTCTTACACTACCACCGGATCGGAACACGACCTCAACTGAGAAGATCCGGCAAGAAACTCAGCTGGTTTGTCTTTTTTTCTTATTTTTATCCTTTTTTTTAACATTATTACAATCATGTTTTTTTACATGGTAATGAAAGTTAGTTAGTTAGATAGATAGAAGATATTTTATATATATTTGTACCACGATAAGGCGGACGGGTCATCTGATGAAAGTGGTTACCGTCCCCTATGGACATTTGCAACACCAGAGTCACCAATGCAACGCCTTTTTTATAAAATTATATATTTTTTATTATTATTATTGTTTTTATTATTTATATGTATTTTTTTAAGATACGTAAAATTATCCTGATCAATTTAATTTACATGGTTAACGATAGTTGTATGTGAGGACATACAATAATCATTGTTTTTGCCGTTGTATATAGAGCTATAAGCTGCGCGTGTTGCTAGGCCATCACAATAAAAAATACACCAGAAACCTTCGCGAGCTCATGAACTTAATACCATCACATGATCAAATGAATAGTTTATGATTCTGTAGAGGACATACAGACAAACATTCATTTTTATAAAGAAGAAGATGGTACGGAACTCTACGTACGCGAGTCTGACTTGCACCTAGCCGGTATTGAATTTGAAGGCAGACATACCCAGCAATAAAATCATAAAAGTTGATGATGTATTCGTAATAAGTAGTCATCGGATAAGAGCAGTGATAGCCTAATGGTTTAAACTTGCCCTCTCGATCGGGAGGTCCGAGGTTCAAACCCAGGCACGCACCAATGATTTATGTGCGTATTAGAAATTAATTATCACTGCTTTTCGGTGAAGGAAAACATCGTGAGGAAACCTACACACCCGAGAGTTCTTAAAAAAAAAAAAGTTCTCGGAGGTGTGTGAAGTACACCAATTCGCACTTGGCCAGCGCGGTGGACTATGGCCTAAACTCTCTCATTATGGGAGAAGACCCGTGCCCAGCAGTGGGCCAATAATGGGTTGATGTGTAAGTCATCGGATTATATGCACTATCAAAATGCTAAAATGCATCAAAATGGTTTAATATACGCAAAATATACCTTTTTTTGTTAAAGTAGTATACGTTTGACGACCTTTCTTTTGGTCGTCAAGCGAAATACTTTATCCAAAACTAATGAAAAAGTATCAAAATATGCAATAACCCTTAAAAACTGTCATTATATGCATTTGCATATAATCCGATGTCTAGTAATAAGCTTTCATCATCTATTTGGTTACCTTAAGGAAAGAATTAACAAGTATTATTCTCCGTGAAGTCGTAACAATTTCCACGACAATTTTGGGATGAGAAAAAAATTTGGCGACTGCCTGCGAGCTGAGATAATGTTCTTTGTGTATTTTAATTAAAAAATAGTAAAATACTTTTGTATCACTAGTTCGTTTTAGTTTTGTTCCTTTTAAAAAATGTTCTAATAAAATGTTGGTGTCAATTTTATTTTGTATCAAATACAGTAAATGCGAATTTTACGATACTTATCATACTTATTATACTTAAATCCATGATTTTAGACTAATATTTTTATTTAGATGTAAGTTAAATGGTCAACATTTACATATGCACATTTTCTACACTCATAGCCCCACACTAGGATTTTCCCCTGTGTCGTGGGTACCATGGATACACACAAGACGAATACACAAACACCCAGACCCAGAACATGAATCTAAAGTCTTCATTCAGATACCTGTCTTTCCAGGAATCGAACCCGGAACCCATTGCGCGTCAGACCGGTATGTTAACCGCTGCGCTACGCAGGTCGTCACTATATTATCGCGGAATTGATACATTTATGATGTATTCGTAACACGTTTTGTTTATAGGTGGTATAATCAGTGTAGTTCGCCCGGCGAAGTACCACCAGCCACACCTATTTCTAGCGTGCAGCAGTTTTAGCGTTTCGATGGAAGGGTGTGGTTGCCGGCACACTTTTATATGAGGCAGCCATCTTAGTCCTCAGAAGTAGCAACGCATCTGTGATTGACTTTAGATAGAAACCCATGTTCTATATGAAGTTGTTTACAGATGTCCATGGGCGACAGTGACCACTTAACATCAGGTGGGCCGCATGCTCGTTTGCCTCTTCAACCGTATATAAAAAAATGATTTTTCTAAATCTAAAATTTTTTTTCAAAGTTACATGGACCGGTTCCCCGTGACCACGACCTGTGGTAATAGTTCGACGCAGTTAGGGTAACAAAAATAAATTTCAAATATTTAAAAAACGCATATCATGAGTACCCGTTACATATATGATTATAATAATGATTGATTTATATTTGAATGCTATCACATTGTTAGCAGGACAAGAGAACACTTTTTTATAACATCTGATATTATGCGGACTTAATGCTTAGTAGCATTTTCTGCCAGTCAACCCTAAGGAAAGTGCAGAAAAATCGAAGGTGGTACAAAAAAGTAAAGGAAATTAATATTAAAGATAAGAATAAGTAAGAGCGAAAGAGAAGAAAAAACTATGTTATGTACCTGTTCTGTGCAAATAAACTATTTCTATTCTATTTCTATAAATTGTTGAACTGCTTCCAAACATATAAAGGTACACATCAACTAGCTAGAAACACAGCAGTTCCTACCACAAGCCGTTCCGAAAGCACAATTTCCACTTGGAACATTTACCACGTTTTGTCTCCAACCGTCACGGGGTGGCGTGACGGAGAAATATGGCGACTACGTGACGACTTAATCCGTCCGAGGGGAGTCGCGCGGAAATGTGTAAATAATTTTTATTACGCGTACCTTCTTCAAAAGTCATGATAACTTAGATCTTGTAACGACTGTGTCAGAAGGAGGGTGGTTTTTTTTCTAGATCCTTTGTTTTTTATCTGACTGAAGTAGTAAACGAGCATGCAGTCCACCTGATGGTAAGTGGTCACTGCCGCCCATGGACATCTGTAATCAACTTCATACAGAACATAGGATCTATCTGAAGTCTATCACAGATGCGTTGCTACTCCCGAGGACTATAATGGTCGCCTCATATAAAAGTGTGCCGGCAACCACACCCTTCCATCGTAACGCAAGAAATGCTTTACGCTAGAAATAGGTGTGGCGGTGGTACTGCCCCGGTCGAACTACACTGGTTCTACCACTTTCAAAATGTATGTATGTACGTTCATTCCTTTGTCATGCGCTTCTGTCAGACATCTGTCAGAAAGATTAAGGGCATATGATTTCCAAATTTGGCATCTGTACTAACTAAAAACACCTAATTATGACAACTAGTCATCCGTCACATCGGTCAAAAATTCGACCGTAATTTAAATTAAAAACTAAAGTTCATTTTGTCCAAATTAGTACGTACGAATATTTCACAAATTCATATAAAATGTAATAATTTTCAAATTATGTGTTTGTGACAAATGCATGGTAGTGTGTGTAATGTGTTTTTAGTTGATTTTATGTATGTTTTAAACCTTATTTGAAAAAAATATTAACATTCTGCACTCCTTCTCTACGTCCACTATAACCGTGCAAAGTTTTATACTAATCTGTCCGAGGCATATTACTTAAAAATGCTTCACAAATTTTTGCTTTACGTGTTAATATATAGATTTAAAGGTATTTGGTCTGCCTATTTGTATTTGTAAACAAAAATCTTCTTAAGAACATTTTGAACCACTAGCTCTGAATCAAAAAACACTTTGAGATTCAACACTTGAAATCAAATCGATAGTCACAGTTGCATCTATAGAAAACCAATCCAGACGGAGATAAAAAGGCCTTTGAGGCACGAGTATAATCAGGCATCAAAGAACTTTGATGGACAAAGTTCTGATATTTCGAGCGCGTCTCAACGAAAACACTATTCAGTGCGAGTGCTAAGGGTTATTCGGAACTCCCTATGCGTTACTGAGGAAGGAAGGAAAAATCGGGCTCCTTTTTCTTTCAAGCGCTTTTCAGACCATGAAAGGGGTTGTCAATATTTTGAGCGGTGTGAATGGGTCTATGTAGTTGATGTCAATGAGGGCTTAAGTGCGAGGGTGGTTATCCATGTCGGTGGGATTAACGGATTATATACCAAAATTAATTTGGTAAATTAGGATTGTTTTGTTTTCCGTTATGGAAATATATCGAGATGTGAATTATTAATGTATAGTATTATATATATAGTAGATATAAATTCGAGATAGGATAAATTATATCAAGGAAGAAGCGTCGACCTTGCGGTATACCAATAAGTATTTTTAATAAAATAGGGAAATTGTGATAAATAAGCAAACAAATGAGACTGAATAAATATTTTAAAAAAACTTTTTTCTACGGCAACTGTTGCTTTTACTGACAAATTTGAAACTAAATTACATTGCAGATTTTTTAAATACCTATTTCAAATAGGTATGCGCATTTGTCCCATTTTCATACATTTTTAATCAAAGAGAATAAGAAAACAAAACATAGTAAACTTAACCCGGGTTTAAAAAATCGTGTCGGAGGCTATGGAAAGCTCAGTGTTGAGCCTAGTCATCTTTTCGAGATAGCTCAAAGCCAATTAGATGCGGCGACAACACGAGAGCCACGATACGACCTGAATGGACCTTTTGAACCTCCGGTCTCTATACAAAACTTTGTTATGCCAAACTAGAAATCTGGAAAGCTGATTTCAATTTCCTATACAATACGCTCTGAAGTATTGATCTTAATGCATATATGCTTGTGCATACTAATCTTAATGGGATTTATGTAATTCCAGGTTATTATTAATCGTAATGTAAGGAGTGTTCTTTGTTTTTTTATCTGACTGAAGTAGCAAACGACCATGCAGTCCACCTGATGGTAAGTGGCCGCTGCCACCCATGGACATCAACTCGACCATGGTAATCAACTTCATACAGAATATGGGTTCCATCTGAAGTGAATCACAGATGCGTTGCTACTCTCGATGACTATGATGGTCGCCTCATGTGAAAGTGTGCCGACAACCACACCCTTCTATCGAAACGCAAGAACAGCTTCACGCTAGAAATAGGTGTGGCGGTGGTACTTCCCCGGCCGAACTACACTTGTTCTACCACCTTGAGAACCAGGTGATAGATTGCAACATTTTTCTGTGTAACACATTGTGGTCGCCAATGTGCATACTTTCTACACTCATAGCTCCACACTAGAATTTTCTCCTGTGTCGTGGGTATCATGGACACACACAAGACGAAATACACAAACATCCAGACTCAGAACATGAATCTAAACTCATCATTCAGATACCTGTCTGACCGGGAATCGAACCCGGGACCCACGTACCCGGTAAACGTGATCAAAGCGGAGCCCAGGGATTAAGCTAGTTTAAAATAATTAATGATATTTCTATGTTTCACCGAAGTCTTACAATTAAGAATTTAATCAACAACACTTGAGCAATTAATTAAACAGTTCTACTGTTAAGACGTGATTTAATTCCGTTACAAACGAGTTGAAGATTTGAAGATACCGTCTATATCATTGGCACGAGGATTTTTAACATCAACAATCTGTACAATCGTTTCATTCTAGCTTAAGGTGAGATTTCATTAGCCAATTTAAAGCGGGACTCGAACTCAAGAAGTTAATTTAATAAAAAAAACGTGCAGCACTCGGGGCCTGCCGTGGTAAAGCTATTGCATAGTATTTTTTATCAACTTATGCAAATGAAATTGGTTATTTACTTATGCAGTATTTTTTTTTCATTTTATTAATTCAAGTTTTTAAGCTATTAAGCTTTTATCGCGGGCTTTGAGCGCGGCGAGTTGATAAGTCTATAGGGCGAAAGGAAACTGGTTATTTTCACGCCTAAATTTAATATGTTCAACAATAAAACTATTTACAAGAAAATAATACAAACTCAAAACATCCTCTCGATACGAAAACTAAATGAGTGATTGTTGAATTTTTAAAGTTTATTAAATTAGTTGATTATTCGTCAATAAAGCTCAAAATGAATAGGAAAAAGACTATTCGTGGAAGAGAATGGACTCTTACATTCCAAATATGCATTTTTTTAACAAGAGAAGAGTATTGGGCTCAGTATTCCTATCTCCCAAGTCGAAAATCGAATGTGTGCTTCCACAGACATCAGTCTCTTACACACATAAAAAAGAAAGATAATATGTCTGCGAATATATTTAAAACATGAAAGTGCTTTAATAAATACTCGACTATTATACACCACTATGGTGTATGTATTAATAATGGTATACCTACATACTTTTGGTATTTGGTAATAGAATATACTTCGTATCGGTGTGGGAAATCCCTAGTTCTAATGACGTTTTAACTGTCGTGCGCCTAATTGTTTTGGTCGAGTAGTACAAGAAAATAATACAAACTCAAAACATCCTCTCGATACGAAAACTAACAAAACAATAATCATCTTTTCTACAATGTCATAAAATAATATTCTTCTAAATTCGAAATATAAAATTATAAAAATATAGTTTTCTGAAGAGTAAAAAGTATGTACAAAAAGAGGTCGATAAAAGCAATAGCGAGCAAGTTGATGAAAAAATGCTATCCAATAGCTTTACTGCAGCAGTCCCCGAGTGCTGCACGTTTTTTTTCTTTGCTACCATATAATTTCTTACAAACAGCTGCTTACATATTCGTCCGATTTCCGAGCAGCTCGTCTCGATCCATGCGAGCTTCGTACTGTTGTACCATATACATACATACAGGCGGAGCGGGGTGTGTTAAGTGTTTTCGTTACGGAATTTCTTGATTTGGTCGCCGCGCTCAAAGCTCGAGATGAAAGCTATGCAATAGCTTAATAAATCCTTTTCTACAGACCACTTACCATCAGGATGATCACATATCACCAGACTAAAAGTAATCACTGCGCTCATGGAACTTCCAACTTCATAGAAAATCGGGTTTCTATCCGAAAATATGCCAGGTGGTAGAACTAGTCTAGTACCGAGGTGGTAGCATCGCATAGCTTATTTCTAGCGTAAAGCAGTTCATACGTTTCGTTAAAAGTGTACAGTTGCATGCACTCTTTTATACAAGGCGACCATTTTACTTCTATGAAGTTCTAGGAAGTATTAAAGAAATAAATGATTATAAAACAAAAATGAAACCAACTGCTTGAAAACAATCAATCAAATGAATTCAATCAATTCTTTTCAATCAGTCGGGGTTTTTATTTTAATAATTTAACAATGTTACATACAACGTCTACAACGCTAAGCTTAATTCTAAACAAACGGCCTTACTAGTTTGTAGCAACGAGCAGGTGCTCTCTCCGTGCGCCTTAACGTCTCCCGCACGTGGCATTAACACCTCCTAATTATTAGCTTTATTACTTTTCACACTCTGTAAAATGAAGCTGCTGGGAAACTGTTTATTTGGGAAAAATATACTAAAATGTTTTCAGGAAAATAAGTAGTTGACGAGACATTTTTTTTATCTAATTGAAGTAGCAAACGAGCATGCAGTCCACCTGATGGTAAGTGGTCACTGCTGCCCATGAACATCTGTAATCAACTTCATACAGAACATGGGTTCCATTTGAAGTCAATCACAGATGCGTTGCTACTCCCGAGGACTATGATGGTCGCCTCATGTGTAAAGCGTGCCGGCAAATACACTCTTCCATCAAATTGCAAGAAATGGTTCACGCTAGAAATTTGTGTGGTGGTGGTAGTTCCCCTGTCGAGCTACACTAGTTCTACCACCTTCAATTTGTCTAGACAAGCTGTCTGATCCAGGCGTCATGGCTGAATAGACGCAAATGTTTCAGAAAGATGAAAAGTATGATTCGATAGCTCGAAAAGTTATAGCTAACTATATACTTCAATCAAAAAACAGATACAAATCTGAATATTTTTCTAGCTTATGCTGTTTGAAAAACATTACTACACATCTGAATAATAGTTTTTCAACAGACTTCGGATTTTATATGTTAAATGTTTTATTATTATGGAGTTTAACTTGCAAAATTTGTTAGCAAGTTTATTTAGGTAATATTTTAAAGGCACGTACATATTAAAAAAAATGTACGATGCAAGAAAATAATAGGTTTGAGTACTACAAAGTTTATTTCTTGCTTGTTTCAGATTTTAATATTTCAGCTTTTAATATCACTTTCTTAATATGATTTATGTTGAATCTGTGTCTTATTTTTTGTTAAGATTAAATTATATCGATTATTTTTTAATATAAATAACAAGTATACTTAGTCTCCTGATATCTAAATCTGTATTTTCTATTATACATATAACCTCAAAGCCTACAATTTACAAAGGCCCACATTCGGGTTTTATGCTATAAGACTCCATTGTAGGTAAATAGGCTAATAAAATTATATGAGAACCGTAGAACTATTAACAATGTTAGGTTAATCAATACGTCTATAACAGGGAACCTGAAATTCGTCTGAAACAATAGCTCAAAGTTACCTAACTTGTTGTTGATCCGGTCTCCTAAGTAATAAAACCTTAGAGGGCTAGTCTTGAGTTTACTTACAGAAGTCTTGTTATAGTTTACACTTTATACTTGTGTTGAGTTTATGCTTCACAATTAAATGATTTATTTTATTATTTTACTAGCTCTTACCTGCGGCTTCGCCCCCACGTTCGAAGGGAATTAACATTGGCATTTGGTAGCTCAATTCAGAACTTGCAAATGAATTTTACTAACGCCATCTATTAACTACGTCTGGAACTACTAAATATGTATCAATTAACAAAACATTAATATTTTGATGGGAATGAGAGAGCGCGGTAATAAGTAGCCTACGCCACTCTCCGCCCTCCTATCTTCAGCATATAAACCATATCATATAATAGCTATGTGGCGACGTGAAAGAAGAACAAACAAACACACTTTAACATTTATAATATAAGTGAAGTGTTGAAGTTAAATATACTTAATACAGTTCCCACTAATAACTAATGCTTATTTTTAATTTGGAGCATTGCATTTGTATACCTACTTAGCATTAGGTATCAATAACTGCATCACACAAAAATTATGATAACTAATATCAATCATAATGCATAATGAAATGTTATTATTTCCCTCACATTTTATTGTTCCCTTTATAGAAACCGATTCCAACTCAAATCATTAAAACAAGTATCTCCTCGATAAACTCTTAGCAACCACTTGACTTAACACAAACCTTTCTTTGTCTCCGCAACTCAAGAGCTGTCTAATTCAGTTAAGAAGATGTTTCGAATTGGACTCGATTGCGCGCTGGTGAATGAAAAAGGCGCACAGACCGCATTGCCGTCTGTCGGAGTTGGCTCCGATACCCGGATATGCGGATAAGGATTTTACTATTAAAACTCGATGTAAACTCACTTTTTAAACGATAATAGAATAAGTAGTAGGATCGTATTTGTTTTTTTTGTATTGTTTGTATATTCTGGATCAACACACACACACGCACGCTTTCTACACTCATAGCCCCGTAGCATTATCTCCTGTGTCGTGGGTACCATGGACTCACACAAGACGAATATAATAAACACCCAGACCCAGAACACGAATCTAAACTCATCATTCAGATACCTGTCTGGCCGGGAATCGAACCCGGGACCCATTGTGCATCAGGCCGGTATGGTAACCGCTCCGCCACGCTTGTCGCCATTGATTCGTTTTTACATGTTCGATAATGATTTTTTACAATATGTTTCTTATACCACAATCTAACCGACTTAATAAAAATAACACTAAGTGTCTGAAAGCAATAAAATGATTAAATTTCAAATAAGTTTTAAGATTTAAGTTTTGCACAGGAGTACTTTGTTAAACTTAATTAAAGATTGAAACATTTTATTTGACTTGTTTTGTAAGAGGTTTAAATATAAATAACGCTCGGTGAAGATACTTTGATACAATAATTTTTAGGTAAAAACACTCGTCAATTATTGTATTGCTTCTAACATCAAAGACTGGTTTATACACACTCGTATTAAAAACAATCTTATATACAACATATTTGCCATTACCATTTAATAAATTGCCATTTAATTTAATACATTGCCATTGAAACATAATTATGTTAACAAAACAACACTAAAGTGAGTTTTAAAACTCGATAAGTCGGTGCACAAATAGTAGCGCTACATTATAGCGGTCCGACGGTCCGACAGTTTCATTTGAGACCGTTTCAGAGGGAACCGAAGGCACAACCCGCTTAGACGCCCGTCTGTCCTGTACAGCTGTGTAACTGTAGCTCTGTATACAGCTAATAAATTAACTAAGCTTTGTCAAATAAAGCATATGCTTTGTTTGACAAAGCTTTGTTATTGTAATTTGGGTAATTGCGTCTAAAATATCTGTCAATAAACTTCATATAATGGGTTTTTTTATAAAAAATTGAAATTTTGCAAAATCCTTCCTTCAACGGGAGCATTATATCCTTAACTATCCCCACTCTTTCGTTGGTTTTAGATAATCCGTTGCAACGCGGGCTTGATCATCGCAAAATTTGTTTCTTATGCAGCGTCCTCGGCCTTTGAGATTAACCGCTTTATTTTTAAACTAGCTGTTGCCCGCGACTTCGTCCGCGTTTCCGTTGTTTTTCGTAAAAAAAAGTAGCCTATGTCCTTCCTCACGGTTCAGTGGTTTTGATGTAACAAACAGATTAACTTTCGTATTTTAGTAGGGAAATATAATATGTCATATCTACAATACTGTTGAAAAATATCGCAATACGGAACCGCACAATATTATTGTTAATAGCTTTGCCCGCGACTCCGCCAGCGAGTAACTCCTTGTGTGTTATTGAGTTAATGTATTGGTAATATTGTTTAGATCACGTTCACATGAGGCTTAAGAACCTTTTTTATTTTTGTTTTCTAGGGGGAAACCTTCAAACGGTACCCGACGCCGTGGGAGCGACGCAGAGTTATGTGGAATTTTTACCGCACTAAAACCCCCCCGGTGGCCGTCTTCGGTGCTATAAAGAGGACTCGGGCTCCTCCCAGATGGGCGGATGGGCCCACCACCCAATCTAGTCTTTACGGCGGTATGCGACCACACATATCGCCACCTTCCCGGTATCGCCTGGCTGGACGGTTCAAGCTCCCACTCTAGCCGCCCGCAACCCCGGAAGCCCCTTTTAGTCGCCTCTTACGACAGGCAGGGATACCGTAGCCCTATTCCGATCCTGCCGAAGGCTTAAGTACTTATATAACGAAAATACTTCAATGCAAAGCTTCCGGGTAAACTATGTTGAATGTTGATCCATCCGGCACGTGAACGTAAAGATTTTTGGAACTACTGACCCGGGAAAGAGCGACGTACAACTGACCATGCGAGAAACAACTGACACCGAGATCTACTCCAGCAACACGAAAAGTCTGCCCTTGAGCCTTATTAATTGTCATTGCATAACACACCGATACTGGGAATTGCGTTCTTTTAAATTGGAATGGAAAATTATTAGGTACTAAGGGAATTCTGGGAATAAAGACGGTTTCTCCTGCACCGCAACCTGTTAAAATTTGAGCCTCGATAATATTTTGTTGCAACCGGGTTACTTTTAGCCGAGTTCCATTGCAAAGTTGTGGTGGTCTTAAATTTCGGAGCAGAATAATCGGAATGCCAATTTTTAAACAAATTTCATGAGAAGGAAGTCCGGGCATATTTAAAGAATTTAAAAATTCTATCGGGTAGTTAGTGGCGTCTTGTTCATCGACCATTCTATTTATTGAACTATAAACTTTGCTTTCCCCTTGTATATTCGACAGTATTTTATTATTAATCTCAAATGCCTGGTCATTGCGAGGAGTTAAGATGGATCTTTCGCATAGCCAAGAATTGTCCCTATTTAATATATTTGTTACGTCACCGTGACACTGTCCACTGTTCACTGTTAACTGTTCATTTTTCATTTTTCATTTTTCATTTTTCATTTTTCATTTTTCATTTTTCATTTTTCATTTTTCATTTTTCATTTTTCATTTTTCATTTTTCATTTTTCATTTTTCATTTTTCATTTTTCATTTTTCATTATTCATTATTCATTATTCATTTTTCATTTTTCATTATTCATTTTTCATTTTTCATTTTTCATTTTTCATTTTTCATTTTTCATTTTTCATTTTTCATTTTTCATTTTTCATTTTTCATTTTTCATTTTTCATTTTTCATTTTTCATTTTTCATTTTTCATTTTTCATTTTTCATTTTTCATTTTTCATTTTTCATTTTTCATTTTTCATTTTTCATTTTTCATTTTTCATTTTTCATTTTTCATTTTTCATTTTTCATTTTTCATTTTTCATTTTTCATTTTTCATTTTTCATTTTTCATTTTTCATTTTTCATTTTTCATTTTTCATTTTTCATTTTTCATTTTTCATTTTTCATTTTTCATTTTTCATTTTTCATTTTTCATTTTTCATTTTTCATTTTTCATTTTTCATTTTTCATTTATCTTTTTTCATTTTTCATTTTCACTTTTCATTTTCCATTTTCCATTTTCCATTTTTCATTTTTCATTTTTCATTTTTCATTTTTCATTTTTCATTTTTCATTTTTCATTTTCATGTTCATTTTCGTACAGATAGATGACTGAGTTATAAACGTAAGAGTAGACAAATATAATCAGAAAGCTTTGAACTGCTAAGCTATCGGGAGTTACACGTGTTATTGTGAGTCAACCATAAAAGATGGACATATGCTGTCGTAGGATATTTTTTAGATAATTTTAAGGAAAATATTTTCCTCATACATGATTTCTGTGTAGCTTTAACCATTAAGGTTGCACACGCGACAGAAGCTTAAAAAAGTAACTTCTCCCGTTTTCCCAACGTTTCCCTTTACTGCTCTGCTCCTATTGATTGTAGCGGGATGAAAAGTATACTATAACCAGCCCAGGAGTATAAAGAATAATCGTACCAAGTTTCGTTAAAATCCACTGAGTAGTTTTTGTTTCTATAACGGTTATACAGACAGACAGACAGACAGACAGACAGACAGACAGACAGACAGACAGACAGACAAAAATTTTTCTGATTGCATTTTTGGCATCAGTATCGATCCCTAATCACGCCCTGATAGTTATTTTGGAAAAATATTTCATGTACAGAATTGACCTCTCTACAACTTTATTATAAGTATAGATATACTTGTTCAAAGAATTTATACATTTAAATTAAACATGTATCTTTGTTATTAATGATTATTTTACTGTCTGTCTGAAATATGAAATACATTCCAACAAGACCTCCCCCTTAAAGCTTCTGTTATTTTATTAATACACACTATTTGAGCTCTACTCTTTTACGAAAAAAGTACTGGTTGTCTTTCGATGAAATTTGGAACACAGATAGTTTATGACCTAGATTAGCTCCGGGATCAGAATAGGGCTAAGGTAAGTCCGTAAGAGGAGATTAAAAGGGGTTACCGGGGTAACTCGAACCATCCAGCCAGGCGATCTCGGGAAGGGCGGCGGTATGTGTGTTCGCATACCGTCGTATAGACTAGACGGAGCGGTGGGCCCAGCCGCCCATCTGGGAGGAGCCCGATGGGGTAACGCGCTCGGAGGATTCCGGTTGAAGTCGTTTCGAGATCCCGGAGTCCTCCTTTTCAGCGCCGAGGACGGCCACCGGGGGGGTTTTAGTGCGGTATTAACGGCGTCGGGTACCTTTTGAAGGTTTCCCCCTCGAAAACAAAAAAAAAGACGTAACCAATGCTGATAAAGCCGCGGGAATAAAGTAATAAGTAATATATTATCAATATTGGTAACCAGTCAAATGCATCGACAAGTACCAGACGCTGACGCCAGCAATTCGCTCCCTCGGGCAATGCAATGTAGCCGTAGTATTGACTTAGTTATGATATGTTTTGAGCAGATCGGATACTTGTCAGAACAAACAGTAGTTGGTTGCGTACTATTAGTGTACAACCATTTTTTAATAATGAAGCCTAGATGGATCAAAGCAAAAACTAAACGTTACAATGTTTGTTTTGTGGAGCATTTTGTGGAGGTATCTGCTACCTCCACAAAACTACAAAAACCTTCGTATTTGTGAAATTTTCAATTGTGTAATTATCATATTTATATTTTAGTACGTGAAGTAACTTGTGATTCGTTTTTAAGATACTTGCCGCAGGCGGAGGAGTGTGAAATTACGCACGGTTATAGTTGATGTAGAGAATGATTACGGAATGCTAATATTTTTTTCGAATAATACATAAAACATACATAAAATCAACTAAAAACATATAACACACTACCTTTATTTAACACAAACACATACATAATAAACGAAATAGAAAATTCAATGTCTTACTACACATAACGTCAAAAATGTCAGATGTCTTTGTCAACATACTCGCGATGGCTTTTAAATGCAGCTTAGTTAATTAAACCTCTTTTTGCCTTTAACAGGTGTGTTCAAAATAACTTCAAAATTATTACAATTTGAATTTGAGAAATATGCGTGCTACTTTAGACAATATGAAGTTTAGTTTTTTAAATTACGGTCGAATTTTGACCGTTGCGACGGGTGAACAGTTTATGATAATTATTCTAAATCCAAAAAAGAATCTTACGTGTAAATATGACATGAGAAGCTTGGCAGAGCGCCGTACAAATGTTGCTCATGTCCCTCATCACTTATATACCCGTCTAACCGGGGATCGAACCCAAAACCATGCATGTCAGATCGGTACCGTAACTCCACTACGGATCGTTTAAATTCAATTCTATACAAACTATACATGTACGATCGGTACAGTACCACTCCACTACGGATCGTTTAAATTCTATACAAACTATACAATCTTAGGTAACATACAAATCCTAATAACGTTCTAGACTCGCACCTGAGGATCTTCAGTGTAACCAGACTTACAAGTTGGAGCTAGTGGTTAATTTAAACCTAAATTTAGATCCAGTAAGTTCGACGAGCAATGTTTGAAGTACGTGATTTGGTTTCAGTAGTTAGGGATACAGAGCATCTAGATGTGTTACCTACATAAATCTAGACTATTTAGATCTATGACTAGGTTTTACTTTATTTTGCAAAAAAATCTTGGACTCACAAAACATGAATACTAATACTACCTAATAAATAGTTAGAGTATCAGAAAATAATTTAAAATATTATTTATCCAGTGTTGAGGATCGGAACAGAATAGATTAAAACTTTAACATGGATCAGACCGGAATAAATCAATTCAATATTGATAGTAATGGGCTCAAACAACACACAATAATGTAAAGATTTTTGTCTATATACATTCTTAAGTCTTTATATTCAATATAATAAATTATTAAATTGATAATTGTGGGTCATCGATTTACTAAAATGCACACGAAATTACAACTTAGCAAATAATCTAGTCATACTTAGCAAATAGTGTAGTTTCTGTGAGTGGAAACACCTGGCCGATTTCTGGCCGAAACTACAGCAGTCACTTTTGAAACTTGACCAAGATCAAAACATAACATTCTAGACAGTAGGGACTGTTTGAAGACCCTTCAATTGCCAGATTTTTAAGATTAAAAACACTGACCGCGATATAAGAAATTTATGCAGTAAAAGATCTTGAACAAGATTTAAACCAAACTACTGTTTCATTGGATCGGAAAACCGAATTGTAAAATGAAAATTGAAAAATTCAAAGACAACAGGCGTAGAGTGGCGCTATTTAGGGGAGGCCTACGTCCAGCAGTGGACATCAAAGGGCTGATAGATGGTTGAATGGACTGTTTCTGTAAGATTGTTTATGTATACACATATCGCCGCTCATTAATCTCCTACCGATGTGGAGAAGATTACGATCAAAGATTTTGCTTTTCAAGGTATCAAAAACGTAAATAAATTTCTGTAAAATAATTTAATTTACAATTTCTATAATTCGGAAAAGTACCAATTAAGAAATCACAGCAAAGTACCAATTAACAAACAATAATAAATAAAATAATATTCTTCCATAACCTGATGATAGAATTAGCTTTGTTTTGAAGATGTCATAAAATTATAAAGTAACTAGCTGTACCCGCGGCTTCGCCCGCGTAAAAATGAGTGTATCGCAAAGTTTTTCCCGCACAAATCTCGACCCCGTTGAAATTATATGATAAACAGTAGTCTATCATTATGTTATTCCACAACCTTTTCTATAGTGCAAGTCCTATCCAAATGAGTTTAGCCACTCGGCCGGCGATTACCCGGACATACAAAGAGTGAAGAAACGAATTTAAAGTATGTATTTGTGGTTAGGATCATAATTGTTATGTAAAAATATTTTAAAAATTAGACAAATTAAAATTGGAATTTTAAAATTAGACGATTGTATACCGCCTTTCTTTGAATTAATTGACAATCTTAGTAGTCACACAATACCAAGAAGCACCTTGTAATCCAACCACATTTAAACCAAAACGCATCGATTACAAAGATTGATTTTAACTTTTCCGCAGTATGTTTAAAAGTTCTCAGGGTGATGCTGCAGGGTGAAGTGCAATGATTGTACTGGTCTAGTACAAAAAGACGCTACTTTTACAAACTCATTTAACATTCGTATCCTACTCAACACTGGACACTATCAAGTGGTCACATTACTCTAATAATGCACACGCATCGGCGGCGGCTTGTATTAGCATGCGCGAGCGAGACGGTTACCTACCCCTGCCGCGAGACACATCGCGATCTTTATTATTTTAAATCTCTAATATCTTTAAAAGTATTTATTTGATGCATAAGTGTAAAAGCTAACGAATGCATTTATTTATATAAGGATTAATACCGAACAGAAGAAAATACACTCGAAATTAACGTAATATTTTTAGTTGAAATATGGAACATAAAAAAAATATTGTGACTTAACCAAAGGTTAAAGAGATATACTATCGCGGATTGATTTTATATTTAAGGTTGCAATCCAGTGTTTCGTCGCCCTTGACGGAATTATTAGTATTCAACATCAACATTTAATTTATCGATAGACTTCGTAGTTGTTTTGTAAATAACGCCACCTATCGTATTCAATACATTCAATGTAATTCAACATAGTAGTGGATAGATGGCGCAAGTATACCTAATATATATCTCATCGGTAATTATCGTATCGGTAAAATTAAATCAAATTTATATCACATTTATTTGTATGATAATTAATTGTTATTCATTTATAGGTATGTATTATATTTCATAATGAACTAAGGATCAGGATGACATCAGGACAAAATGGCTAATATGGCGATAGTTGGAATTTGGAATTAAACAAAAGTCGCGATATACCGAGTGAATAACTTCCGACAGAAGGACGGACGAATTACACCACGGACACGTAATAAAATACGTCAAATCAGTGCGAAACTTAATTTAATAAACAATTGTGCCGAGGTCTTATAGAATCGGTGCGTGATCTCGAAAGCGTATTTCAGGCCACTTTTGTAGCGCCATCTAGTTCATTGTTGGCGAACTAAATACATTAACATCGAGTTTACAGATATATGTATGCTGTCGACTCAAAATCAATATTTTTTAATGTTTTATTAATGAGATAAGTTTTCAATCAAGTCTATCTTGCCCCTTGACGGAATTTTATTATCGTACCCTTTGAAGGAAATTATATAATTTGATATCTCTAATAACTTTAAACGTATTTATTTGATGCATACAGTGTAAAGGACAATTTTGATCTTTGTTATAATTACGAAGTTAGCTAACGAATGCATTTATTTACATAAGGATTAATACTGTGCAGCGGACAACAGACTCGAAAATGACGTTTATTTTTAGTTATAACATGGAACATAAAAATAATTATTGTGAGTTAACCATATGAGATATAGATATTATGCTATCGTGGATTTATTTTATATTTAAGTTTGCAATCCAGTATTTCGTGGCTCATAACGAAATAATTAGTAACTCAACATCAACATTTAACTTATCGATATTACTTTGTAGTTGTATTGTAGATAACGCCATCTATCAAATGTTCATTCAACGTATAAATTCAACAGAACAGTGATAGATAGCGCAAGTATACCTAATATTTAGCTCATCGGGAATTCCAAGTAATATTATTCGTATCTTTCGCATTATAAATACATTTTCATATTATAAACCCATATTATGGGTAAATTAAATCAAATTTATCTATTTGATTTATCTATTTGAATGATAATTAATTATTACCAATTTAAATGTATTATTTCTGAACGAACTCACGATGACGTCCAGGCCAAATGGCCAATATGGCGATTGTCATTTGCATCGTAATTTAACAAAATTCGCGACATATCGAGTTTTACGGATATATGTTGTCGACTCAAAATCAATATTTTTTAATGTTTTATTATTCACATAAGTTTTTAATCAAATCTATTATACCCCTTGACGGAATTATTAGTACACCTCTTTGTCAAAAGCCATTATGGAGATTGTCATTTGCATTGGAATTTAACAAAATTCGCGACATACCCTGTTTTACGGATATATGTTTTCGACTCAAAATCAATATTTTTGAATGTTTTATTATTCACTTATGTTTTTAATCAAATCTATCATACCCCTTGACGGAATTATTAGTACAACTCTTTGTCAAAAACGAACTACCATACAAACATTTATGCTCGATTTTAACATTTTCAACCCATTTTTTGAAATAAAAAGTAGCCTATAATGGATCCCAAGGTCACCACTATCTGTGTACATTATTTCATAAAAATCGGTTCAGTAGTTTTGTCGTGAAAGAGTAACAGACAGACAGACAGACAGACAGACAGAGTTACTTTCGCATTTATAATATTAGTAGGGATAAATATGGAAACGCACATAATGCACTTTAGTTAATTTATTTTTTATTATTATTTTTTAGAACAGTCGAATTTTGTATGTATTACATATTCAAATAACACCTGTTGTTCTGTTGTGATAGGATAATATGTTTTAGTTTAGTCTACTATAGTTATACCGATTATTTGTTGTAGTTATCACGAATAAACTTATTTTTCTTTATTTCTTTCTATCAAAATTCATTATATTACATCTTTGTTTCATTAATAATTGAACACGTAACAGAGACACGTCACACGAATATGTAAATTATGTATAGGAACATAATAAATTTCATCTCATAAGTCAATAATTTCTCATCCACATTAACAAACTCTGAAGATAAAAAAAATGGATCAAACAAATATAGAACCTAACTAGAGATTCCTAACACAAGTTAATATGTAACGTGTCAAGTCAGACAAGTTTTGCAGTAGTTATTTTCATATTGAAATAACATTAGCGCTCTGAGAGCAATGTTTTTCATATTGGAAAAGTTTTTATAAACGATGTTAAAATGTTCGAAGAATCTAAATACCTTTCAAGAGATATTCTTCTAAAGGGCGTTGTTAAGACAGCGGAGCGGAGTTTTTAAAATGAAAACACTTTTTAAAACGCATAGAAATAATGAAGTTTCGTAGAAAAACAATGATCTCTGAAAACTGTTAAATAAAATATTCACTACAGATATTTTAGTATTATTTTTAAAGAACAGCGCTTCTGTGTTTTGATTCAAGGATGGGTGAAAAAATAAGAAGATTAATAAAATCCATTTCATCTATAAAAAAATCTTTATTGAACAGAGGTTCTATCTAAAGCCGTTTAATGATGCGTTGCCAATTTAAGCGCGTAGATGGTCGTCTCATCGTTCCTGTAGTTTCAGGATCAGGACTACCGTATCCCCTGCCTGTCGTAAGAGGCGACTCAAAGGGGCTTCCGGTTGCGGGTGGCTAGAGTGGGAGCTCAAACCGTCCAGCCAGGCGATCCCGGGAAGGACGGCGGTGTGCGTGGTCGCATATCGTCGTAAAGACCAGACAAGCAGTAAGACCAGCTACTCGTCTAGAAGGAACCCGATAGGGCAACGTGCTCAGAGAACTCCGGTTGCATTCCTTCGTGTAGTTGATTGTGTATTTTAATGCGGTAAATCTCACACAACCTTCAGTCGCTCCCACGGCGTCGGGTACCTTTTGAAGGTTTCCTTCTCGGGAAAAAAAGAAAAGAAAAAACTATGGTCGTCTCATATGCAAGTGATCTGTCGCTGGCGCCCACGCTCTATTACCATAACGCAGAACCTGTTTACAACATCAATAGGTATGTATAACGGTAGTACAAGTACTCTTCTGGTCGAACTCGAAAACTCGAAGCATTTCTTGCAGTTCGATGGAAGGATGTGGTTACCGACACACTTTTATATGAGGCGACCATCTTAGTCCTCGTAAGTAGCAACGAGTCAGATATAATTTATGTTCTATATGATGTTGCTTACGGATGTCCATGGGCGGCAGTGACCACTTACCACTAGGTGGACTGCACGCTCGTTTGCTACTTCAATCAGATAATAAAAGAACTATATTGGTTCAAATTTTGACTTTATTTAAGTAAGCCACGGATGATTGTAGTATTGTAAAGAATTATGTATCAATTATTAAATAACTTACATAAGTTACTGTTTACTACTGGGTTGAAACTTAATAGGAATCAGCAAGCAAATCTAACGCCGCTATAAACTTATTCAACTAAATCAGCATGTCCTAAGCCTTGACTCTAAGTTAAGCCTAAGTTAGCATGTTGAATTTGTTCTATATCATATAGCAAACTATATCAAATATAGATTACAATAATCCCAAGATCTTAAGCATAAAGTAAATAGCAAGTGAGTAATTAATTAACGCAAGTATTTATTTGTACGAATACATTAAGTCACGCTCTCACACTTTGTAGACTCATAGCTGCACATTAAGATTTTCTACTGTGTCGTGGGTATCATGGACATACACAAGCCTAATACGCAAACACCCAGACCCAGAACATGAATCTAAACTCATCATTCAGATACCTATCTGGATGGGAATCGAACCCGGGACCCTTGCGCGTCAGACCGGTATGGTAACCGCTCCGCCACGTGGGTCGTCAGTTTAAATAATTAAACTGTTTCTAGTTTATGTTATAAATACCACCAATTCGCACTTGGCTAGTGGACTATGGCCTAAACTCTCTCATTTTGAAAGAAGACCCGTGCCCAGCAGTGGGAGAATAATGGGTTGAAGAGACTGGTTATAAATATGAGTACTAAAGTTTTTTATTTTTGGTATAACAAATACTTTAAAATACTGCAAAACACTGCAAAACGTAAAACTAATTTACCTATATTGGTAAATTGTTTTTTTGTGGATCGAAATCGCTCCCTTATTTTATCTCGAGACTAGAATACGATGTGCATATTGGAAAATATTTATCGTTTGTTTTAACAGAGAGAGTAATCATTGTAAATCTACAAGCTTGAAAAATTCTCATTATAAGTAAAGCCTCTGGAGCTGCGCCCAACAGTGGTACTGTAACGGGTTGATGATGAAAATATGGAATACCTAGGTTTAAGGATATTTAGTCCCTATAGTTTTTTTTTATCTGATTGAAGTAGCAAACGAGCATGCTGTCCACCTGATGCTCACTGCCGCCCATGGACAACTTTAAGCAACTTCAAATAGAACATGGGTCCTATCTGAAGTCAATCCCAGATGCGTTTGGAGTAGCCCGAGGAAAATAATGATAGCTTCATATAAAAGTGTGCCGGCAACCACACCCTAACATCGAAACGCATAAAATGGTTCAGAATGGAAATAGGTGTAGCAGTGGTACTTCCATGATCTAACTATACTGGTTCTACCATCTGTAAGTTGCGGGATCAGGGTTACGGGATCCCCTGCCTGTCGCAAGAGGCGACTAAAGGCCTAGCCGCGGGAAGGTTCACCAACGGATGCATTCCTTTGGAGATCTCTGAGTCCTCTTCGTAGCGAGGATAGCTACCGGGGAGTTTTAATTTAATAATTTAATCAATGTATAGGGAGAAAGGAAACTTGTTTTCCGATGTCATAAATATATTCAATATTTACAATAATTAAATGTATTTACAAGAAATAATAAATAAACTTAAAACATTCTATCCTCTCAATAACATTCTTTTACATGTTTTTTTCCACTATTCTAAATTCGTATATAAAACTATAAAATCAAAATAGTTTTCTATAAGAGTAAAAAGTATATACAAAATGAGGTCGCTACAAATGTATCTTTCTTTGAATCTATTAACGTTATAGAAAATATTCAAAAGTATCCCAATGTCTTTTATCGATTCCTAGAAACAGAAACGAAATTTCTTCTTTTTTCTTTAACTTCACTTTAGTATGCCTTTTTTATATAATCCACGCTTAAGTTATCCTTATTTCAAGCTAAAACGAAATGCAAAACAAACTTTAAGATCCAGATAGTTAGACAAGTTCGCAAGTAGTTATTTTCATATCGGAATAACATTAGAGCTCGGGGCAACGTCGACTCCGGCAATATTGTTCATATTGGAACAACTGCTAAGACGTACAAGTTTTTTCATAGTAAACGAACGTTGCATATTAGTTCAGCATTTAAATATATTTTTATGTTGCATTTTTATATCAATAATTTTGTAATATTGCAAGTGTTTAAGGTAATCGAGTTTCTTAAGGGAAGACTTCATTACGCGCATAAAGCGATTTTCAACAGTATAATGGATGCATATCTATTTTTGTTGTAAAGTAGAAATTTTGTTTTGTATTATAGTTTGTATCGTATGGTGAACCAAAATTCATTATACTACCATTATTTTAATAATAATAATACTAATAATAAATATGTTTATTGCCTCAAATGTAACACTAAAGACAAATATTATTACAGTGAATCTTAAAACTAAAATGAACTTAATTTATAATTAAACAAATTTGAAGTAAGATTGAGAAACAAACAGATAAAAAAAACACAAAGCACAAAGAATAAAATGTTTTAGGATTCTACATACTATAGGCAAAAGGAAGTGGCTCAGCTTTTACCACCATAAAAATAAATCCCATGGAGAGCTGTTTTTCAGCTACTCCCACTCCGATACTCCACACCAATTTGGTTCTTAACCATACATAAATACCAACACAAAAGACAAAAGAAAGAAAGACAAAAGAAGGGACCGAATAATAATATAGCATGGTATAGCTAACTAATTAAGCGTCAAAGTGTAACAGATCTCATCTTCATCTCTTCAACATACAACTTTTTTTTTTACTTGACTGAAGTAGCAAACGAGCATACAGTCCACCTGATGGTAAGTGGTCACTGCCGCCCATGGACATCTGTAATCAACTTCATACAGAACATGGGTTCCATCTGAAGTCAATCACAGATGCGTCGCTACTCCCGAGGACTATGATGGTCGCCTCATGTGAAGCAACCACACCCTTCTATCGAAACGCAAGAACAACTTCACACTAGAAATGTGTGGCGGTGGTACTTCCCCGGTCGAACTACACTGGTTCTACCACCTTTAACTAACTCTCGTTGAGTTGAATGTAAGATAAGATACGGAAAGTGGCTTTTATTATCCATGATAAAAACAAGATGTTTTATAATAGAGGGGAAAGGTAACTACAATTTACAAAGAAAAATGACAAACCTGCTGAGTGTCTTGCCGGATCCTCTCAGTTGAGGTCGTGTTCCGATCCGGTGGTAGTGTAAGAAAAAATATTGTTACTGACAATTTGTAAGTGCAAAGCTTTTATACAAAACATTGCATTTAATTTTATTTCTAGTTCTATTTCTGCTCTATTTAGGGGTTGTTATACATATCTTTGAGTCGCTATGGCCACTTAATATCAGATAAAATTTGATTGCTTGCTACTTCTACTACATACACAGTGCGTTACAGTTATAGTTTCTGTGGAACATTATACTACTATCGTAATACCATTTAACATCATACTAATACTATAAAGGCGAAAGTTTGTGAGTGTGTATGTTCATACTTCTTCACGTCTAAACGCCTGAAGCGATTTTCTTAAATTTGGCAGGGAGTTAGCCGACACTCTGGATTAACATATAGTTACTTTCACTGTGGAAAAATATTTTATTTCCACGAGACAATCGATACATTATTACGGTTCACATACATACATACCCACACATACCCACATGCACAAGCACACACACACACACACACACACACACACACACACACACACACACACACACTAATATGCTTATTAATGTAATATGGTTGTACTGTACTTCTGTAGCCGTCCGAATGCAAATCTATGTAATCCATCGTAAATAATGGACGCTGGTGCCCATAACACAAGTTGAATCTTAAAATGGGCACCAGAGTTTAATAAACCACATGTTTAAAATACTTTAAATGCATTCACAATCCTGTTTCATAAAACTGTGTATGTACCTACTTTTTATGAACAATAAAATTATTATTATTATTATTATTATTATTATTATTATTTATCTATTTATTTAACGCGGGCGAAGCTACTGGGTTCAGCTAGTTAAACATAAAACTGCGTGTAAATTAACATTGCCTTCCAAATGACTTAACGTTCAGCGATTTTCATAAAATACAGTACAAAATTTAATTTTGAACCAAACTCAGCCTTTACTTTCCTGCGTGGCGTAGCGGTTACCATACATACCGGTCTGACGCGCAATGGGTCCCGGATTCGATTCTCGGCCAGACAGGTATCTGAATGAGTTTAGATTAATGTTCTGGGTCTGGGTGTTTGTGTATTCGTCTTGTGTGTGTCCATGGTACCCACGATACATGAAAAAATCCTAGTGTGGGGCTATGAGTGTAGAAAGCGTAAAAAAGTTATGACTTCTGTGCAACTTTATACTGCTATCGAAATGACCATTTAATACTAAACATAAAACTGCGTGTAAATGAACATTGTCTTCCAAATGACTCAACGTTCAGTCCATTTTCATAAAATACTGTACAAAATTTAATTTTGAACCAAACTCAGCCTTTGCTTTAAAAACCCAGCAAGTGCAAAGTGCTTATCTTTATCGCTCTAATATACGCTGATAGCTTTTAGCGATACTGTTCGCCCATTTGCACTCGAATGCATTGAAAATACAGTGTTAAGTGCACTTTGTTTGTACATAGGTATCCGAAGAATATAATCGTAGGTTTATATGATTTTCGGTCGCGTGGTGTAATTCAAATAACTTTAGATTGCTGTGTGTGACAATAGACTTTGACTTCCTTTCCTTAGATTGATTTAGATAAATTAGGTGAATTCTGAGAGCGCTTTGCCATGGAGCTCTTCAAAATCTTTTGACGACCCACGTGGCGGAGCGGTTACCATACCGGTCGGACGCGCAATTTTCCCGGGTTCGATTCCCGGAAAGACAGGTATCTGAATAATGAGTTTAGATTAATATTCTGGTCTGGGTGATTGAGTATTCGTCTTGTGTGTGTCCATGGTACGCACGACACAGGAAAAAATCGTAGTATGGGGCTCTGAGTGAAGAAAGCGTGTCTTTTTTAAATAGGTGCGAAAAGGGCTATCGCACCCTTGCATCATCTTTTAAATTGGAACCAGGCAAGATGGTGATAAAACCAGTATAGTTCAACCGGGGAAGTACCACCGTCACGCCTATTTCTATAAAGCACAAGTGCATGTTTTACAAATTTTCACTACAAGAATTTTACGATGTTGTTGCACCAATAATAACAAAAAACGGACGAATTGGACAAAAGCACTATCGACTTCTGTCGAAATGAGATGGAACTAAATGGCTGACTTTGTTTTACCAGAAAGTAGGATGTTTTTAAAGCACTTTGGCATTTTACGCAAAAATTACGAAATAGACTTCTATTTCGTAATTTTTGAGTTTTATGCCCTTGTCCTGCCGAAGGTGCGATATTTAAAATTATATTATTAAAAAAAAATTTTAAACAAAAAATACAACCGACTTCCATGCCACATAAAAGTAAAAAATAATTTAAATACATGTTGGTTTAGAGCAAACACAGTTCTTAGTACATAGTCCCGAAGTCGGCGCTTACCATATTTTGCTGGATCATGACGAAACTACACGTATCTTATATGAGCGCCGACTTCGGGACTATGTACTAAGAACTGTGTTTGCTCTAAACCAACATGTATTTAAATTATTTTTTACTTTTATGTGGCATGGAAGTCGGTTGTATTTTTTGTTTAAAATTTTTTTTTTTCACGCTTTTCAGTCACGATAAAATCAGTCATGTCTGTTGCTAGTCGTCCGCTAACTGGATGAATAAAATTAATTATTCGTCCGATTTTCGGATGAATAAAATTATTTGCTGACGTCATCATATAAAAATAGACTTCTTTGACACAACCGGTCGGGGGCGCTACCGCGCCCCCTCCCTTAGATTCTGAATTGGAAAAATCTGTTCGAACCTAACCTAACCGAATAAAATAACTTTTTCTGAGTAAACATTTATTTAAAGAAAAGACCTATAATTATCAATATTTAAAGTAGAAAAAGTAATATAAACCTTATAACTAAGAGTATAATTCAACTGATACTGATAAAAATAACCCATCCAATTTAAAAAGGTTGGTAGTACTCTTGCATCTTTCAGGTAATTGTATTCAAAGTGGAATTTTTGATCATAATTATATCCTCTCCGAAACTCATTGTTGGTATTGTGAACAACAACATTATGTATACGTAAGCACAATATGGCCGATGCCTACGGTTTAAACTTGAAGGACCCCAGCATTATCAGGGTTGAGGAGTTGAAGGTCAAAATTATCATGTCATATCTTTGCTTAGTAATCTCATTACATATACGTAAGCACCATATGGCCGATGCTTATGGTTTAAACTTGCAGTACCCTGCATCATCAGGGTTGAGAAGTTGAAGGTCAGTTTTCTTATCATACGTCTTTGCTTTGTAAATATATTACATATCCATAAGTATCAAATGGCCAACGCCTATGGTTTAAGCCTGTAGTACCCCTGCATCATCAGGGCCGAAGAGTTGAAGGTCAAAATTATCATGTCATATCTTTTCTATGTAATCTCATCGCATGCACGTAAGCAACAGATCCCCAACTTCTATGGCTTGGGCTTACAGTACCCTGCATCATCAGGGTTGAAGAGTTGAAGGTCAACTTTTTTATCATACATCTTCGCTTTGTAAATATATTACATACCCATAAGCATCAAATGGCCAACGCCTATAGTTTAAGCCTGAAGTACCCCTGCATCATCAGAGTTGAGGAGTCGAAGGTCAAATTTTTCATCTTATATCTTTGCTTAGTAATCTTATCAGATATACGTAGCGATCATGTAGCTAACGCCTATAGTTTAAGCTTGAAGCACCCCAGCATCATCAGGATTGAGGAGTTGAAGGTCCAATTTTCCACCGTATACAACCATTTTTCTAATGTTTTACCTTACATTTTTTTAAATATCATTTTGAATGCGTAAGATTGAAATAGCTAAGTTTTATGGCTTAGGCATCCAATACCCCTGCATCATCAGGATTGAGGAGTTGAAGGTCCAATTTTTCATCGTATACCTTTGCTTAGCAATGTTATTACAAATCCGTGAGCAACAAATGTCTAACGTTTATGGTTTAAGCCTGCAGTACCCCTGCATCATCAGGGTTGAGGAGTTGAAGGTCAAATTTGTCATCGTACATCTTTGCCTTGCTATCTTATTATATATCCGTAAGCACTAAATGGCCATCACCTACGGCTTGGGCTTACAGCACCCTGCATCATCAGGGTTGAGGAGTTGAAGGTCATTTTTTTTATAATATGTCTTTGCTTAGTATTGTTATAACATACCCATAAGCACCAAATGGTCAACCCCAATGGTTTAGGCTTGAGGCACCCCTGCATCATCAGGATTGAGGAGTTGAAGGTCAAATTTTCATCACATGTCTCTGCTTAGTAGTCTTGTTACATATATGTAAGCACCAAATAGCTAATGTTATAGTTTAGGATAGCTGTAACCCTGCATCATCAGGATCGAAGAGTTGAAGGTCAAATTTTTCGTCAACCTATATAAGCATAGATATATAATACATATTCCAAGTTTCATAAGAATCGATTCGGCAGAAGCCGAGTTATCTCAAATTATCTAAAAAACTTGAGGAGTGGTGGTGGTTTCCACCCCATAACTCAAAGAGTTAAGCATCACAGCATACCCATGTCCAAGAAAAAAAGTTGCGTGACGAAATTTCCTATCAAATGAAAGAAAGAAAATGGAAATCGGTTTATAAACACTCAAGTTATTCAAGATTTTAAGAAACCGACATTTTCCAATTTTCCGGGAAAACCGCCGGAAGGTTTTCATTTTCCTCAATATGGGACTGCCTGTGAAACTAGTCGCATACAATGTCGTATGAATCGTGTCGGTAGGTCGACGATTTCTAGCCATTTCGCCCGAACATACATAAAAAAAAAAAAAAAAACAAAAATAAAAAAAAAAAATATACGTGACGAATAGATAACCTCTTTCCTTTGGGAAGTCGGTTAAAAATTAACCAAGTTTTGTATCAGCGAAAGCCGTTAGGATTTGCTAAAGCTAAGTTGTTCAAGCTGCCTTCAACATTGAAGTTGTAGCGAAACGACGCGCGGAGATTATCTGCTTGATTGCCAGTATCAATGTCTTAGATGTTTTGAGACTTAAGTACTAATAATGTGAACCCGCAGGTTATGTAGATCGTAACTGATTTAGAACGTTGAAGATGGTAGAACCAGTGTAGTTCGACCGAGGAAGTACCACCGCCACATCTATTTCTAGCGTGAAGCATTTCTTGCGTTTCGATAGAAGCGTGTGGTTGCTGGCACACTTTCACATGAGGCGACCATCATAGTCCTCGGTAGGAGCAACGCATCTGTGATTGACTTCTGATGTTCTGTATGAAATTGATTACAGATGTTCATGGGCGGCAGTGACCACTTACCATCAGGTGGACTGCATGGTTGTTTGCTACTTCAGTAAGATAAAAAAAAGAATGGCAGTTTTTAAGTTGTGGTGGAAGGGTGTGATTGCAAGCTTGTAGAAGTGACCAAAGTCGTTAATACTGTTATTATGTTTAGTTTTAATTGTATCTGTCGTGTGTTGTATGTACTTTTGCTATTAGGCCATCTCTTTTGCTATGAAACAGGGATTTCATCTGACTTCAGATAAAATCCTTGTTTTATAGGAAGTTGATTACAGATGTCCTTGGGCGACAGTGACTACAGTGAGTACAACCCATTTTTATACCACTGCTGGGCACGGGTCCTCTCAGAATGAGAGAGTTTTACTGGCCAAGTACGACTGTGGACTTCACACACCTCCGAGAACTTTTTTTTAAAGAACTCTCGGGTGTGTAGGTTTGCTCACGATTGTCCCTGTAGTTCCAGGACCAGAATAGGACTACGGTACCCTTTGCCTGTCGTAAGAGGCGACTAAAAGAGGCTTCCGGGGTTACGGGCGGGAAGAGTGGGAGCTCGAACCGTCCGGCCAAGCGACCCCGGGAAGGACGGTGGCATGTGTGGTTGCATGCTGCCGTAAAAACCAGTAGGTGCGGTGAGCAGTTCACGCCCACCAGGGAAGAGCCCGATGGGGCACACGATGAGGACTCCGGCGGCGGTCAATCGGAGTTCCCGGAGTCTTCTTCGCAGCGTCGAGGTCGGCCATCTCCCGATTGAGAGGGCAAGTTTTAACCGGTACGCTATCACTGCTCTACTTATCTACTACTTACCATCACATAAAGTGCGTGCACGTTTGCTGGTTATCGTAATATGTAAAATTATTTGTTGGCCGTAGAAGTCCACGGGCGATAGTGACCCCTTACCATCTGTTAGACTGTACGCTCGTATGGTCCTTTAATCCTTTAAAAAACAAAGATTTGATTATAGATTTCTGAAGTTTAGGTAAAACTTCAAGTCGGTACTGTAGATCAGTGTGTGTGCTCCTACCTGCGGCTTCGCCCGTACGGTCAAAGGGAATTAACATTAGCATTTGATAGCGCGATTCAGAACTTGCAAATGAATTTTACTAACGCCACCTATTAACAACGTCTGGAGGTACTAAATATGTATCAACTAACAAAACATCAATATTCTCATGGGAATGAGAGAGCGCGGTAAAAAGTAGCCTATGTCACTCTCCGTCCTCCTGACTATCGCCCAGCATATAAATCATATCATATAATACCTATGTGGCGACTTGAAAGAGGAACAAACAAACATACTTTCACATTTATAATATTTGTATGGATTTTACAAATTATGTTTAACAAAAACTTTGTGAACCTTATATTACCTTCATAATGGCTAAATAGATTATAATACGACTCTGAAGCTCGCGTTTCCCCTCAGGATTTAAATTACTTATTGCACTTAATGTTGTAGATTTTGTATCTATTATGAAGAACTCTTAGAAATGAAGACTTAAACTAGTTAAAACCAATTCCAAGCCAAACCAGTTGGAAACCAGTTCTAGTACATTAAA
The DNA here is from genome assembly GCA_949699795.1 of Spicauda simplicius. Taxonomy (NCBI): domain Eukaryota; kingdom Metazoa; phylum Arthropoda; class Insecta; order Lepidoptera; family Hesperiidae; genus Spicauda; species Spicauda simplicius. The sequence goes on along the minus strand of OX453075.1, from coordinate 1,203,404 downwards.
GCCTTCTTTATTTCGTTCCTATTACCCCGTTACTTAGCGTAAAAGCGCTAAATGCGGGCTTTAAAACAAATAGCGCAAAGAGGTACCTCACCGAAACAGGGAATAGCTTTCAGAGAACACTTCATTTTATTCTCTTTCTTACTAAGCGATTGTTTTGCTATTTTCTCTAATTTGTTTTTGCTTATGACTGTTTCAAGAAACGTATCTCTATATGTTATTTTCATATAAGGACTTGGATAAGGATTATTGAGTAGATTGATAACCGGAATTAAAGAACTTCTTGTAATTCGATTGTAAAAGGCACCATGAGCACACAATTGTAAGCCACTCAGTGGCAGAATAAGCGATTAAACAGAAAATGTTTGCATACCAACTGTACTTTATGTTACCTTATTCTCAAAAAAAATGATTTGATTTGAGCAAATTTCTGCCGAAAAACACCAGTGCTAAACGCTGCAGTGACGCATACTCTGAAGTATAAATTAGTTCTTAAAGATGGCAACGCGTATAGGGCCAACCTCAGGTAAGGCTCTAATCTTATCTACAGTTGAATACGGCAGAAGCTTAAGATGGACTACATGCATCGTTTGCTATATTAAAAGCTACGAATAGCGACGCTGAGATCTGATCAAAAGAGTGTTGCTGTCTTAATTAGATACGGACAATAGAAATATATCTACATTTTTATTTAAGTCTACCTTACATTACGTCTACCTTATATCGATGACTTGCTTAGGTTTTAATAAAAGAACACTACAAGTCAATATAACTTCCATGTTTACCGAATCAATTAGGCTAAGCAGTTATCACTTATCTACATGTGTAACTGCCGGATTACCTACTTATATATGTAGCAACCATCTCAACCTTTAATAGTAACATAGCATACGTAATTGACTGCAGATAGAACCCCTCCTATACGAAGTTACTTACATATGTTTATGAGCGACAGTAACCACTTACCATCAATTAAACCGCGTGCTCGATTGCTGCCTTAATGAAACTTCTTAGAAATATACTTACGTAGTTTCGCCGTAACCACGATCCATGCAACGGGGTCGAAATATCTGCAAAAAGAATTCGAAAGGGATTCAAAAACTACATATCGTGAGTGGCTGTTAAGTATAAAAATGTGTCAATTCGACGATAATATTAGTCTAAAATCATATATACCTACGTATTCAAATCTTTAGACAAACAACTTCAACTCACACTGATTGCAGACATTTAAATAAAAATTCTAAAACGGCAACGTCCCGAAACACTAAATAGCTTTCAAAAACTGAGAACACTTCATTTATTCGTTCCTTTAGCTGCCAATCGTATTAAATTAGGCTAGTTAAATAGCTCACTTTGCGAAAAGAACGTAACCCAATTGTAAAATCGTTTGAATTTATAAGTTAGATTCCCGTTACTAGGGTTCTTGGGACGAAAATACACTGTAAGAATGGAGGAAGAAATTATTTTATTCTTAGGTAACATTTATTGGTCGTTAGGTATGAGACAGTTCGACTGAGACTAAACTTGATAATGTTCAGAGTATTAATAGTTATCAAATTCAATTATATTGTGTTTCGAGATATTTTAAAACACCCCGTTAAGTTTAATAAAAGACTCAATTGATTAAGCGGCATTTAAAAGCAATGCTGGAAATTTTGACAATTAGACATCTAAAATTTTTGACTTTATAATATGTCTTATAGGAAGACTTCGAACGTTTTATTTCGTTTATTATACTCATATATGTGTTTGTTTCAAATGTTTATTTTATATATGATTTATGCATTATTTAAAAATATATTAGCATCCTGCTCTCCTACTGTATATAAAATATAACCGTGCCAAATTTCATAATCCTCAGTCAGGGGTAATTTTCTTATAAACGGATCCCAAGCTTTTGCTCCACGTATTAACATATGAATATATTTCTTATTTGATTGTCTCATACATAGGGTGTAAACAACGAGACCTTAAATAAACCGTGTTTGGTGACCCGCGTGACGATGTGGTTACCATACCGATACCGGTCTTACACGCTATGGGTCCTGGGTTCGATTCCCGGCCAGACATGTATCTGAATGATGAGTTTAGATTCATGTTCTGGGTCCGGGTGTTTGTGTATTCGTCTTGTGTATGTTCATGATACCCACGACACGGGAGAAAATCCTAGTGTGGGGCTATGGGGTGTTTTTTTTAATAAATTTAGCTCTTATTTAAGCAAATTTGAAATCCCAGTTAATAGAAAGCTACAAGCAATAGTGCCGATAGTCCAAACAGCTTAACAATGCAGGCCACTGGCACTAAGTTGATAAGATTGAACTACTCCAAGGGATTTCGCTATAAGACCATAGACTGAAGTCTCTTAGTGTCCGTTTTCATTGAGTACTCTGCAATAATGGTATTATGAGATAATAGTTTATAACTAAAGTACCTAAACAAATTCATAGCTTTTTATACTATAATAATAATAATAATAATACTCTTTATTGTACCCAAAAGGAATAAATGACACAAAGTAGCAAATTTAAATAACGATATAAAAAGCGGCGTTGTCACTAAACAGCGATTTCTTCCAGACAACCTTATGGTAAGGAGTTAATATAAAAAAAAATATTAAAATATAATATATATAACATTATAATATATGAATTTAAATCGTTTACTATGTAGATAGTAAACGATTATGGAGCCAATCTGATTTGAATTTGCCATCGCTATCCATGGACTTCCATAATCAATCTCAGATTATACCAAAGGTTTACCTTACCAAGTTGAACACTGATGGGTAGCCGCCCATGAGGACTAAGCTAAAGCCTCAGATAATTATATGTCACTTAATTTTTTATTATAATATGAAGACCTATTCGTGCCAGAACATAACGGCGCTTAGCACTATTGTTCATATTCATAGCAGAGATGAGTGTAGAGGTGGTTTTTCCGAAGTTGAACTAAAAAGAGTTCTACTATCATAGAAAAAGGAATCCACAGAGACGAGAACGGTTAAATCCAAAACAATAATTCGAACCTGGATCGAACTCAGAATACCTTCCGTGTTAAACCGGCACATTTACTGTTATGCCAGATAAGTTAACAACGATTTTTTAACAACTAATCCATTTTTAGAGACAACGATAAAAAATTCGTCTTTCAATTGGGTAAATGTCATCCATATGACAAAACTCCCATAACTCGTACTGCAGTTTTTTAGCACTAGAAGTTGGAGCGTCCCTAATTTGTCGCACTTCAATGTTCTTCCTGTTCTAGTTAATATTTTATTATACGTATAATCGTGAGCTTTATGACTATTCGTGAAATTTGAATATATTATGTGCACGGGACTTCAACTACTTAAATGCAAAACACATTTTTTTTACCTAAAATATCCGCGCATCTAGGGGTGTCAA